>OY720682.1:72588601-73188601 GCA_963170755.1 Amphimallon solstitiale | reverse complement strand
CAAGAGTGATACATTATTGCAACGCCTTTCTAACATTTCGATGCCCTTTTTGAAGAACTATCGATTTTTGGCCTTAAAATAAGCTTCAGTTTCGACAATTACTTAAATCTTTTTCCCTGGAGCATTCTCTTTAAGTCTGCAAACAGGTTGTAGTTGCTGGGAGCTGGATCTGGAGAAAAAGATGGATGGGGAAGCAATTCAAAGTGCAATCCGTGCAATTTTGTTATTGTTGCAATCGACTTGTGACACGGTGCATTGTCTTGGTGAAAAAGCACTTTTTTCTTCTTAATTTAGGGTCGTTTTTTTTGCGATTTCTTTCTTCAAACGCACCAATAACGCCAAATATTATTCGGTATTGATGGTTTTTCCTTTCTCAAGATAATTGACGAATAAAATACCGTGCGCATCCCAAAAAAACGAAGGCCAAAAACCTTACCGGCTAATATTTGCGAGAGCCCAAGGCGACGGTGGTCACCCTTTGCTGTTCACTCGGCTGACTGCTGTTTTGGAGTATAGTGATGGATCCATGTTTCATCCATTGTCATATATCGTAAGAAATATATTTTTTTAATGAGCTGAATCTGAATCGTCGACGTGTTGTTTTGTTTTTCATCGACTGAGCAAACGCGCTACCCACTTCGATCAAAGCTTTTCCATGGACAACTGCCAAATTTGTGCGACCAAGCGTTCAGCATCATCGGTGCTTATACGGCCGCGTTTAGAATCAGCAAACCACTTCTACCATTGGTCTGGATGTAGCAGAGTCTGGACAGTACTTGTAAAGCCATTATAGTTTGAAAGTTGGTACTTCCTAAAAATCATACGGATTTGTCAATACTGGTGTCATCTATATGTCATCCCACGAATTTATTGCATAACTAATGTAACATTAAAAGAGAAGTCTGGGGAGTTGATCGAAGATCTGCAACGAGATGCAAAAATTTTTTTCATCAATTCAGCAACCAAATTATTTAGTGGCAAATATTCGATTTGAGGTTGGTTGGTAATAAGAATGAGACGTGTAGTAACGGTCTTGAATGTGGTGGAGGCAGCATCTTTGTAGCGAAGTTAAGTGACCCCAAAACGTTTGGCGCAATCATGATGTTGAAAAATAAAAATAGCGCTGGACTGGGTGATGTTCCTAGTAGGCTTTTGGGCGAGGTGGCAGTAGCTTTAGCACAAACTTTTTCTCAATTGTTTAATAAATTGTTCCGCGATGGTGCAGTTGCTCATACCTTGAAAGTGGTATTGCCATTACACAAAAAGGATTTTCATTCAGAAGGAAAAATTATATAACCATATCGTTCAAAATTTTTTGAATATGCCATTTTGTCGAGGTTGCTCAATTATTTGGCAAAAAACACATTATAATGGATCAACAACATGGTTTTTGAAAAAACTATATTCTGGAGTCAGGGCTTTTCACTCGTTTCTCAACAGGGTTATGGATTTGTTGGACCGTTGTGATGCCTTGCGGATGTCTTATGTGATTTGAGCCGAGACTTCAATTGTGTAAGTAATCGCATGCTTCTCAGTAAATTAGAGTCCTATAGTATCTTGGCGGGGTTGCTTGTTGGTTTTCGTTCTACTTAACGAACCGAACTCAATTTTTTAAAATTTGATGCAATGGGGCTAATATAGGTGGTTGGTACGGATATATTTTTGAACCGGTACTATTTCTACTCGATGTGAACGACATTTCATTATTTGTTGATAATTTAGTTAAATATGCTGATGATACATCGGGACTAGTTTTCCACTACGGTTCCCGCCCAGCTCCAGATGGGGATGGAGTCGCTCGTGGAGAGAGTGAATGAGTGGTTCATACGCAACGAATTACTTCTAAACTTAAGCAAAAAGACATTTATGGTATTTTGGACACCTCAAATAAGAAATAACTTTAATACAGATATTAAGGCTGTCGGGCAAAGGATAGATCAATTTTTGGATATGCACCTTGAAAACGTGTTTTCTCGGAGGGACCACTGCAACGAAATTACAAGAAAACTTAATAAAAAATGTTAACAAATAAGACATTTAAAGTTCATGATTGGGGAACAACATATGCTACCCTTTTATTATGCTCAGGTTGTTCGCGTTTTTTGTATGGTATATCACCACGGGGATCATCGCGTTGGACCAATGGAGTATTTGTTACACAAAAAAGGATAGTACGTTGTACATCAAATATTCAGACAAATTCATCATTCCACGGACATAATACTAGAAGCAAGGACCTCCTCAATCCCCTTGAAAACAGTCTATGTTAAAGAAGACCAATATCTCTCGGTAGTCAACTATTTAATTTGGTACCCGATGGGGTGAAATCGTCCGCTATTTTTATTTATTTTTGTGTATTCTATACTTACTTATTACCTTACTTTTGTACCTGGTTTTAGAATTATCTGTGTTATGTGTATGTTCTTTAAATATAGAAATCATTACAATTATTAAAACATATTATCTGACTCATTTAAAATTATCTTGACAATTCTTCCCATTTGTTTCAATAAGTGCTTCATATTGCTAGTTTCTAATTTCCATTTTCTTCACATCCCCGGGAAAGCATTAAGGTCTACTAGGCTGTGCTCTGTATAAGCTTTTATACATTTCCAGATGTTCGAACTAGTAATACAATATATTATTAGTATAAGACATATTTTCTTATATAATTCATCATGATTTACAAATACCTCCGCTAATGTAAAAATATATTTCACCGTTCGGTCTAAGTTTGTCTTATATTTACTTTATAATAATCGTATAGGTAAACATATTATACGCAATTTTCATCTTCAAACATGACTAAATTAACAAAGGAATGCTTAATGGCAATAATGAGAATTGTTCTGTTCGCAAAATAGGTAGATAAAAATCATATGTGACCTGCATCCTTATTTGTTGAAAACCAATATCAATTTGACTAAATTTAAAGTTACACAAATACATGTTACATACTCAAACAAACTAATTGCAGCAAGTGTCACTTTCGCACATAAAATTAATTTGAAAGTAAATACTAAAATGCGTTGTACACATATAGGTTGATTTATTTGCATAAAGTGTAAAGTGTAAACTGAAGTGATAATTTGTGTTATTTACAGAATTTACGGTTGTTACATATTTTGCTTGTTTTTTTGGCAAACTCTCGTCTGCAATATACTGCGAAATATGTCCCTATGCAACTAAGGTAATCTTAACAATTTAACGCTAACTTTAACATTAAATGTGTGTTAATATATTAAGCAAATTATTGACTAATATAATTTGCAAGAGATATTGCATCTAGCGAATTCTTCAAAATACTTGCACTGCTTTAAGGTTCAAAAACGTACACAACAAGAGTTGTAATTTGCTATTTAGACTAAGTCAGCGTTTCTTAAACTGTCTTCCGCAAAAGAATTCTCAGTACTACGCGAAAAAAAAGGACATGTTTAAAATTATTTTTTTTTTATTAAAGATACTTTAAAACTTAAAACGAAATACGTTTTTCACGAAAGAAAAAAACTATTAAAGCGATCACTCACATAATTAGTGCAATTATGAGATCTAACACTTTCCGAGGCTATGGTAAACTGCACAAATAATTATGATTCCAAAATCGGTGGAGCAAGTCTTTTGCCAATTATGTTTAAGTTGTTCGAAAAAATACTCTAAATATGAAAATTATCATTGACGAACATAAAATAATCCCTGATCACCAATTCCGTTTTAGAAGCTATCGTGGAACTATGAACAGGTTGACAGGGGATCAATCAAGTAAACCAGGATTTGGATAGAAATGGATATTGTTCAGCTCTATTTTTATACTTTACACAGGCATTTGATAAAGTCTGGCATTAGGGTTTGTGTTACAAACTTAAAAAAGTATTTTCACACCAGATATACGATGTTTTAAAGTCTTACTTAACCAATAAATACTATTTCGTCGAATATCGCAACCAATATTGTATGGAGTACCCCAGGGTAGTGTCGTCGCTCCCACTTTATATTTAATATATACAGCTGACATGCCTAAGACTAATATGACATATTTAGTTACTTTTGCTGATGATACAGCGGTATTATCTTCCCATGGAAACCCGGATACAATACCAACAGTCAAGAGTGAAATTTCAAAGTATGTATAGTCAGAAATACAGTGTGAGTGGGTCCAAGTGCATTCCAACGTTTTTGTCAAATCAATTACGGAAGAAACCACTGATCCGAGATGTTTGAAACGCTTCAAACTCATAACCTGCTATCTAGATTTAGTTAGTGAATATAGTTTATTTATCATGTTAGAAAAATATTTTTTTTATTATTTTTGATCATAGTCATTGGATTTTTTCTAGTTGATAAATGTGAAGAAATTCATTGGAATTGCTTCCCTCCATGACCATTGAATCTTCGATCGTGTCATGATTCATATTCGGATAATGGATTCCCTGAGACCACTGATAATATTCTAGCCGACAGTTAAATGTTCTTAGCAAAAATGCCTTGTTATTTTGAGGAGTCCATGCACACTGCAAAGATAAACTAACTGATTTTCTAGAAGGAAGTATACTGAACTCAGTAAAGTCCCAGAAATGTATATCTTATCATTGAAAAACTGTCAAGAAAAAGGCTTTGATGGTTTAGTTCGTTACCGAATTGCTCAAGCTGGCGAAACCCATATTGTTGCTGAAAACCTTATCAAGTCCTTTGTAAAAAGTATTATCGATTGCATGTTTGACTAAAAGGCTGCAAAAGTGATAGACACTATTCTTTCGTCAAATGACACAATCTTACTCACCACTGATAATAGTCTTTCCGACAGTTAAATGTTGTCAACAAAAATGCCTTGTCATTTTGAGGGGTCCATCTACACTACAAAGATAAACCAACTGATTTTTTTAGAAGGAAGTGTACTGAACTCAGGAAAGTTCAGAAACGTATATCTTATTATTGAAAAACTGTCAAGAAAAAGGCTTTGATGGCCTCTTACTTAGTCAGTTACTAAATTGTTCAAGCTGGCGAAACCCATACTGTTGCTGAAAATATTATCGAGCCCTTTGTAACAGATATTATCGAATGCATGTTGGACGAAAAGGCTGCAATAATGGTAGACACAATTCCTTTGTCAAGGGACACTAATGTCCTCACCTTCAAGCACTAATACATTGCTTTTTGGAAATTTGTGCACCATTGAAAATATCTGTCACCTACAAAAATACCTGTAACAAATTAAAACTGCGACTGATTCGGAACGACTTGCTGATATAAATATTCAAGCTTTACTTAGAGATTTAATTTTTTTTAAGATTCTAAATTTTAAATTTTGTATACACATTGCTGTGGCTACATTAATTTTATTAAAATGCTGATTTATGATAAAATTATTATAGTCTATTCATAAACTTATTCCTTAACAGCATAATATTCTAAAAGTTCTTATGAGGTCTTGCAGTGATTCGCTTCTTATGTTCTGGTACACCTCTTATTTAGTTTTTGTAAAGATTTGACGATCATTAATAACATTTCCACACTATATTTATATATATATAGGGTCTTCCAATAGGGACTTCCGAACTTTGACAGTTGGTAGTGGCCATATTGTTGAAGCTACATCTGTCAGATTGGCTGTCATTTATTCAGTCTGTTTTGCCAAATCACCATGGACGGATATAGCGCTCAACAACACGTGCAAATGATAAAATTGTTTTATCAAAATGGACGTTCTATTCGGGCAACGTTCCGCGCACTACGGCCATTTTACGGTCGTCGTATCAAGGAGGCAGCATCCGTACGAACACGAAACGCAAGATCTGCCGAAAACATCGCCGCTGTCCGTGAAAGCGTGCAGGAGAATCCGAGGCGGTCGATTTCGCGTCGCTCACAAGAACTTGGCCTCTCGCAGACCACAACTTGGCGAATTTTGCGTCGTGACTTGCACCTGCACCCGTATAAAATTCAACTGATACAGGAGCTAAAGGTAAATGACCATAGACAACGACGTGTGTTCGCTGATTGGGCCCTGGAGCAGTTGGAAACTGATACTAATTTTCATCAAAAAATCATCTTCAGCGATGAGGCGCATTTCTGGATGAATGGGTACGTCAACAAACAAAATTATCGAATTTGGGACAATACCAATCCACGTGAGATTCAAGAGCGTCCAATGCATCCCGAAAAAGTCACTGTTTGGTGTGGATTTTGGGCTGGCGGCGTCATCGGTCCATATTTCTTTCAGAGCGATGTTGGCCAGGCCATCACCGTCAACGGCGAACGCTATAGGGCGATGATTACCAACTTCTTTTGGCTTGAATTGGATGATATGGACATGGTTTCAACAGGACGGCGCTACGTGTCACACAGCTCATGCCACATTGGAAATTCTGCGCGAGCGATTTGAGGGGAGGATCATCTCATGTGGAGGTGATGTGAACTGGCCACCGAGATCGTGCGATTTGACCCTGTTGGATTGTTTCTTGTGGGGTTTTCTTAAGACGTGGGTCTATGCGAATAATCCACAAACCACAGCGGCCCTCCAAGCCAACATAACCCAAGCCATCGGTCAAATTCAGCCTGATTATGCGCCAGAGTCATGGAAAATTGGACATCCCGAATGCGCGCCACTCAGCGAAGTCGCGGCGGACATTTGTCCGATATTATATTCCATAAATAATGGCATCGATAGAGCTTTCAAACGGATATAAAATGTCGATGATATCTCACACCTACTTTGTTTTATTTAAATTTAAAGATAGGAAGCGCTTAATAAAAGACCCTTTATTTGTTTTACAAAGAAAGAGAAAAAGGAAAGCATTTGTACTCATTTTAGAGTTATAATGCTTGTGAAATACCTATATATTTATAATGATAACGGAAATAATAATTATCTTGTTCCTTTAAATAAAGAAAAATTATTGATTCTTGATAATTTGATTATTAATACGAAGCCGATTCCACTTCACCAAAAACATACATTTTCACATAGTGCCTTGGTAATCTAGAACCTTGCAACGTGAATGCTTTGAAACTGGCCTATACTAATCGCAAGCTGTAAATATTCTCACATTGTACCTCTAGCAGCTTAGCACCTGCTCATCAAAAACATCCCCGCTTATTCGTATTTATTTTATTTGAATAACTAAATTAAATGACTATATGATAATTAATGATGCCCAACGATATACTAAAGGCAAATATTTTCACATAGTCCCTTCAGCATGTCTAACACCATTAACTATCCTTTTATTATTTTAAAATAACGAATTATTATTAATAAACAAGATAATATTCATCTAATTAATGATGCCCACCGATTTACTAAAGGCAAATATTTTCACATAGTACCTTCAGCACGTCTAACACCATTAACTACATCTAAATTGAATTATTTATCTTATAACTTACTTCATATCATCGTACATTTTATGAAATTCATTCTTATTGATACAGATTCTTAAATCGTGAGATCATAAATAGTGCATATAAGCCCCTGCTCTCACTTTAGCTATCAAAAAATTTATTCTTTTACAAAAATTAACGTCTTTCTAGCTCGAAATACAAACTTAATCTTCAACAAGTCTATTCTTGTTTTCGCCTTATATAAGAAAACAATTCACTACTTTAAACCGTTCATGATAAAATCTTTCTTGTTTGTTTTCTTCAAGTTGTCATACTCACACCAAAACGCGCGCATCGTCTTTGACAGCTTACACACTAATGGCGACACAATAAACTGTTTGTTAATATTGTCTTTCACAAACTTGTAATGTTTCGTCTTCGGTAGGTATACCTTTCTTTTCTTTCTACTCAGTATAGTCCCTCATTGTACTTGTATATGAACGCATTGCCTTTTTCATTGTTTGTTATATATTTCCTTTTTCCATTTATTAATGTTATCCTGACTTTTATTTTAGAAGTTCCTCGATTAGGTAGTATTAGGAACACGTTACAGACAACTGGGATTTTTGTCACGGAGCTCGCACCACAAAGATCGGTCGCCCCCATCACATTGTCTCCAATTTCTATCCATGCCCTTTCTTCTGGTAATACGTTGATTTGCAGAATGCTGTAAACAATATTGACACTGCATTTTTCTTTTGCAGGTTTTTAAACCACACATGATCATTTCCATAGTCTTTGAAGCCCTGTATTTTTATGTGCAAATCATGTCTCGTGCTTGTCTTTTCTACAAAATATAGAGTGCTTTAATTTATTTTGTGTTTAATTTTATGCTTATACTTATTTAACTTAGTATATATCATAACGTATACATTTTGATAATAGCATTGCCCTTGAATGTTAGCAACTTATTCTACTTCCTACTATATGTCTTAAGTAATGCTTAAATCTGAAATAAACGATTTTAAAAATAAAATTAGTGTTCTTTTTCAATTACTAAACTAATTCTTAATATTATTATATCAATGATATGAAGATCACAGCAATATGTCTTACTTATCATGAATTTGTGTATAAAGTGATTACATTCGGTTTTGCACAGGTGCTCCCATGGAGGTAGAATATAACAGGAGGGAGCGTGCGCTATGCTGCCAATGCTAAATTTGCGGTATCAGTCGACCGGTTCCTAGTACCACTTTATGACCCATTTCAAACGGCGCGTGACATTTGGTTTTGTCGGAAATCTAGGAACAGTGGCGGCGTCATTCTGGCGTCATTTTTCCAGTAGGTGTGATTTCAATTGTGATCTCTCGTTTGTGTTTGTTTACTTTGTTTATTGTTGTTTCACGTTTTAAGAGAACTTATTTCTCCAAAACAATGCCTAGTTGCAAAGCTTGCAAACGTACTAAAAGAGCTGGAAACAGTTCAACGGATAATATAACATTCCATAGGTGAGTATTTTTAGTTTAAATTTGAGGTTATTGTTATTTTTTTTGTGCTGGCTAAATGCACTTTACTAATAAATTAAATTATTAATTGTGGTTTTATATAGAATACCTAGGGACTCACATACCAGAAATTTATGGATGGAATTTATATGTTGTGGACTTGGTGTGGAAAACATTCCATCGTCCGATAACATTTTTCTGTGTTCACTCCACTTCACTGCAGAGAATTTTGAAGTTAATTTGAAAAACAAAAAAAAGGATTTGAAGAAAAATTCCATTCCTTCAATCTATTTTGATTATTATGACAGGGTTTGTATCAATAATTTCAGCAGCATTTAACATTATTCATTAAAATTGTTTGTAGGTGAATATGAAGGTTGAAACCTCCCCGAAAAGAAATTTAAATCCCAATTTGGTTCCTGCCGACAATGTTACGGTTTGTAAAAACTAGATAAATATGTGCACTTAAGTTTTAAACAATACAATGTATTACAGATGTCAAATGTGTCTGAAATGTAGGAGGATTCTTTTGCTGATGATGACTTGCTTGCTAAAGAAGTTGTGTCATTGAATGAAAAATTGCAACATTTCTCAACAAATGTGACTGAAATTATTTGTTTAAAACAACAAATTAGGGATTTGCAGAAAAAGAATAAAATGCAACAACGAGAACTGGTTGCTGTGAAAAAAAGGTTGGTTCGTCAGCATAAAAAAATATTGAAACTGAAGAGGACGGTTTTGAAGATTTCAAAGGAGAATGGATCTTCATGTAAAACAGAGACATTTACAAAATATGGAGAAAATCAAGAATTTATTGAGAGGCTGTCTCGAAAAATTGATGGCAAAAAACTACCTACAAAATTTGGACAAGAAATTAGAAAATTTGCTGTTACTCTTCATTTTTATTCCCCAAGGGCCTACCGTTATGTTAGGAGCAAATTCAATGATACTTTGCCACATGAAAAAACTCTGAGTAGTTGGTATTCTTCTGTTGATGGCTCACCAGGATTTACTAAAGAAGCATTTCACATCCTAGCCCAGAAAGTTGAGATTGAACGCAAAAATGGTAAAACAATTTTGTGTTCTTTAGTTTTTGATGAAATGGCTGTTCGACAACAAGTAGAGTTTGATGGTCAACATTATTATGGCTATGTTGATTTGGGCTCAACAATAGATTCTGATGAAAACCAGCTTGCGAAAGAAGCATTAACATTTATTTTGGTAGCCATAAATGATAGGTGGAAACTTCCTTTAGGATATTTTTTAATCAACGGATTAAATTCTCAGCAAAAATCTTCCCTTCTCCTGCAGTGTATAAATTTGGTAAAAGACAGTGGGGTTATTATTACAAATGTCACTTTTGATGGATGTCCAACAAATTTTACAATGGCAAAGTCCTTAGGGTGCTGCCTTGATGTAAATAATCTTTCAACATCAATTATAGGGGAAGAAATAGCCATAATGCCAGATCCTGCTCATATGTGCAAGTTAATAAGAAATGTTTTTGGTGAAAAACGTAGAATGATTGACGATAATGGTGAAATCATAGATTTTAAATATGTAGAGTTATTGAATAATCTACAAGAAGATGAAGGACTTCATTTAGCAAATAAATTAAGAAAACGACATATACTTTTTTTTAAACAAAAAATGAAAGTAAAACTTGCAACGCAGTTGTTAAGTAGGTCAGTTGCAGAAGCATTGTTGTTTTGCAAAGACACCCTGAAGTTGGATGCTTTTAAGGATTGCGGGCCTACAGCTAGATTCATAAATTTTATAAACGATGCGTTTGATATTTTAAATTCAAGAAATTTAAAAGAATTCGGTTTTAAACAACCAATTAATAGTCGAAATATTTCTGAAATTATTTCTTTTAGGGACAGTTTTCAAAATTATGTGGAAAAGTTGCGATTTTTAGATAACAAGTTAGTTTTGTTGTCCAATAGAAAAACTGGATTCTTAGGATTTCTAATTTGTTTAGAGTCAATTTTGAATATTTATAATAGATTTATTAGCCTGGAAAGCAGCACACCTTTATTGAAATATTTGCCAACTTATAAATGCAGTCAGGACCATCTAGAAGTTTTCTTTTTCTGTCTTAGGGCACAAGGAGGCAGTAATGATAATCCCACTTGTCGTCAGATCAAAACTGCTTACAAGAAACTACTCATACATGCAGAAGTTAATGATAATGGGTTTGGGAATTGTGTTCCTCTTGAACATGTTGGTATATTACACGTTTCATCTTTTAGAAAAAAACCAGAGGATGCTATAAACTTTGACAAGTATATATATAATGATATTGGTTCATCCTCGAATAATCCAAATGATACTTTGGATGAACATTTTTTCACAAACACAGCACTATCACAGTTTCCGCAGGAGGTGGTAATTTATATTGCTGGTTTTGTAGCAAAAAAGCTAGGCGACAAGCTTAAATGTGAAATTTGTGTTGGGTCATTATTTGGTTGTAAATCGAATTTAATAAATAGTTTTATAGATTTTAAAAATAGGGGCGGCTTATCGTATCCCAGCAATGACCTGATAACCGTTTGCTCTAAGACCGAAAAAATTTATAAATCTAATCAACTTGACGGTTCCATGAAAGTAAATAAAATAAAAATTATCATGGAAACTCTTGATTCTTTGGTTTGTAAAGATTTGTTAGTGAGCTCACAACATCTTCATAATTTATTTTTAATTAAAGCTGTTGTAAATTGTTATTTAGATGTAAGGATTAAATACAGTTGTAAAAATAATTCATGTAAAGGTGAATATGTTCGCAATAGTCTCACTAAGTTAATACATTTTAGAGGACAATAAATACAATTGTAAAGTAAAACTTGTGTTTTTCAAGAAGAAATATTGTTCAATTGAAACCATTTTCTGGTTGAAGATTTTTAAAAATTTATTTTTTTATTTCCCTTCAAAAAATTATCGCGACGCCACTGGTTAGCCTCGTTATGCGTCGCACTTGCAGTACCACTTTATAGCTCTGCGCATTTACGCGCTAAATCCGCTTTTTTAAAATCATGCTCCCTCCTGTTATATTCTACCTCCATGGGTGCTCCTAAGTTGTGGAATACGTCATAAACAAAATTTGCTTGTTAAAACTATACACCACAATATCTGAAAACTTTGAGAACATTTCAAGCATTTGACTATTTTTTTTGTGTCAAACGTTTTTTCTGAAAACTGTGATTGATTGCGGAGCAAAAAAAGATGAGAAATGTCAAACTCTTACCTCAATAAACATTTAATTAAATATAGAATGTATGCCTGTATGTATGTATGGGTGGAAATTGTTTGTGTTTAACTGTACCGTTTTATGGTCGGTAAAACAATTAATACATCAACTGTACAGTATGGGTGTAAAATAATTTATTTTCATTTTCACCGCTATATTTAAATACGCTTTTTCATTTCAACCACAATTTATCCCCGTTAGATGTACGCACTGCCGTAATGTATTAAGACCGTAAAAATAATAACGACATCGGATACCGTTGACGTATATTTAGAATTTAATTTCATCATTCTTTCTTCAGTCAGACAAATGATCATTTCAACTGTACCCAGATGTTTCGAAGCACTGAAGTAAACTCTTTAATGTGACGATATATCTGAGACAAAATTCTTTTTGATATCTATTTTGGCGTCCCGCGCGTTAGCTTTTCTCTTTCAACGTGATATTTTTATCTCTTGCGGTTGAAGCGTTTTCTGTTTTAGATAAATACATAAATACTGCCATATTTACAAAATATCTTAATATGTTATTGTTGGTTTTGTTTAGAAACCAGTAATGTTTGTATGCTCTCATAAAATTTATGATAGTTTTTAATAGGCTCTTCTTCAGTTCAATGCTTGTTGGAAATATGCGTCTGTATTATATTTAGTTCGGCTTCAGATTCATATGTAAATTGCTTTATCTATTTATTTTGAATGATAGAAATGATTTGAGGTAGACAAGAATTATAATTCAATACCAATAATTGCGTTTGACAGAAAAGTAAAAGTAATTAAAACAATTTAATTACAGCGTTACTCCCAATTAAAAAAATGAGGTGTGGCCACCGCACGACTTTCTTATACGTATGAGCGTTTCAAACTATACAATTTTAAGAATTTTTTTATACAAAACTTATTCAAAATCCTATTCTAGGTACTTTCATTCGCTTAATAAATCGCTATAGAATGCATACTTTGCAAGATATTATCAAAAAAGTGCTCCTCGCTAAGAGTAAAAGTGCTACTTCCGGTCCGAATTTTCAAATTTCATATATACAAAAAAATATTGCAAATCCAGTTATAAATACTTTTGTACTCTTGATAAATATATATAACTTACGACATATTTGCAAAAAATCGCTATTCGATAAGAGTAAAAGTGGTACTTCCGGTCTTAATTTTGAAATTTTTTTTATACAAAAGATATTGAAAATTATGTTTTAAATACTTTTATACCCGTAACGTACTTGTCTAAAAGGCATGACTTGCGAAATATTCGCAAAAAACTGATTTTCGATAAGAGTAAAAGACCTACTTCCGGTAGGAATTTCGAAAAACTTTTTAAATAAAATTATTCTTAATTTTAATTATAAGTATATATGAATTCTTTATAAATTTGTTTAAACTTAGTAGTTGACGAAATATTCGCAAAATTCGATTTTTTCGCCGAAGTAAACTGCTACTTCCGGTCTACCGATTTTACTGAAAAACTAATCAGATCTCAAGAGGGAGATTATACACGTAAATACAAAATTTGGAATTGATATCTACAGCGGTTTGGGCGCTATCGTGGTCACACACACAGAGAGAGAGAGAGAGACACACAGACACACAGACATTTTTTAAAAACCACTTTTTCGGTATCAGGGGACTTCAAAACGTGGACATCTGCAAAAATCTCGAGGTCGAAAATTTTCATCATCACAATACTTCCTTATACTACGTATAAGAAAGTAAAATTAGGTGTTGGTCGCGCAACACTTTCTTACACGCAGAAACGATAACATTAAGTTTTAAATACATATACTCCGTTAATAAATTTGTGAAAAATTGACAAAAATTTTTTTTGAATTTTCGATTTTTTTTTATCCAAAAATGATTACAAATTAAATTCTAAATACAAATATATAAACACAGTGCCACAAATAAATTCCGAAATTAGACCTCTATCTGAGCAAAGCCAACTGTATCTGACATCGCTGCGTGATATACGAGGTATGTCTCAGAAGTAATGAGAATGAATTGTTTACGCTAAATATGACAACGACAGCCGCCGACTGGAGTCGACTACATGTGAGTGGAATGTCTAAGAACGCAACCATAACAGGCGCAGCCCACTAAGTCTAGTGTTAGTGGCATAAGCCCACCGTATTTACCGTTAAGTTCCAATACCACGTTACATGTAAAATGCGGGCAAATATCGAGCAGCAATATGCAATTAAATTTTGCGTTAAAAAAGGGAACTGCTTCAGAGACACTACAAATGGTAAGAACAACATATGGAGATGTTACGTTGTCGTCAGCACAAGTTTTCAGATGGTACAAGACTTTCAAAGATTTCCGCGAAACCATCGAAGATGACCATTGCTCCGTTTATCGGATTGTGACAAAGCAAAATTTGTGCAAAGCTGGTGCCCAAGAACTTGTCTGATGAACAAAAAAAAAATCTCTTCTCCATTAGTCAGCAATTGTGGGATCGCTTAACAACCCAACCCAACTTCATGCACAGAGTGATAACAGGTGACAAGACATGGGTATTTTAATATGATCCAGAAGCGACAAAGCGCTGACTGTCACACACCTACATCACTGCGGCCGAAGGAAGCTCAATGAGCAAATCCTGAATCAAGTCGATGCTTATCATCTACTTTGATTCGCGTGGAATTGTCCACAAATAATTCGTACCGCCGGGCCAGACAGTGAATCAAACTCTTTATCGCAACGTGCTTGAACGTTTTCGGCAAAGAGTTCTGCGTGTGCGGCCTGACATTGCCAGCTCGTGGATCCTGCATTACAATAATGCCCCCTGTCACAGCTCATTGTCGGTTGGACAATTTTTGGCAGAGAAAAATATTCTAGTACTCCCACACCCGCCCTACATTCCAAACATGGCTCCATGTGATTTTTTTCTTGTTCCAACGCTTAAGCGATAATTGAAATGTTCCCATTACGGAACAATAACCAACATCCAAACATTCACGACACAGGTTCTAAACAGCCTAACGCAACAAGACTTCCAGAATTGTTAACAGGCATGGAAAACTCACTAAATACGCTGTGTGCATTCCCAAGGGACATACTTTGAAGGGAAAAATATTAATTTGTAGATACATTCAATAAAACTTTTGAAAACTAATCATTCTCATTAATTCTGAGACCCACCTCGTAAGGCAGTCACATTACTAGATATGTATTTCTGATTCTTATAACCTCAAAATATTATCCGTATGTGGCGCTGTCTATCCAAAGCATAATAAACTGCTTGGTAAATTATTTTAAATCTTGGAAGGCATATATATTTTAAATTTGGGTTTTGAACGTCAGCTTGACGACAATCTCAATTTGAAATTAAGGTAAAATTCTAAAAATGTTTATTATTATTTGTGGAGAAAGAAATGTTTCTTTCGAAATTCCAAGTAAGCCTGATATCCGAACATTATGGATAAATATTCTTCAAGAATTTTGTGGTAATCTTATTAAGCACTTCTTATTTTTAAATTTTATCTAAGAATAAAATAATCTGTGGAATAATGTGTAAAAATTTTGGTTGTGAAAAACAATTTTATACTTGTTACTTTATATTGTTCTACTGCCTTAACTAAATATATACAAATAATCTTAATCTTATAACTAAATTTTAAAATAATTTTATAAATATATAGTCAATTGTAACTGGAACTTTAATTAAAAATTTAAAATGTAATAATAGAAAACAATAAATACTGAATACTTAATTTAATTCTTTATTATAGATACTACAAAACTGACTGACTACAGTGCTGTTTGCATAAAACATTTTCATGAAAATGATATTAACAGTTCAGGCAAGAAAAATAAATTAAATGAAGTAACACTGCTTTCCGTGTTTGTAAATTTTAACGTTCCACATGTAAACTATGCATCAGTACATAAAATAATTTTTAGGGCTGCCATGAATTAAGCATTTCCAATGTATCTTCCCCATGTACTAGCTGTAGAGACGATTGTGATTGTAGTAACTCTAAATTCGTTCAATTTGATTCCATCACCGAAAATGAGGTTCAAAATTTGAGGTACCACTGCAAAGTTCTAAACCTGAAGTTGAAAAGGACAACTGAAAAATATCACTTACAAGTTGAAAAGGAAAGAAATTCAAAATCGTTAACAGAATTAAAAACAATTTAGGGTGGTTGTAAAGCTAATTCTGAAAAAACCATTTTTATAACAGATATTATAAAAAAAATACTGTAAAAAAGCTCCTCGATGATCAGAAACATCAATTCGATTATGTACTATTTGGGGATTTACCTCTCCAAAAGGTTATGAATTTGGCAGGAAACATTTGATAAATTTACCTTCTAAAATGACAATTTCACGATATCTAGGTATTTTCAATGGTGCTAATTCATTAAATGCAGAAATTAATCAGCAAAAAAAATCCTATCGAACGTGTTTGCTCATTAGTTATAGATGACATGGCAATTAAAGAAAAAATGTTTTACAGCAGGTCTGAAGATTGTATATATGGTTTAAGTAATTGTCAAAGTAATATCGTAGGCAAGGAACCAGACATAGCAAACAAAACGCTTTCTTATGTTGTCTATGGACCATGTAGTACCTGCTGGGTATTTTTTTATACTTTCATAAACTAACTCTTAATGTGTTGGAGCTTCTTTCTTCTATCGGGTCAATTTTTATAATTAACAATGGCAGTGTCGATTCGAGAGATAATATGTTTTTATTAATTTTTATGCACTTCAAAATCTATTTCATTTCATGTTAATGTTATTTCCTAAAACTCGTTTCTTAATACAATTAAGAGGTAAATATGATTTGTCTTTATATATCCGCTATGGAGTAGTTGGTAGCTCGTCGATTCGGTAAACCTCTGAAACATAGTTCTAATCTCGCCGGGAGCGACAAGTATACTAATTTAATTTCGCTAATTAAAAATAGTAGTGTCGATTGGTATGATTATACTTTTCAAAACTAGACGCACTGTTAATAATATTTACGTACCTCGACAACAACTCGGAAACCCAATCTACCATATTGAATTAATTTTTTGTTGTATTTTTCGTTGTGAAGATAAAACAAATTATTTCCTCTTTAGCACCAAAAAAATTTCCATTTTTAAATCACCCGAGACACTCCAGTCAGCGAAACAACGAAATAGTGTTAGGAAATAATGCTGTTATCCTTATAAACGAAAAAAAAAGTTCCGAAAAGAATATATTTAGATCTGAAACTTGGTAAATTGTATCAGCTTATTTATGCTAATCCAATTTCATGCATTGAAAGATTTACAAGACTCCTACATTTTTAACAATATTTTGATTTGTTTTCAAATATATTTTCGGTATAATTTGCAAGAGTACGACGGCCGTGCCTTTATGTAGCCAGAAGGAAAGAAAAAACAAAACTTCGCCGGTTTTCTTTCAGGAGGTAGTACATATATTTTTTGCTCGTTACGTATAAATATAAATGAGAGTTTGATATTGCAGAAAAATATAAAAGATTCGCGTTCGAACATATAAATATTTATACAATTCCATGTCATATGTTTCTCCTTATCTGCTACTTTATACAACCTACATGTACGTTCTATACAAATGTAATAACGGCAGACCGAGAGCTATCTACAGAGAATTGTCATTTCTGATCTCCCTCGATGTTAGGTATCTTCCTAATTTACTGTATGAATAACGTAGTACTTTATACAGTATCATCGGCGAAGTAGGAATAACATTTTCGCAAGACGATACCTAAAGGTTTCGTCCCTTATGAAAACAACTAATTCGGGAATAATTCTAAAATAACTTCTGCATTGCGCATATATATTAAAAATTATAATTAAACTTCACAAGTTAAATCTTATATCGGATTCTACAAGACCTAGCGATATCAAATTTAGATTTTAACTAAAATGTGTTGAAGCTTAGTATCCAAAAAAAAATGCAAATTTGGAAAAGGACTACCCATTTATTAAAAATCTTTGTAGTGAGGATATCAGAGTAAAGTGCCAGCAGTGTTTCTCCGAGTTTTTAATAGCACACTGTGCGCAAGCGGATATTAAAAATTATTTGAAGTCTGCGAAACACAAAGCTGGTTATAGGGTGACTGCAAGCATTTCATATATAAACATATTTTTTAAGAGCAATGATCCAGTTCATGACGATTTAGTTATTGCGGCAAAAAGGCCACTTTTGCTCTTCACACAGCAGTGCATATATGAGCTTCAAAACTTCTGCTTGTACGTCCAACTGTTTCTCAACATTCTTTGAACCAAAATTCGGTGCCGCAAGAACCAAAGGCGAAACAATAATAATGGTCTGGCATTATTATCTGTGAAAGAATTTTCTGCTGACTTACAGAAGCTGCTTTTTGTAAGTGTTACGAGCAGCACTTGAAATAGAAAACACTTAAAACTAGCGCCCATTGTTGTAAGATATTTTTTACTATTGGAAGGCGTATGAGTAAAACTGATCTGCTGACAGTGATTTTCTTGCGCAAGAGAACTGACGACGCGATTTGCGTGAATTATATCTTGGTTTGTGAATGGACAACTGACCAATTTTAACAAGACTCTTCTGCTCATGGAAAAAAGCAAAGTTAGCGCAACAGATATTATCTTGGAGCTAAAACTATTGAAATCTAATCATCAGGAAAAGATGGATAGTAATTTACATCTAATTGTGCGAAAATAACTTCTCTGGCGCCGAAATATTTGCATGGGTGACATTGTAAATTATAATTACATGAGAAGAGATTTCTCAGTCTATTAATGAAATATTTACACGGTTCCGATCATCAGAAAAAAAACATAATTATAAGCTTTTTGACTGTTTTTACTCGCAAAAGGTTATTTTGCCTCAAAGAAGCGTAGACCTCAACGACAACCCACGTTGATTACCCCGACAAATGGGTCCAATGAATGTACGTACGTCACAATAGGCTATGTAGCATATTAATTTTATGTTAAAAGTCTACTAATTGCCTTGAATAAATAATATTTGGTAGTTTATTTTCCTCCTACATCCTGCTTCTGTCCCGGTTTAAAGCTTGAAGATTATGGTAAGCCTAACTATAGACAAATCTAATCCAACTTTTAAACTATCGTAAAAATCGTCTATTCACATGTAAAGTTACACCAATCAAAAAGAAAAATTTTTGGTTAAATTATTGTTTGGTTGCCAAACAAGGCTAAGCTTTATTAGGAAAAAATGTCATAAACTCTTTTCGAAATCAGTCGTTGGATTCAAGAGATGTTATTGTTGGAGTTAAAGAGTGTAGCTAATCAGTTAACGCGACTATTGACACAAGGGAAAACAAGTTAGTTCACAGGATTTTAGACTTGTGACACTCTTCTTGTTCGTAGGCAATACATATTCACCAGCAAACAGCCTTGAAATAATTCTCATCTTACGATTAAATTAGCAAAAATTTAAATAACATTCATAAATTTATATTAAGAAAGATACTCGTTCCAATAAATTCAGTCTGTAAACGATACTCAAAGAGAGAAAAAATAACATTCAACTTCACCTTTCTTTTTCTAAACATAACAGAAAAAATAAATATCTACAAAGAAATATTTGTACCCTTTCACAATTTAAAATTTATAACACATACATAACGTGCGTGCATGTGTTGAGCACCCTCCAAAAATGAGATCCACTAACTCTGTTATTATTTATGACTACATCTAATTATATAATTTCAACAGGCATACATGTGAATTTAACCCAAACACACCACGCTACATCAAGGGTGGCTTGATTAAACTGAAATATTAATGGTGACTGTGACAAGTGTTTCCTCTTAAACGTGATTGTTTTATTTATAAGCGCGTTGAATATTTTGGCCTACTGTGTTTTCAATAATGATTTCAACACTTTCAAATTGAGTGTTAGAAAAATGTTACTGAAACTAATTCGAGACGGGGTGTGATTATAGTGCACTTGTGAATAAGATGCAGTAGGTGGCGACATTACTATAAATAAATTGCTTGTTCAATTTTGGAGAAGTAAATTACATTTTCTTAAAATAAATAAATTCCTCAGATTTAGTAAACAATATTAAAATTACTTAGGCTTCGTTGGAAACCTACTACTCATTGGTTCTAATGTTTATTTTAGACATACGACGTACGAGATGTATCAGAAAATTAATGAGACTGATTTTTTTAGTTTATAAAATAAGTTTATTACAACCATACGCGTAATGTTGGCACTTCTGACTTTTTAAAAGTTTGGAAGTGCCGCTTTGTTCACATTTACTTCCCGACCTAACTTCCCGCCCTTATTTCCCGCCCTCATTTCCCACCCTCATTTCATATCTACCATTCAAAAAACCATGCCATGCTACTTATACTAGTTCTAATTTTGCTCACCAGAGGTGCATTCCTTGTCAAGAATTCCCAATGTCAAAACCTGTACCAGAATTGTTATCACACATAATTATTAATTGTATGGTTGTAAATAAGTTCATCGCCAACTGTCAATAAAGCAATGCATTACCATAGCGTTTTACAGAAGTAAACAAACAATTTATCGCACTGTAAAATAATAGTATATTAAAATACAAGTTTCATAAGACACGATTTTTGCGCACGCGTTCAAGTTTAGAAAACGAGCCGCTAGGCGAGTTTTCTAAAGAACAAGTGCGCAAAATGTCTTATGAAACGTGTATTTTATACTATTTTTTCTATTTCGGTTATTAAAAGTTCAAAAAAGCTTAAAATAAGAGACATGTTTTGTTCGAATATTGTAGAAATTTTGCTTTTTTGAAGTTGGTTACTCTGATTTTTAAGTAGAACGTTTTAAATATTTGAATATCGGAGGTGCTATATGTAATTGTGTTTAAAATTCAGACTGATTTATACAATAAATTATTTCAAATTATCAACAAAAAGGACGAAATAAATAACTGTACGCCCCCAGAGATTCGCAAAATAGCAGAAGACAATTTACAAAATCTTTCGTCCACAAACTCTCTACATATTTATCAAAACAAACTTTTATAACAGTTGTACTATTCAACATGGTAAGTAAATGTCAATAGTAGCATCCGAAAACTTATCATCCAACTCTGCTTAACAATTTATATTGCTAATTAGTAAGTGAAATGTTAGCATGTGTGCTTTTTATTCTTTGTACAATTTTATTGCACATTTTTGTTACTTTAAAGGCTTATATTTTGACATTTAAATACGATTTGGTTCCATTTTTTTTGTTACCAACTTCAAAAAAATAAAACTAGCGTGCGATAAAGTAATACTTTATGCAACCAAAACGGGTGTCGTAAAGTGAACTTTATAGCACCGGAATAGAAAAAAATACTTTACCTGCCGTTAATATCTGTCAACGTAGACATGAGTGATGACTTTAAACATAAATCGTTCGTCGCTGTCATAAAATGTGCTAAGTCATTTTATCTTTATTTTTTAAATTACAAATTTTTGCGGTTGGCGATAAAATTTCATATGCATCACGTCAGTAAAGTGCCTTTATCGAACTCGCCTGTTACTCGTAGCGCTCGCTTTGCTCGCTTAGCTCATAAATCGGACTCGTTCGATAAAGGGTCGCTTTACTGACTTGGTACATAAGTAACTATTACTGTATTATGACAAGGCGATAATTAAAATTTAGAAAAATAGCAATACTATATCAGTATATACTATACAATGACGGCGAAAAGGTTATTATTAGCGAAAACAGGTAATTAAAATTAAGGCACTATTTACACCCTACATAGGTCGCCGCCACTATGCCATTTGCGGGGAAGCGGTGGGTCAAAGGTATTTCCTAGAAGACGCCACCTCTCATTTAGTTTGGTACTATTCTCACCTGAGAGGAAGGTAAGGAACTTCCAATGGTGTTCAACCACAAATCGGAATTATAACATTAACAACATTTAAACATAAAACAATGTAGCAGTGTGAAAAGCTGAACTAGTAATTATAAACCACTAAATAAATTAAACAAATTTATGATTATAAAATATAAGCAATCTTTAGGTCCCCCTGTAAATTAACTAAATAAACTTGAATGCAACCATGTAATGTTTAATTCAAAAGTTCAAAATTACCTCGGAAGATTAACTAAAAAAGGAGCCAATTGAACCCCAACTAAGTATTGATTGGCAATACGCATACAACAATTTTTTTTTCAGTAAAACTAATAAAAACAATAAATTTTAAACTCTCGCTACTTATCTCTACGTTTTGACCAATAAGTCAAGTATTTATTTTTTTAAGTAACAATCCTATTCCCTTCAAAGTAGGTATATTGGACAGCTTTACACTAGCAGAGTCGTTGTTCCCAGTCTTGGTACCGGCCCTGAAGGCTTTAGCCGGTATGTCACATTTTTTTGAATGTTCTCCGAAGTTCCAAAATGACGTCGTTTTAAGAAACTTTTTAGTTTGGGAAAAAGAAAGAAGTCGCAAGGACTGAGATCAGGTGAACAGGGGGGCTGAGGAACCACAGGGATGTCTTTTGATGTTAGAAGCTCCATGATGAACATGTCCGCGTAACATGGGGCGTTGTTATGATGGGGCATCAACTTCTTTGCAAACCCAGGTCTCACACTAATCACCCTTCTTCTAAGCCTTTCAAGTACACCCTTGTAAGAAACTTGATTTACAGTTTGTCCTGGAGGTCTAAATTCTTTGTGAACGATACCACAAATCAGCATTTATTTGATGTTTGATTTGCTCATTCGAGTTTTCTTTAGTCGGGAAGAATTCTCAGTGCAACACGGTTGGCTTTGCCGATTTGTTTCGGGATCGTATTTAAAAATTCAGGTTTCATCACCTGTGATCACACGGGGGAAGAAATCGGGGTCTTCGGTTGACGTTTTTTCGAATGCCCGTCTACTCAATTGTGAGGTTTTTAGACACCATTTTTTCACAAATCTTTCGCATGTCTAAATCTTCAGTTAAAATTTGATGACCGGTGAAACTGCTCAATTGTAACTGATCATTCATCAGCTTTATTGTTAAACGACGGTCTGCCCTGACAAGAGCCCTCACAGGTTAGATGTTTTTGTTGGTTTTTGAAGTTGAAGGCCTTCCTGAGCAAGGTTCATCTTCCACGTGTTCTCGCCCATATAACAATGATTTATACCAGCGAAAAACGTGTGCTCTTGATAAGCAATAAGTTACTCTCTCGAATTTCCCAAGTATGACACAAAAATTAATGGCATAACGTTGCTCCAAATTTCGCTCTTCCATTCTGTGTGACACACAAAAAAACACAACTTCACTAACAGCGCTCTCAAAATTCACGTGGTGACAGTAGGAAGATCAATCTCAGACTGAGCGTCAAGATCAGGCTAGCAAACATGCCTAGTAGGGGAGAAGAACTTCGGCGTTGCCAGATCGCTCACAATAGTGCCAATCTCATTATATTTATAACACACCTCGTATGCTTTCAAGGTTCTACATATTGGATCTCAACAGGAAGTGTAAATACATTTATAAAGCTATCCCGTACATTTTTTTCAGTTTATTAAAGTAGGTGATTAATTCAGACTCATCTTTGTACTGCAATTTGAAGACAATTTCGCAATGGATTGCATCGATTTGAATAGGCTGGATGGGCCATTGCTCCTTTTTCTGTTATATGGAATATACAGTTGGTAACGGAAGAAGAAGCAACAGCCCAGGCAGTTGATGAAACGTTCATAGCAAAAGAGGTGACTTCAACTTCATTTTATCAAGAAGCCAAATAAAGACACCCAGCGACAAATGTTGAAGACCACGGCTGTACAGCTATCGTTACTGTTGTCCTATGTATAAAGCATTTTAAAATTTAAACTGAAACTATGTCTATTTTCTAACAAATTGTGAAACGTAAGTGGAGTTGTTATTAGTAAACTGAAACTACGGTATTTGAGTTTATATTGCAAATTACTGATCGAAATTTTATTAATGTCGTTTAACACGTGTTGTATTGAAACTTGTAGGTTACTTGATCTTACTTTGTAATAAGTCTCAAACACTTTTTCGTCAATGTCAGGAATAGGAATTTATAAGTTATAAATAGTTATAATAAAGTAAAATCAGTACCCCTGACTACTGATCCCTGGTCATGACAGAACAAACCCTTCGAACAATTTAGTTTTAGGATTTCAGAAGTCGTTTACCTTCGGATGGGTTAGGGTCGTTCATACTTGAAATGCAATAAATCTTTACTTAATCATCAAAACGCTAATACCATCCACTGTTCGTATCCTTTATTGTCTTAATATCATGTGACAGTGGAATTGTCAACTGTTACATATGCAATACACGTTCGTTATAGTTCTTACTATGGAAGAGACTTAAATACAAGTGGATTTAATGTTTGGTTAATAAAAAAATTATTTAACTTGCCTACATTTCTCAAACTATTTGGTATTTCAATATACAGGATGAGTCATCCGCGTTTGTAAGGCCAATTGTGACTTTACGAGAAAAGATATTTCGAAGCGGTTTCCTTTCTAAGATAGCCACCCATTATGAAGATGTATTTATATCTAGTTACCACCGACCGGCTCCGTGGATAAAGCAGATATTGCGTTACCATAGCAACAAAACATAATCAATCGGTGTCAGTGTAAAGTTTCACTTCAAAAAGTCAAACCAAAGTTGCGCGCTAAAAAGAGGATGTCGACCGAAATTGTAAAAATCGAAAAATTGGAGTATCGAGCCATCATCAAGTACCTATTTAATGGAGTTAAGAGGTAAGCAGATTTACGAAGATATCTTTAATGTCCTTGGCAATTAATGTCCATTGTATGCGACCGTGAAATATTGGATTGCAAGCTGTAAAAAGGGTAGATTTTCCATTGAAGATGAACACCAATCGGGATCGATTTGGACTCGAGAAAAATTTCTGCAAAATGGATTCCCAAATATCTCTCTGTTGACCAGAAACGTGCAAGGGTGGAATCATCGCGTTCGAACTGTGCTCGGTTTGAAAAAGATGCAAACTTCTTAAGCCGTATTGTTACTATGGATAAAACTTGGGTACATTTCTGCGACCCAGAAATAAAGCAGCAATCGATGGAATAGGGACACTCTGGTTCTCCAAGGCCAAAGCAATTTCGTGTTCAAAAATCTGCTGGAAAAGTTCTTGCTTCAGTATTTCGGGGTTGCCATGGTGGAACAATAATTGAGAATTGCTACTCGACGTTACTGGCCACTATACGAGAAAAAAAAAGGATTGAAGACGAGGAAAGTTGTCTAAAGGTGCTTTGTTTTGCAGGACAATGCACCTGCACACAAATCGCATGTTGCCATGAAAACAATTCGTGATTTAGGGTTCAAATTACTCGAATTCACCAGATCTGGCTCCGTCCGACTATCACGCCTTTCCTCAACTGGGAAAAAGTTTAAAGAAGCTGTGGATGCCCGATTTGAAGAGCAAGATAAAAATTTCTTTTTGAAAAGCCTAGAGGTGTTGCAGGTTTGTTGTAATAAATGTGTACCTTGAATGATAAAATATTTTGACTTTCAAATTTTGTTTGCTACTCTAGCAGGCTAAGAATTTTTCAATACATCCTTGTAGGAGAACCTTTTAAATTTATTTTGTATTATACACAGTGTTCCATAACTCGGTACCTGACCATAGTTACAGCTTTTAAATAAAACATCCTATGTGCCCTATTACACTTTTGTATTCCCCGTATAATTCTTAGTCAACAAGTGTTTATTAGGTAGTATAGGCCTAAAATTTAAAGTTTTACTGAAAAATTCAATCATTTTATAAAATTATATTTCTCGAAAGCGACGTATTAGATAGATTACATAGACCATTTTTGGTAATGTTGTCTATAATAAAAGGTTCTAATACAATCATGTTTTTTTTTTCAATTACTAATTGCGTGTGCAGAAAACTGGATTAAAATTGCATGACAAGCTTTTGCCTAAAATAATTTTAAATGGAACATCTAGTATATTATTTCATTTTTGAATTGCTTACTAAACTTAGCACCAAAAACATGTAGGGCGCTATTACCTTAAAAGTAACCATTACTGAGCTATTGTCATTTTTTGATATAATTTTGCAAACTTTATGTTTTGATTTGAATACGGTATAGTAAGCCATGCATGCATGCATGTGATATTTACTGCAAAATTGACAATCGAGTGGATGGCATTTAATAAGTTGCTCGTCAGTTGACAAGCATGATTTTATAATAAATCTTTCTAAAAATGAGATTAGAGATTTCGGGGAATGTCAAAAAAATTGTTTACTACGAGGGCGTATTTTTATGTTATCTACCTAGCCATGAAACAAAAGAATTGCTATCATTGTTAGAAGTACATGTGCTAAGTTGTGTTTAGTTTATGCTGTGTATAGAGATTTGAGACGGTCCATTCCTCGATAAAATGAGTGAAACTAAAGTTGACTATCGCGGCGTAATAAAGTTCCTGACAAAGGAAGGCAATGGTCCAAAAGCAATTCATGAAAGAATGGTTGCTGTATATGGGGAAGTTACACCATTTTATTTCCATGTAAAATATTGGTCTAAACTCTTTCGATGGGGCCGAGAGTCAATCAATGATGACCCAAAGTCCGGACGACCCGTTGAAGCTCGAACTGAAAACATTGTGCCCAAAGGCGAAAATTTGGTACTGAAAGATCGGCATGTAAAGATCTCTGTCATTGCCAATGAAGTTTGTATATCCGAAACAAGTGTTCTCAAAATTTTGCATCGCGATTTGTGTATGAAGAAGGTGTCTGCACGGTGGATACCCAGATTGCTTACACCTGAACAAAAACTGTGCAGAAAAGAAGTTTCTCAAGAAACTTTGGTCAAGTTGGAGAGGGACAAAATATTTTTATCTCGAATTATTACCGGGGATGAGACTTGGGTATATTACTGGGACCCTCCTACTAAACAAGAATCCATGCAGTGGGTTCATAAGGGCTCTCCACCACCAAAAAAGGCCAAGACACAATTTTCTGGAAAAAAACTGATGGCAACTGTTTTCTGGGATGCTGAAGAAGTTTTGCTTACTGAATATATGCCGAGAGGGTCTGCCATAAATGGAGAGGCCTACGGAAACACAATTAAAAATTTAAAAACTGCTCTGGAGGAAAAACGCCCGCATTCTTATCCACAAAAAAAACTAATAATGTTGCTGCACGACAATTGTCGGGTTCATAAGGCAAACAAAGTTCAGCAGATAATCAATGACTGTGGGTTTATAGAGTTAAGGCAACCACCTTATAGCCCCGACCTAGCTCTGCCAGACTTCTTCTTATTCAAAAATTTAAAAAAGCATCTCAAAGGAAAGCGTTTTGCTTCTGATGAAGAACTCAAAGAAGCTGTTGATGAATATTTTGCGGGGTTACCGAAGCAATTTTTTTCTGAGGGTATGGGGAACTGGAAAAAAGATGGAATAAGTGTATTTGTGTTGAAGGGAGTTATGTAGAAAAATAATTTCTATTTGTTCTCTTATGTGCTTTTTTCATGGATAGGTAGATAACATAAGAATATGCCCTCGTATACATAAACATTTAATTTAGGGTTCAAACCGTCGTAAGCTTCTTAACTTACACAATAGTAATATAAATTGTATATTGTTACTTTGTAAACATATTATACATAGCCGATATTAAAAGTGCGTTTTGTTAACTAAGTGCGATACTACAAGTTTCGTCAAACTAACATAAAAATAGTAATTCTTTCAAACCAGGTGGAATGAAACAAACATAATCTAATTAAAACACTTACAAGTAAATTAACATTTATAAAGATGAAACACACTTCTCTACAAATTATTATACATCAAGCATACACTAGTAATTGTTTAAAATAGTAGCAGTAGCTACTGTTTTAACGTCCATTCTATTCGCTTTAATGTACGAAGAAAAAAACGGGTGGCGCTGAAATTTTCCCGTAATTAAATCAAGAGACGGTGCTTGGTAGTGGTTTCTGTTGATGGAGTAGAATCATTCGAGGGATGTTTTTAAAGAAATTAAAACTAAAACCGAATAATGTCATTTTTTCATCTGTTTCCCCTTTTGAATTATTACGTTTCGGGTTCTTAATAAAAATTCTTGCTAATTTATGTATTACAGACAAAATTCTTTTAAATGTTTAGAAAAATCTAAGTGAGGCTGGAACTTGGAATTACATTAAATTGATCAAGGAAGCTAATATAAATTAAAATGTTCTTCATAATTTAGGTATGGTATTATTTTAGATATACAGCGTGATTCAAAACAAAATTTTGAGATGACTTGATAGAAGAATATTTTCATAATAAATCTGTAGTTGCCAATATTATTATTTTAAATATTTTTTTTTGAAGAAAGTGGCCCTTTTCCTATGAGCTTTTGTTACTTTTCATTTTGAATATTATGTTTTGTACTTTCTCCATCGTCCACCTTGCCATACCTCGACCGTTATTCAGCATAACATCCAGCTCATCAGTCTTCATGCCTTCGTTTAAACATTCCCCAAAGTATTGTTTCCATCTTTTTATCTCACTTTCTTCATTTGCTATTAGGTTGTTTTCTTTATTTTTGACATACAGTATTGTACTTAGACATTTATTTTCCCACACTTTTTATATCTTTATAAAAATTTCTTATTTCCTTTTTTGGTATTTCTCCTCTATCACATTTCTTTCTTTTTCTATATAAGCTTGCTTCCTTTTCATTAGAATATCTTCTACTTTTGACCTTTGTCTTCTATAATTTTGTGTATTATCTGCTGTCATTCTTTGTAACACTTTTTGTCACACAAAGGAAAATTGCTGATATATCAAAGTTTTACATAAATAGAATTATTTCTTCCTTTTACGTTGCCTGTTGCTTTCTTTAATGAAAAACCAGCAAAAATCTCCCACCTACTTTGATATCCTTTCTCAATTCTGCAATCTCTTGATGAAACCTTTCGTCCTGTTCATCAGTCGTCTTTCCTAAATCAATAGGAAAGAAATTCTAATGTAAATGCAGAAAATGAACTTTGAGCGACATTAGGCACATTTTTATAGTTTTCTATCAAATTAGCCTTGGTAGTTTTCACTCTTTTGATTTGACAGAAAATGTCACCACAGGTTTGCCAAAGATGACTTGAATATTGAATGAGATTTAATATCGTTGACATACTTTCACATATTGCTGTGATCTTCACATTATTAAAAATAATAGTATTAAGAATTAGTCTAGTTAATGAAAAAGAACACTTATTGTATTCAAAAAATCGTTTATTAAAGATTTAGGGTATACGTTCAAGACAAGCAAATATAAGTATAATGGGTTGCCTATATTTAAAGACAAATTTCTTTATGAAAATAAACATGAATTGTTAGTATATTTTAGTTAAAATAAGTCTAAACATCATGTACAATACAAACACGAAATAAATCAATAGCCTTTATGTTGTCTAAGAGACACATAAATGCCATATGAATGAAAACAAAACAAGACGTGCTCGAGAAAAATGATGCAGTCTTGAAATAAATAAATTGAAAAAATAAAATATGGATTTGAACATAAATAATGCTGCCAATTCATAGGAAAAATAATAATAATAAAACTAAATATATTAGATACGTACGCTTTATATAAAAAAAAGGATATAAATCAAAAACATTTCCAGTGGAAAAAGTCAGATCGTAAATAAAAATATTTTGTGTAAATAATACTAGTATGAATTAGAAATACACTTGTTAGTTCTTGTATGTATAACTCAAGGGCTTCAAAGACAATGGAAATGGTCATGTGTGGTTTAAAAATCTGCAAAAGATAAAAATACAATGTTAATGTTGTTACAGCAATTTACTAATTGGCATATTACCAGAAGAAAGAGCATGGTTCGAGAATGGGGAAAATATGAGGAAGACCGACGTTCTATGCAGTCCAAGTTCAGCCAGAAGAATTCATGTGGTGTATAATGTGTTTCGTTACTGCCGGATAGAAGGATTTGTAAAAGAATAATCAAGATAACATTCGTTCATGGTAAAAGGAAATATAATATATATTTATACAAGGAGAGAATAAAATATACTTACCCAAGAAGGTATGCAACATAAATTATAAAATTTTAATAACAAACAGTTTGGGGCGTCGCCATTTGTGTGTGTAGCTGTCAAGATGATAGACGTATATTGGTTCGAGCGTGACACCTTAAAGAAAACAAACGAGAAAATTTCATCCAGGCGTTTTGAAATAAATGCCAACCTAAAATTTAATTGGATGAGAGAGGCGCAAAAATTGTCGATAGGCATTTGTTTTTTTTTTAATATAAGGCAAGAAACAAGAATGAACAGGGAGATTTTAAGTTGGTAATTCGAGGAGTAAAGACGCTAATTTTTGTAAAAGATTAGCAGATTTAAGTTAACTAAAGTGAGTGTAGGGTTTATTAGACCCTACATATCGACTCACGATTCCATCATTTGTATAAAAGAGTGAGAGTTTAATTTTTAATTTAGTTTTCTTTTAAAAAATTTCATTCAATTAATTTTTCTTTTCTTTGCACTAATTTTAAAGATGGAGGATATCAGTAAGTTAGAATTTGACAAAATATACGATAAAATGATGAATGTTTTGAGATGAATAATTCAATTTAGGGAATATCAGATAAATATTATCCTGTTTTATAACAATATTTCGTTTTCTTTTAAAATAGTAAAAGGGATAGTTAATGGTGTTAGACCTGCTGAAGGTACTATGTGAAAATATTTGCCTTTAGTAAATCGTTGGGCGTCGTTAATTAAATGAATATTTATAATTATTCTTTCAGCTATCATTATAGATGTATAAGTAGTTCACAACCATTGTAACTCTAAAGTGAGTACAAATGCTTTCTTTTTCTTTTTCTTTGTAAAACAAATATGTATATATATATATATATATATATATATATAGTGTGGCAATGTTATTAACGATCGTTATTTTACGAAATGTAAATATAATTTTATATGAGATTTAGATACTTTGTTTAATTTTTGACCTTATCCCAAACGAAAGTAAATAAGAATATAAGAAGCAAATCACTGCAAGAACTCATAAGAACATAAATAAAAATTTATGCTGTTGGAATAAGTTTATAAATAGACTATTCTAATTTTTATTATTCATCAGCAATGTTGCATCCACAGCAATATGTTTTTTGTGTTTGTAGAATGAGCCATTAGAATTGATGGTTTCGAGTTACCATAATAAAGTTAAATAGCTTTTGAGCCTTGTTTTCGACGAGTCGATAAACAATTGCCAATCTGCAGGGTTATATTCAATAATCATTTCATACAAAAGTTGATTTATATTAGTACAGTAGCAGATTTTTTTTTTATTTGTGTAAAATGAACTATATTTTTCGTGACGATTCTTCAATACAGAGATACTTGTATGGAATGTAAAATATTTAATTCATTTGATCGAGATCCCAAAATTTATGTTTTTTCCTTGGTTAAACCCAAATCCTGGATCAAATTATTCGTATCTGATTGAGTAATGAGATGTGGTTCGTCAGACGGAACATACGTCAGATTACTTGAAAATGATACATTCAAAACTTCGTTTATAGCTTTCTCATCAGTGGAATTTGCAGAAGAATTTGAGTGCATTGGAATTGGAAGCTCACAATCAGTTCTTTTCAACGGTTTGTTAAAAAGGTTGATGGAATGTCGGGATACATTATTTTGTGTTTGTTTCTTTTTGAAAACACGTCAATTTTTGACAGAAGTAACAGTCCGTGACGTGATCTGGTGGTTACGCCAAATCATTGGCCTTTCTGACAGGACCTCAGAAATAATATTGTTATGAGTCAATTTGAGAAAACATAAAAAAAAACCAGTATATGGTCATAGGAGGGAAAGGACCGGCTATAGAGTTAGACAGCGGAACAATAAAAAATGTAAGCCAGTGTGAATACCTAGAAGAGACGACAAGGACATAATGAAGAAAATAGGCAGAGCAAAGAATATGACGAAAGCATTACATCCTACTCTGTGGAACAAGAACCTGACAAAAAAGAGAGAAACGAGCATATTTAAAGCAATCATTGAACTAGTTATGACATATGGGTCAGAGATATGGATGATAGACAAAAGAATGAATCAAAGGTTGCTTTCGGCGGAAATGACATATTGGATAAGATGCTGCGGAATAACATTATACGACCATGTCAGAAATGAGAACATCAGAGATAGAATGAGAGTGAAGGAGACTATTATAGATGGTATAAATGGGAGGCAGCTGAGGTGGTATGGACATGTGCGTCGAATTGAGGAAGAAAGATTACCAAGAAGAGTATGGGATTGGAATCCACCTCAAAAGAATAAACGAGGCAGACCAAGAAGGAGATGGATGGAAAATAAAAAAAATAAATAAGGAAGAGAGATTTACGGGTGGATGAGTGGAACGATAGAGTTAAATGGCCCTTAGGATGCGAGAAGCGGAAATAACTGCAAAAACTCGCTATATATATACCAAATACAGCATATATGTGGTACCCATGTTTTGTCTTGATTTTTAATTTTGAAGCCAAAATATTGTTCTCAACATCCTTGAATTCATTCATAAAGGCTTCTTTTGCAATTTTGTAACATATAATCTACAAGAATAATAAATACTGTCCGGCGAATTTTTACAGCTTCTTGCATGGTTTTCCATTCTTGAATATCACACGCAACACAACTTGTGTATCACTGCTTTAAACTTTCTTAAATACGTGACAATTCAGTGACTTTCGTTTGTCGCTTGTCAGATCGCATTCATATATGCACGTATCGATTCCAGAAATTTCCAATTTAGTATAGTCCGCAATGAATAATATATTAGACTTTTCTACTTCTCACAGGAACGCGTGATGTCGTATCTTTTGTTGTTGGCGCTGCCCTTCACGGTATAGCCACGAACATGCGCGAGCTTGTTCCGATACCTTTTTTATTTTAAATTTTACGTTTTTTCCATTTGTGTGCATACTTTCCGAAATAATGTCTCGAAATTTTCTGAAATTTTGTAAAATTTCGCGACTCTATTTCGGAAACTATAAACTCGAGCAAGTTGTTGCTGCATGTGCATCTTGCCACGTTACGTGGTAGTATAATACGCACACAGTTTTCCATTTGCGTGTATACTTTCCGAAAAAAAGTCGCAAAATTTTCTGAAATTTTACAAAATATCAGAAAATTTCGGGGCTTTTAGTGAAAACAGACAAAAATTTTATTTTCAAAAAGTGATGTGATACAGAATACAGTTTTTATGACATGAGTATCTACAAAGTATTTTTACGTGTTTGTTGTACTTGATTAACTTTCCCTGTATTAATTATATTATTAAGGATTACTATTGTTATTTTGTACTCATCGGTACTATAATAAATGCACTTATTAATGCAATATAGTGGTACTGCGAAAACTGAACTGCACGTTTTCCTATTATTCTTCCCGATATTTCTAAATAATTTTATTTCTATCTAATTTTGCGCCGTCCATATCGAACTTGAAATCGAAATTACCTCAAGAACCGGTCGCAAAGATTAACGATAAAAATTATGGACGCGTAGAAGGCAATCACGATTTGACAAATAATAAAATAAAATACTCCCCGACAATGAAACGTGAGAAGTTACCCAGGCCAACGGCAAACGCAATTGAAACCTCCAGACAGAAGTATAACCGTAAATAATTCTTCGATTATAATTTTTCATTATTCCTTTACGTGGAACGTAAAATTCAATTTGGAATTGATTATTCAGGGACATTGGCGAAGAATCGCGATTGAATTTCAATTATTTCGATTTCGGGTTCAAAACATAGTTTATCTCATATTGCACGATATAGATTAAACGTCAGTTTTATTGATAAAATAAGCGTTCCAGTAAGCTAACTTTGACGTGTTTTATACACAGATATGCAAATATGTGATCACTTAAATGCAAGCCATACCCAACGGTAGTTACTACACGATACTAAAACATGAAAAGGGATTATTTGTTACAATTAGAGTACCTACATATCATAGAGATCTCGTATGCAATAAGAAATATAAAGTTGTATAATTGTTCGTGGCGTTGGGCTCGGATCCTCTTTGTCTAACTGCAAATAAAACTGAATATAAAAAAAAGTTTTACGAGAAAGACAAACTGAAACCTGAAACAAATCAACCGAAGTACCGTAATATAAGAAGAATGAAATAAACGACAAATTAAACATTTAAAATAATTTTAGTTTAATTTCAATATTCATGCTATAGCAAACGTATTCAAAATTTAATTTTCACTTAGATCTCCTTGGTTTAGAAGTAACAAAACCCTTCACTGATTTGATGTTTTTGATATCACTTGACTTCATAGGTATATATAACTTTATGAAAATGAAAAGTGTTACATACGTAGATGTTAGAACTAACATTTATACGGAAAAAGGTATATGTACATATACATGTGTTTGGGATACACACACATATCTAGCGTCATTACCGACAATCAACGCACAGACCCTGTGTTTCGGCCTCTAAGGCCTCGTCAGTGTACGTGCGACTGCGGGTAATGACTTTTAAACTATTTTCGCTACTTATGCCGGCTTTGCGTAGAAAATGTCGTGAAAACATCACAGCGACATCTGCCACTTAAAAGCGACACCGAAAGCGAAGGTTTCCGGCTGCACTCGCATGCTATAGAGAAACCTGCATGACGCTTTCGGTATCATGTACATAACTAACTTCCTCGACCAAATTGAAAATATTGTTGCCATATTTTAATATAAATATTCCAATGGTAACTGCAGAAATTTACTAAAAATATTTGAATACATAAATCTTGATGTAAAAATATTGAACAGGTGCATGCGTATCAGTGGGTATCATTGAGGAAAAATACTATAGAGAGGCTGTAAAGCATTTTTGCTGTACTCTCAAAACGAGAGCATTGGGCGGGGCTAAGTGTGGAACCAATATGGCTGCCTCACCTAGTCCGGACTACTCAAAATTATAATCTGTCATCCCACACCTGTCAGGCCTACACTAACCTATGAAATGTTATTCCATACGAATTCTTCTTATCAACGCCGTCTCTGCTGTTGCAGCTACGTAGAGCACAAGAAACCATAATGTCTTTTAATATTTAACTTATTATATAACTCTAATACACGATGCACTTAACAAACAGTTCACTTTTTACCAACACTACCTGTTTGACGTAAGTGTAGTATCAATATGGCGGACCTGTTACCGGTTTGATCACGTGACGTCGTCTCCCGACCTATTCTTTCTCAATAGTGCGTATACACATAAGATAATGTACATAACCTATATCCTAAATTTGTCAAAAGTAAATGCATCATATATTGCATAGTGTACATATGGCTCTAATTGGTGGTCCACGGAATTAAAAAATAGACTATACATACAAGTGAACAACGTATTGCAGTGACCTTGAGTTGGGTGGTAAATTATAAATAGGCATAATCAAGATCACTTCGAGATTTAATTTAATTAATTATTATTTTATTTATTTCATTATGATGTGTATATAGATATTTATTAAGTCAATATTACGGCAAATTTAATTTTTATTTATGTAAAATAATATGAGAATGTTATTATAATTTGTATAAAGGTTATAATATAAGAATAAGCATAAAATATTACGTGAATAATAACAAGAAAGTGTTTCCCGCACGAAACATACTGTGACCGGGAGAGAAATCGACAGATTGGCTCGGCGAAAACAATATTTTTCGCTAGATGCATTGGATGAGTCATGAATGTGTAAACAAGTTTATATTTACATATTTGTTTACCTTTTTGAAAGATTAGTAATGCGCTGCTTTCCCGGGTGGTGCAGCACTGCAGCTGTGTATTTCTGGAGGTGGAATCGTATCGTACCGAAGATAACCGTACGTTTTTGTGAAGTAAAATATCCATATAAGTGCGGAACCGATCAGAGAACGAGAGTTTCCAGCTGGTGCAAACCGCTAAAAGGAAAAATCTGAAGTAGGTGGAAACCTCTTCTTCCTCTTAAACATAAATGTTGTATTAACTTAGAAGTTTATTCGTGAATTGGAACATAGAATAATTTTCTGAAACCGATTCACGATACTTAGAAAATTTTGAATAAAATTTAAGATCTGTAATATAATATAGATGGAATATTATTCTAACTTAGAAATTTGTTCACGCATTGAAACTTATAATATTTTCGTAATAATTTTACTATATTTATGAATTTTAAGACTGAAGTGGGACTTTGAAATATTTTTATGAATTAAATATCATTTTTAATTCGAGAGTTCGGTTTACATTGGGACTTGTAATTATTTTCGGAAATGATTATTTGTGTTTAGAACAGTTTTATTTAATTAGAACTTTAATTATTTTTTTTTTATTACTAGAATGTTTTATTTTTATATGCAGGGTTATTATACCGTGTGTTATGGTAAAGCATTTTAGTATCTGTAATGATCAAATTAAATAGCATAATAATTTTTTTTAATTTATTAAATATAAACACTTTGCGTTTTAAATAAAATTTTCCTTATTATTTTATTTGCAAGATTAGGAGATTTGTAGTTTAATAATTTTGTTTTATGTACATATAGGATAATTAGACTGTGACAAAGTTTTAAAATATATATTTGAGATGTATGAGTTTGAGACGCTGTACGAAGAGTTAAGGTGATTTAATAATGTTTATTATAAATGTGTATATAGTGTTATACAATTTTTTTTTCCTGAGTGGTGTTTCGTATTGGAATATCAGAGCGAGGTAAAGTTTTATTTTTATATATCTATATTTTTTTTTTATATATATCAATTATATTTTATTGTGTTTGTGTATTTGATATTGACGTGTTGGGTAATAGATCAGGGATGTGTGCAATGAATTAAGTAGATGTTTAATTCATAGCATGGAGTCTTGGTGAATCCTTAAAGCACGAATTGGTCTTGGTGGTACTGTTTTGGGAGCGAGCAAAGGCGCCAGGCAGAACTAATTAGGGCAAAGCCATTTCCTTAATGTTTATATTCTCGTAAGTGATAAATCATATAATTTTGTTATTCATATTCCAGTACAATTCACAGTATGCAATAAATTTTATTTTCATTTGATATGTTGATTGTTTACATGTATCTTTGACGAATAAAAATAATGATAATCATATTTGTTTTAAAAGTATAAATTTGTACTCGATGTTATTCTTTCATTAGTTATAATTTTTTGATTATTTTGACTATTTGATCATGACATGTATGATTTTATATAATATTTTTTTTGAAATATTTAAATTTTGTAAATATATTTGTGTAATTTTAAAAATCTTTTTCTTTAATATTCTTAATAAACTATATTATAAGGTTTATCTTGTATTTTATTCTTTTTACCTGACCTGGTAATAACTGAAGAGCATTCAAGTTGATTGGAGAGTTTATCTATATTTTCTGCCCCTGAGAGAAAATTTTCTTTAGTCATTCTAAATTGAGCTAGTAAAATGTAAAATTGCCTATCCTTACTATTTTGCAGAAAATTTATTAAATCTTGGTCTAGCATAAGGTCTAGCACTAAGATGTATGCTTGATTCTTACTTACTTACTGATGGAATGGTGTAAATTATTTTTATATAAACCTCAATTTGCAAGAGTCACAGCAGTATGTATATTATTGTATATATGTAGGTTTCTTGTACTGAGCAAGTTGAACCTAATATAATAAATACCTCCTGTTGGCAAACTGAGATTCAATGATGAACATTTAAATTTAGAGTAGGGGTGTACATTTTCAACTCATACTTCATCCATTGCTATTCGGGAAAACCTAACATTAAGGGATTGAAGTACTTTCATTTAATATTCCTCTAAAGAACGAATGTCATTAAAATTATCTATTGTTTTGAAATTTCTTAAATTAAGGCGTTTCTGGAATTCTAAAATTACGTAAATATTATTACGTTGTAATTGTATAAGCAAAAATGTAAATATACGAAAACTAAGGCCAAGTAAATCACAGAATTTCCAAAACGTGCTTAGCCAGGGATATTAGGTATTAAAATGCAGAAACTAGAAATAACTTCTAAGCAAAAGATGGAATTTGAGAATAAATGCCCCTCTCCGTCTTTCCTGGTATCATTCATACGTATAAAGTTATTTGCAGTTTCAACTTATATAGAACATATATATGTTTTAAATTAAATCATGCTTGCAAAACAACAGAGTATTGTGAATGAAAATAAACATATAAATTAATTGTATAATGGTATTACGATAAAAAAGGCCAGTATCCTTCTTTATGAATTTCATGTGCCACAATAATTCATTTCTTTATTATTCATTTACCTCGGTTTTTCGAATGTCACGCGTGTTGACTGACTATGCCTGGCTCAGACCTGATTATCTTCTGACTGGTAGCTGCAAACGGTGGTCGATCATCCTGATGGTCTCTCGTTTATTTCTCCTCAAGGATTCCCCGCCTTATTCTTTGGCTACACTGTACTCACGATGACTAACGAGTCTGAAACACGTGTCTGCGGTTGCTCTACAGCGGAATTTGCCCAGAATCCTTCTTTTTGTATTCCAAGTATCCATGACAATTCATTATTCTCTCTCTCTCTCTTTTTTTTTTCTCTCTCTGTTGTGTGTATATATATATATATTCTTCTGCCGTGTCTAACTATATTACTAATTCTTATAGCTGTTAGGATTTATATATTGATGTGTGGTTCATCCAACCATTTTCCAAAATAGTAAAATACATAAATACTTAGTTGAAATAGAACACAAAATACAGTTTACCATTTATTAATCTGTTTTCAAACTCAACTATAATCGCCGCAATGGAATAGGATTAGAAACATTTTAAAATTTGCAAGTTGTAATTCACAGTTTTTTATTTTTATTCAATATAGTTATAAAAAATACATATACATGTAGAAAATACCATGTATGCTAACTAAATGATTCCATTAAGACCAGCCAATTGGGGTTGTAAAGATATTCCTTGTGTCTTCAATTTTTTGGAAGGATTTTCTGCACCTTCCCACTAGTCCCCTTGGAATGCGTACATATTTTTTGGTAAATATATTAGTGCCAGTAGTATAAACGAAACATAAGAGGGAAAACGTGTAATCAAAAAATTAATGTTGATTGTTGTAGCACCAAGAAATGATTTGTTTAATAGATAAATAATATATAAGTCTAGCAACTAGAAAATCACTGAAAATGATTCAGAAGTAAACTTTGAAATATAGCGACTAATAGATGAATCATCAAAATTGTTTGGAGAATGAAAATTTAAAAAATAGAAAATAGCTTAACTATATTGCAAATACTAAAGAAGAATATTTTAACAAAATTTGTTCTATTGTAACCATTTCCCATAAACAAATTATATAATATTTTGTTTAAACTACAGATGCAAATGTCTAAAAGAAAATAATTTTAATAGCAAGTACATCAATTTTAATGATACTGGTTCAAGCAATACAAATGACAATTTGACTTATGCAGCAGCAACAACATGAAGAACTTTATTTGGAAATCACATACATGCCGCTTCGTAACATAGTTGTTTGTTTTGCTTTATTGCAGCACCAAAACAAACAGTCTGTGATAAAACTCCACGGGAAAAGCACACTTCCTCTGCTGCACCTGTAAATTATTTGCTCGGTCAATAAAACTGGAACGGCCTCGTATTTTTAGTGACACATTTTGGTTATAACACTGCATACATACAACAGAGTTTCCGTATATTATACGTGGGTGTGTAATATTGAAAATATAGATAGGTTGTTATACGAACGTGCTTCAAAAAGATTTCTGTACGTGTTTAAAAAATACATGAATCACACGTGTTTAATTAAAATATAAACTACAAAGCACGGACATTAAATGACGAAAAGATAAGTGCAATTGTTTTGTTCAACGTAAGGTTCATCAGCTGATTGCATTATAATTCCATTACAATGCAAAACAATAATAGTAATATAATCATTTCAACCATACGTTTCTTATTTAATTTTTTAATCTAATGCATCTTCAACATGTGTATATTGTCAGTTAATTAAATAAATTTTGATTTATTTTTGTGAATGTATTTGACAAACAAAAAAAAAACCAATTACTATTCCAGCTATTTCTACAATAAATATATTTGCTATAGGGGTAGTTATATTTCAACCTATATGCGGCTAATTCTCTAACTCTGTAAAACGAAATATGATTATTATACAATGCAACTCAGTTATCAATATTGACAATAGTTTGTTGGATTTGGTGTTATCTAATTTGGAATGTGTAGTTCCACGTGACTATCTTCCATTGATCGATGAGGATACACATCACCCTGCATTACACATATCAATTAAAACTTTTATACGGCACTGTAATCTGTTTGCACAATGCGGACATCACACATCCTACCTATCCTTAATTGCTATTTGTAAACATAACCCTAACTATTTAATTTGTGGGGTACAAATTTAAAAATTGAACATAACTACATGGGAAAACTCAACTCAGAGGCTAAACATATTTAATAATGGAGACGAATTAATTCTAATTTGTGATTTAATATTATTTTTGAATTTTTGAGTTTGTTAATTTCTAGTGACTAAGTGATTTAGTTTTTTACCTTTATTTTCTAGATGGAGAATATAAAATTGTGAATTGAATTCATGGTAATTCTCTATTAAATAGTTAGCGTAGGTTGAATCACTTTTATGATTAATATAATATATATAATCATAAGTGAGTTTGTCACCATAATTTGAATAGCTTCAGCTTATTTTGAGACACGATACAACTTATCACTTTTTTCTTTCCAGTTACCAAGCAACAAAAATATTCGTTAAAAACTAAAAGTGTTTAATAAGTGTATTTTTAAATAATGTAATTACTATGTAATAAATGTTTCATTAATTGTTTTAGTAAATTATCTTACCGAATTACATTCGAGCTCTCTTTTATTTCCGGATAAATTTTCCATTTCTAACTCAAATTTAGTTGCTGAATGGTAACTGGACTCAACAAATGACCTCCTCGATAAAACGACGAGTAAGCAGATAAGAAGGGAATATCACAGAAGAACTAGAAGTTTATGCCAACACTTCCTCCATAGACCAGGACAATTGAAAAGTTGTAGTAAAAATAATAAAATTCTAACGTAATATAAATTATTTAATGAACAGTAAAGTAATATAAAAGAATTATTAAAGAACTGGTATTCTTTAAATTTGTAAGAGATAATGATAATTCAGTTATAAAGTATAATGATGAATCAGAGTATATTCGTGTTATAAAGTTTCAATTTCACCTATTTTACAACATAAGTGCTTATAATATTACTTTAATTAAATATTATAAATGTACAAAAGATAGAAAAAAACACGTTTTCATATATTTAACTAATAAAAATAGTTATCTTTAAACTGAATGTGTGAAATTGCCTTGCAAATTACAGCATTTCATGCTAACAGTTGGTTAAAATGTAATTCATTTAGTTACACCGCTGTTGTTCAACTGATGCATAAAGTTTCGAAGAAATTGTAGTTTATGAATATAGTTTGAGATAGCGTAAAATTTTATAAAGTTGCCGTTAATGTTCCCATAAATTCTGTAGAAACTTTAAGCGTTTATTTAATAATGGAAGGGGGGGGGGGGAGTTGATGTACATATTGTTCAATTTCGTAAACTTTATTTGTTCTGCCACCAGCAAATTAAAACTGCAGTTTCAAGAACAAAACATGGGTTTCTGTTAGGTATCTGTTTGAGGTCCTCATATTAAAGGAATACACTCTCATTAGCGTGATCTTGTAGTACATTTAGCTGAATGTGGTAGAATATATTAGATAAGCTACCAGAGAAAATTTTGTATAAGTATATTATTCATTTGTTTTCAAGACCTAATACCAAGATTCCATCAATGTAAATAAAGAAAAATATAGGAAGTCAAAAAAAGATTTCTGACAAAACAAATAAAAAAATAAATAAGTTACTTCACGTATTTCTAATTAATATGCACTTCATTATTTAGAAATAGGAAGAATTATTTTCCTGAACTAGAAAGGAAAACTAAATATTAATCAAACTAACAAAGAAATTTTAATTAAATTACCAATACTTGCCTAGTAGGTAAGTACTTAATACTGAGGCGTCCACACTTAACCTTGTATACAATTTAACAAAAACACTTGTCAAGTGTCTCCTAAGAGGTTGCCTAGCTCTGGTTAGGGTTATAAGGGTTTGAGATATTTGACTGTTGCTTGCTTAGATTTTTCAACGATTCTATATGAAATTGGAATTTAACAGTTACTGGTGGATAGCATCCTTACTGCACCCCTTAATTGCTATAGATATAGAATGGCGTATTAATTTCGCGGCAAGGATATTTGGAGTTGCTAACTTGGACAACATTTTTACTTTCTTATACGTAGTATAAGGAAGTATTATGATGATAAAAATTTTCGACCTCGAGATTTTTGCAGATGTCCACGTTTTGAAGTCCCCTGATACCGAAAAAGCGGTTTTTAAAAAATGTCTGTGTGTGTGTGTCTATCTGTGTGTCTGTCTGCCTGTGACCACGATAGCGGTCAAACGGCTACAGCTATCAATTCCAAATTTGGTATTTACGTGTATAATATCCTTCTTGAGATCTGATTAGTCTTTCAGTAAAATCGGTAGACCGGAAGTAGCAGTTTACTTCAGTGAAAAAATCGAATTTTGCCAATATTTCGTCAACTACTAAGTTTAAACAAATTTATAAAGAATTCATATGTACTTAAAATTAACTTTGAGACAAATTGTCTTAAAAAAGTTTTTCGAAATTCCAACCGGAAGTAGGTCTTTTACTCTTATCGAAAAACAGTTTTTTGCGAATATGTCGGAAGTCATGCTTTTTACACAAGTACGTTACGAGTATAAAAGTATTTAAAACATAATATTCAATATCTTTTGTATAAAAAATATTTCAATATTCAAACCAGAAGTACCACTTTTACTCTTATCGAATAGCGATTTTTTCCAAATATGTTATGCATTCTATATATATTTATCAAGAGTACAAAAGTATTTAGAACTAGATTTGCAATATTTTTTGTATAAATGAAATTTCAAAATTCGGACCGGAAGTAGCGCTTTTACTCTTAGCAAGTAGCACTTTTTTGATAATATCTTGCAAAGTATGCATTCTATAGAGATTTATTAAGAGAATAGAAGTACTTAGAATAGGATTTTCAATAATTTTTGTATAATTTTTTTTTTAAAATTGTATAGTTTGGAACGCTCATACGTATAAGTCGTGTGGTGGCCACACCTCATTTTTTAAAATGTGATTGGAAATCGGGAATTGTTCAATAACATTACAATAAGAATTTTCCTTATTATTGTTTTAATCGGGTATAAGGTGATTTAATTTTTAACTATTGAATTTAGTTTTAATTGTTGCTTGCTGCTTTTATTCAGTTTAATTTCATTCTATATTCCATATATTTGTCTTTTCAAATTGTTGTTTTTTGTACAAATGGCTATACTTTGACTAATTTTCTTTTGAATATACACTTAAACACTTTTAATTAATTATCTTTCCATTTGTTTAGTTTGGTAACAATTCGATTTTCACGAATAACTGTGAAGTCATTTAATACACTTTATACTCTGGAAACCTTCGCGATATATTTTTTTCAAACTTACTGGTGAAATTTTTTTATTTTCTGAATTCTGAATGCATCTTTTTTTAGTTTTCAGTAAAATGCTTCATAAATTATTTTGCATTCAAAATTTGACGTTTCAATTTGAGTAATTAATTCGACTTTTAGATGTCGGCCGTGGTTTACTAACAAAATGAATAAAAAAAATGGAAACAGTTATATCAGTGCTTAACATATTGGATGAGTAGTGATAAAATGTAGTGAATAATGATTTTTCACTCTGGTGGATAATGTACATAATTATAATTGACGAATCAGACGAATATGTATGTATTATAATACAGTCGTGGACAAAACTCATTTAATAAACTTGTTTATCACTAAACTATGAGATTTATAAAACCTGTTACATAATATACTATTATTGTTTATAATTCTAGGAGACAATATTTAATATTTTTATAGAATATTCCAATAAGAGTGAATTTTATAATAAATTATAGTCCTTTTCAGACATATTATAAATGTAAGGAAAATTATATTTATATTGGAGACATTGTTTGTTTATCGTTGTGTGTATTTTTTTTAGAATATACGAGGGTGGGTCAATATGTCCGTGACCTTTTGAATTTTTCGCATCTTAACTGAATGGACGACACTGCTCCTATCAACAAACATCTGTCAGTTGACTCCTGTCAAAATTTGAGCAAGCTGCGTCGTTTAGTTTGTGTTTGACAGCCATTGATAGCAGACTACCGCGTTATTTGAGAAGAAAATGGAAACACATGAAGAAATCTCTTGGATTGCGTTGAATCCTGGCCAGACTCTCCTCCGAAACCGTCACCCGATTTCTTTTTTGCTCTGGTGTGAGCAAACGCGGTACTCATCGCGCCGAAAGCTTTTTCATTCCCAAAATTTCGTGTAGGATATGGCCAACGCGTTATTCTGAGATGCCTGTTGTCTCAGCTATCTCTTTCAGCTTCAATCGGCGATCGGCTATCACGACATCATGTATCTTGTTGACCATTTCATCGTTGGTAGTGGTATTTGGGGCCCACTGCGTGGTTCATCACATATGCTTGTACGGCCACGTTTGAGCTTCCTCACCCAGAAGTTGATGGTCGAAAATGACGGAGTAGATCCTCCATGAACCTCTAGCATAGTATTTCGAATTTCCGTGGCTGTTTTCCCAGCCATCCAGAAGTGTTTTATCACTGCACGAAATTCGATTTTATCCATTTTTGCGAAACCGCCTGACTATCTACACAAAAACACACAACTATTGAACGTCTGAAATTTTGACAGTTGCTATAAAATGGGTTGCCCTTGCCGACCAATGTATCCACTTCAACCTTCGTGCGCCATCTCTTGCCGATTCCGGACACATTTCAATAAATAAATAAACTTTTTAATAACATATTTTCTTACTTTTTCTCGATATACTCGCACCTCCCATTTATTTTTATCACGCCCCCTTATGGGGGAGGGGGGCACAGGTTAAGAATCGCTTACATAGGTGCTTAGTACTTGAAAATATAACTGTTAACAAAGCGAAAAAAATTAATACTTCTAATTAAATTATATAACCAACGTTTAGACAGCGTTTATGGTGATTTGTCTTTTTCATATTCTACTTCAATAAAGAGCCGTTAGAAACTATAACGAATGCCGAAGTGTTTGTCCTAGTAAGATTTGTGCACAATGGGAATAGCATAGCTATTTCTTTCTTTAGATATGCCGCAAGTGTCAAATATCATTAGGTATAGGGAATCAATGCATGTTATATGTGGCAACATGGTACTGTCCGTCCCAATGCCGGCGACGACCGATACCACAACGATTATCCCGTAAATACAAGTTAGCAGTAACCATTGGACCACCGACTTGGGTGTAATGCGTTCAGAAATAATATTTACGAACTGCAATATCCGGAAATATTTCTTGGGTTGTCGAATATTTAAACATGTCAAACAATTACGTTTCCAAATACATGAAACATTTTTGTTACTTATACCCAAATCCTCGGCAGCACTTCCAGTTGATATCGTGTCGTCAATTTGCACAATACTACAAACTAATACAATTTTTTGTGGGGATATCGCTATTGGTTTGCATTTCGTGCAGTTATTGAGACAGAAACAGTTTTCAAATGTATTAATAATCTTATAAATTGTTTGTCTGCAAGGTACAGGACGCTCTGCCAAAGTCAGCACAAACATATTTATGCACTTCATTGCAGAGTTATTACCATAAAACCATTTTACTATCTGAAGCTTTTCAGCGGGTGTATACAGACTCATTATAAATTAATTTTATTGAATGCTTTTATTTCACACCGCAACGTGTCTGCAGATAAACATTGAATGTAAAATCTGGGTCGGGAAAATCGGAACCGGAGAAAATCGTTGTATACGTATATATCGCAGGTATACATTGAATCCCTATGCCTAATGATATGTGACACATGCTGTATAGTCAATTATCAAAAGGGATGAAATAATAGTGGTTCTATATTCACATACTCTATCAATAGTGTCAATGAAGTCAATAAAATGACGGTTAATAAATACACGTGGAATAAATACGGAAATCGTTCAATCAACGAAAAAGAAGTTAAAAACAATTTTAATGGAATTTTAACTTAAAGTAGCAAAATAACAACAACAACAACAACATATATTATGTTATTTTCTTGTATAAACTGCGAGATAATATTCGTGAAAATAGCGAAAAATATTGCCAAATCTTATTCCATTAGTGCACTACAATACACCTGTTAATATTGCTGCTGTTTTACAGGCTGCATTCGCGTATGTGGTTTTCAAGTCAGTGTAGCATATGCTCCCATTCATCAGAGATCAAAGGGATTGTCGTTGTCATGATGATATTGTGTCACAAACAACCACAAGACATTGCGATCTAAACTTCAAGTTATAAACGCGTTAATGATCAGGTCGACATCCGTTATTATGAAATTTAAAGAAATCAACATTTTGCGTGAAGAATGAAAATAAATTGAACAAACACCAACCATTCAGCATAGAGGCAAATGTTTCTTTTCCTTACTAAATGACTTCTTTTTTTATACAAATCCCAAAGTTCAAGATATATTGACTTAATAAAACGTACTGTTGCAGAACAAAAACTGGCGTACATAAAAGGAAAACGACTGCAGTAAAGAACTAATTAGGTTCGTTAATAAAACAAGAAATCTTACAAATTACGACCTTCCTCGGATTCACTTTTTTTGTCCGTGTTGATGTGGAAAGTCCTAAAAGAGTTTTATCGCTTCCTAATAATGCAGCCTTTTTGTGATATCTCCGTCATGATATAAAAGGGGTAATTATGAAAATGTGTTGACTGTGTACAGTGGAGAGTGGAAGAGGATATGTTCGTTTCGGTCCATTAATAAATGTCAGTTTCTATGATCCCGTTGATAAATCATACAAATACCGATATTTAGTCCAGCAGATTCTGCACATATACTAGAGCAAATATGTAAGTGCATGTAATTATTATAGCTGAAGCAAGCATGTGTTAATGTCAGGATTAGTGTGTAAAAGCTTTTAGTAGAATACGTAACAAAAAAATTTAAAAGAATTTATTTATTCAGTGGTGTTTTTCATATTTAACTACCCATATCCCGAGCCTGAGAGAGAATGTTGTATAATTACGGCATTTCTCCTTCATATACGAGGGGAGTTTTTTATTTTATCTACCTAGCTATGAAAATAATACGCTATGGCGACAATTTTCTTACATTACATTTCTGTGACGTTTTCTAGTATAATCTCGAAGTTTGGTTCGAATCGCTTAACACTTGTTAGTTTTATATTTGTTTAAAGAGGAGAACATGAGCGAATCGAAACTTGAACACAGAGTGTGATCCAAAGAAAGCAATAGCCCGAAGAATATCCATGAGAGAATGGCGAGAGTGTATGGAAATAATAGCCCCTTCTATTTCCAAGTCGAGTTTTGGTGTAAGCAGCTCAAATGGAACAGATAATCCATTCATGATGACCCAAAGTGCGAAAGACCTCTAGAAACACAAACTGAATAAATCATCAACAAAGTGAATATAAAAAGATTCATACATATTGTCTTTTAGGTGTCTATAATATTACACAATAAGGTTAGATATTTGCCCGGCTGGCTCTCGGTAGAGTTTGAGACTCTTAATCTCAGGGTCGTGAATTTATGCCCCACGTTGGGCGCCAATTTTGACGTTCTATTTCTTAAAGAATATAAAAGACAATATGTATAAATAATGCCGGACTCCCCAACACTCTTTTCTGACATGTATAAATAAATATAGATATATATAAACTTTTATGTTCATGAGTATTTCATAGTTATATTTATAACATTTAATTTTTCCCAACTTATATAATTCATATAACTTGAAGATTTGGTCTTGACTGACCGCCGAGTAAAAGTTTCAGTTCTTTCTAGAGAAATAGAAATATCAGAAAAGTGTTTTTAAAATTCTTTACAAAGATTTGGAAATGAACAAAGTGTCGGCTCAAAGGATTCTCAAGCTCAGTCCCAAACAAAAGTTGTGCAGATGACAAATTATGTGAAGAGATTTTGACTCTTTTATCTCAAGATGGTGACTTCTAGAAATAGAATTGAAACTAGAGATGAAACTTGGGTACACTATTAAGACCCTCCTACTGTACAATTTTAATAAGATAACCATACAAACCCTATATCTATGAAATCAGAAGAAAAAAAGCATATTAATGAGGTTATGGACAACTGTGTGTGCTTGTTAAAATAACATAAATATATGTCATATGTTGATAATTAAGTTGGCTATGAATTTTTAATTCAGATTATTAAATTCTACCTAAAAATTACTACCAAGCGCCATTTTTAGTTTTGTTCTATCTTTAATGGTTACCGAGGTATGGAAAACTAAAAATATCGAAGTTCTCTTTATGTCCCCAACTTAAGAAAAGTTCCTCGTATATACGAGGTGTCACAATTTAATTCCAGTACTAACTTTGCAGTAGTGGAGTGATCGGAAATTAGAACTTTAAATAAAACAGCATGAACTATTACATGCTCACAATCTCACCAATAAATGCCGGTCAAGCAGAAACAGAGCAGCTATTAGTTCCTGCGTAGAATGTTAGTGCGCACATCGTGTTTCTGTCAGTCGTAATGAAGCAACGAGTAAATACTAAATTTCCCTGTAAATGATGTAAAACTGCAACAGAATATTACGATATGTTAATTTCTGTGTACGGGATAACACCTTAAGGTGGCCATCTAATAGAAAGAGAATCGTCACATGGCTCTGTCCTTTTCTAACCATTAGGCGTGTATTATGTGTTGCATACGTGACTGTATTTTAATTAGCCATCTGGTTGCCAGTAGCAGCGATATTATTTGTAAAACAAATTTATTGGATAAAAGATGCTACTACTAACGCAACGTATCTCTTAGATTGAACCAAATTATACAGAGACTGGCAGACCAGACCGTTGTTTTTTTGTGTATGAGACAAAAAACAGAGTTTTTGTCTCATACACGATTTAATAGAATATGTGTCTATTTTGAAATCATTGATATTTACCCTAAATTGTAAAAATGCAAATAACGTCCTTACAAGAATAATGGGAACATACTGTTACATATAATGTTTGTTTTGTAAATACCAATGTAGATCTATCTCCTTTATCTATTTGATTTAGATAATAAACAGGTATTTTTTTAGTGATTATTGCATTTTTGAAAAAGGAATATATAGGGTGTTTCAATTTTGACGGTCACCATGGGTATTTCGCGTATTATTTGGAATAGAGAGTAGGTTTGAGTTTGGCAAAGTTGGTAAATTTTGTGTTTTGTTATGTAACTCGAACATGTGCCAATTCTTAGTTGGAAGAATTAGATTGGTAGATGAGAAGTAACACTTGAGCGCGAAATACATAGTTACCGAGTATGTTGTCAATGGTTAGTTTTTCAAAATGTGTAATGGATACAAAAGTATTCAGAAGTAAGTTTGGAACAACTTTTGCATAAAAAAATCTAATTTCACAGAGGCAGTACATTTTTATTCTTATACATACGTTTATGGAAGTATTTATTCAAATTCTTTTTTTGGCCATTAATAATAAAATGAACAGAACTCTTTGTTCAAGAAAACCCGTAAGTAGTGAACCTGTTAGTGTAAGAAACACTAGACCTATAATGTGTGTAAAAGTAAGAAAAAGAGAAACAATCAATATATTTCACATACCTACAACAGTCTAATTAAATAAGTTAAATATACATGTGTGCTCAGGCAGTAGTCTTGGATATTATAAAATGCCTTCCTTGTCATCAAGTGTTTTATTAACTTCTGATACCGTATCAGCTATTAGAATAACCTATTCAATTGGAAAACAATTTGAAAGACTGCCCTGAAATTTATCCGACAGTGTGGATTTCGCACGTTAATAATAAATTATTAAATATAATTTAAAACAAGATCTGAAGAATATTAAAAAAATTAAATTTCTTACATGCCTATGTAAGTAATTTTTATTACGGAATTGAAGAAAATAGTTTAAAATTTTTGTATAGGTACCTAAATAACTTGCCTAATAATTAATACCAGTGGTCGACCAGTGGCCGAAATTCGAGCTTAATTCATTAAATTTTTAAGTTTGAGTTATTGCGGTTATTTTGTCAAAGAGTATACTTCTATAACCATTGCATATAATTTTTTTGTATTGTCTATTACGTCAGCTGCGAGCCTGTAGAAATACGTCGTTATGCATTAATTTTCAAGTTCGAGTTCTAATATTGTTCCTTGTGGAACACCATATTTATTAGAGGGCACACCCCATTAAACTTTACTCTTTGGTGTCTGTCAGTTATGTATGAACGACACCATTTCAGAACGATGCCTCGGAAGCCGATGACTTCCAATTTCTTCAATATTCATTCTCGGTCGATGGTCTCAAAAGCTCATCGGAAATCCAAAAACACAGCCAGCACCATTTTGCCATTGTCCATTTCTTTCGACCAATTATCATAATTATCGACCAAAACTGTTTCACAAGAGTGTGATTTCTTGAAACCTGACTGATTCATGATATTACACTATTTGCATCACAGTAATTATCAATTTGTTTTTTCACGCAATTTTCCAACACTTTTTCATATGAGGGCACTGTATTTATAGTTCTGTATTCTTCAAAATATCTTATCCCCTTTATTTTTGGGACAGGTGCTATATATAATATTTTTCAGTTTTTAAGGACTGCACGTATTTATTATACGTCCAGTATTCTATTTGCTGACACCAAACATATCTGCTTTAAAGCTCTGCTTGTTATACCATCACCAGCAACGTCTCCTGTACCTTTTAGAGATTTAATTATATCTTTAATCTATTTCATAGTTACATTTTCAAATTTACTCATTTGGACTACTTTATTTCTAATTAATTTGTATTCTTTCCAGTCTTCCTCACTTTTCGTAAATATTGCTACCTTATATTTATTGTCTCTTATATAATATACCAGCTCAGTAGGTATATTATTATATTGTTCAATGTTAATAGTTCGGCGCTAAATAAATTTTATAGCTTTCATTAAGATACAAGTTTAAATTATAGTAGATGCAGCATAATTTATGTGTGTGTTAAAATAAGAAATTTAAAATTCCCATCCAAGAACGAAAAAGGAAAAGCACACCTGCTGCTTCCACCGTCTAACCGCAAAAATATATTATAGATGGGGTAGTATTATTAACAGTGGTTTCATAACAGTTAATTTAATGTGACGTACTATATTGAAACTAATATCATAGGGTGATCAATACAAAAACATAAATGCCTAACCCACGATCATACATGTAGGACTGGCCATCTGTTGACAATATAATATAATAATAAAGTCAAAAAGTCACAGTCGGGATAAATTAAGTCTGACAAACAATCGTCAATCAAATGTTGCTTTTTTAGTTCACCACGAAATTTTATCTCATGGTATAATATTATACCCAGTGGGGTACGTAGTCCATCGAGACACGGCACTGTGACGGGATGAAACCAAATGCGAAACAAACTCTTATATATTACATGCCGCAAAGCGTGCACACTACCCATAGTGGAAACACAAAGGACTTATTCTCTTTGTAGGTCGAAAGCTGGCCTTTTTTCGGTCACATTTGGCCCACTATTCATAAAAATCAATGTGCGTAGAAACGCCCCTCCATTAAGAAACCCCGCCGGTTTGTATAACTTTCAGTTTCTATATTGCACCTGCTATGATGTATATTCGTTCTCTTTACAGATTATCAATGTAAAACACTTGTACATCGCGGCTGACAAATAATCTCTAAATGTAATAAAGATTTTCGTTTAGCATTCGTTCCGGTATGAGAATAATCTCTCTATACAAATCTCCGAATTAAAATTTTATAATGAAGAATGAAAATGATATTTTTAAATCTGAATTTATATTGAAATTTTAAATGAAAAATGCATTTATAGTGGATTCGTAATTATAAAACGGAAACTGGAAGTGACAGCCATGTCTAATTTTTTACTTAATTAACGTTCTTTGTTCGATGAAGTATCTGTAACAGCTTGAGCAATGGAAAGCTTTCCCGATAGAAAAAAATAGTATACAATTTATAAATATTTCAATAACGATATTCAAGATAAACCAAAGGAAATATATTATACAATATTTTGACCAGCGGCAGCCCGTGATTTTTTGGGACAGGGGGCACCGGGGGGGGGTCTGAGTGTTTAATATCAAAACTTAAGTACAGACAAAAAAATAAACTCAATATGTTATTTAATTAATTTGTTTGAAAATAAAATCCATTCGCCGTTCCTTACGATTAGCAAAATGATTAATAACTCATTCATTGAAATTTGGTGTTCATGAGTTTATCTTTATTATAAAATTCATCTAGAAATGTTTTGTTTGCTGTAAAATTGTCAAATTGTATTGCATATTTAAAAAATGTTTTCCTAGTTGCTTTAACAAGATGTGGTACATCAAAAAACTAAAATATTTTATGTTCTAAGTAACAGTATGGTGATTCTGGAGTAACTCCTCTTTCTTTTGAATATTTACAAAAATTTGATCCGACATTAGATACTAGTGCTCGGACAGAAAGCCCAACTGCAATTAACTTTAGTATTGTATTATCTACAGTCTCCTCTAAAGCTTTACCACTACATGTGCTGCTGACTAATAACTAATAACCAACTGGCTGTTTCCAATTCATATGAATGCCCTTAGCAAAGAGAACCATAGCAAATTTTGCTGGTTTATATGTTGTTTGACCATTTATTTTATGAAATCCTACAATTTCGTCTTTAGTTATATTATAAAATAAATTAGCTTTTAGTCACATTTCATCAATGCGTAGAATGCATTCACGTGCTTCTGATGTAAAATGAGCAGTTTTCATTTCAATTGCAGAATACACAAAATCAACACTCGTGGAGTTATATTCCATTTTTGTGTTAATCTATGTAATGTTCTTACGCTTACCAATTGAAGTATTTTACTTAAGTATTTATAAACTCTTGATCCCAAAGAATGGATATTTAAAGCAAATTGTTTGTACTGTATGCTGTATCTTGGAATATTCTTATTTTTGTTAACTGAATTAAATTTAACAACAGTTGCCAGTTCATTTGATAAATATCTGTCACAAAGCCCTATTATAGAAAATATTGTAAATTCTCCTGTTTAGGATAGGATATCATTTTAGATTTAGTAGCTACAACTCGATGCTGTTTTAGAGATTTTCTCAGTCTTTCCTTTCTGGGTGTATGGGCAGAGAGATTTTTTTCTGTTTGAACCCCAACATATAGGGTAGGAATTTTCATAACTACTAAAATACAATTAAAAAATTATACGTTTCGTTAAAACAAATTAATTGTATGTTTGTGACTGAAAAGTTCTAAATTATTCTACTTTTTTACTAGATTAAATACATATGTGTTGAATTTTTGTTCAAAAATGACTTCGAATTCTTCAGTTAACAACTAAACATATTTTATGTTTTGCTTATAATATAATTTTGTATTGTAAATATTAATTTCATACCTATAGGTGGTTCACTTTCTGCTAAATTTTGAGATCCTATATCACTTGTGCTAGGAACATTCATACTTTCCACGCATTCTAAAATACATTTTGAAATTAGTATACTTTTTAAATTTCAAATAATACTTAGTTCTTATAAAATAATATTTTATAATAAACATTTACCTTTAGATAGTTCCTTAACCAGTGAGGTTTGAATTGGTTTCTTTTCATTATGGTCATGGCTGTGACAGGTAACGATGTCCTCTAAAATTCTTATTTTCGAAGAAGCTTCCTAAATATAAAAAGTTTCATTCAAAGTGTTTACTACAAAGATGAATTATTACAAATTATCTGTTACTCAATAGCTATAACTTACCGATTTTCTTCTTTAGGAAACGAAAAGAAATTGTAGAATATACTTTGTTGCTGAACATTTTTACAAGTAAAAAAAATGAGGTGTGGCCACCACACGACTTTCTTATACGTATGAAAGTGTTACCGGTCCGAATTTTGAAATTTTATTTATAAAACAAATATTCCATATCCAACTCTAAATACTTTTGTACTCTTCATAAATATATATAGAATGCATAATTTACGACATATTTCCAAAAAATCGTTATTCGGTAAGAGTAAAAGTGTTACTTCCGGTCCGAATTTTGAAATTTTTTTTATACAATAGATATTTAAAAGTACGTTCTAAAAACTTTTATACTCGTAATGTACCTGCCTAAAAAGCAAGACTTGCGAGATATTCGCAAAAAACTGATTTTCGTTAAGAGTAGACCTACTTCCGGTAGGAATTTCGAAAAACTTTATTAACAAAATTTTTCTCAAATTTAATTTTGAGTATATTTGAATTCTTTATAAATTTGTTTAAACTCAGTAATTGACGATATATTTGCAAATTTCGATTTTTTCACTGAAGTAAACTACTACTTCCGGTCTGCCGATTTTGCTCAAAATCTAACCAGTTCTCAAGAGGGAGATTATATTCGTAAATACAAAATTTGGAATTGATGTCTGTAGCGGTTTGACCGCTATCGTGGTCACAGACAGACAGACAGACACACCCACGGACATTTTTTAAAAACCACTTTTTTGGTATCAGGGGACCTCAAAACGTGGACATCTGCAAAAATCTCGAGGTCGAAAATTTTCATCATCACAATACTTCCTTATACTACGTATAAGAAAGTATTACAACATCTACGTACGCCGGATTTCTTCTTTCGTACAGTTTCCATTATTTATATCAACAACAATTTAACTGGCTCCTTTACTTATTATTTTTTCGTAAATTATATGTTGTAAAATTAAGACAGGTTATATTTATACAAGTACACAACAAAAACAAAACACGCCATTTTGTTGAGGAAACGTGCGGGCCCCAGAGAATATTAATAATATAAGTTTTTCTATTCCGGTGCTATAAAGTTCACTTTAGAACACCCGTTTTGTTAGCATAAAGTATTACTTTATCGCACACTAATTTTATTTTTTTGAAGTTGGTTAAGAAAAACAAATGGAACCAAATCATATTTAAATGTCAAAATGTAAGCCCTTAATCTAACAAACAAGTTGTAAAAAGAACAAGAAACACTCTTACAAGCATTTTATTTACGCTAATTAACAATATAAGTGGGATGATAACTCTTCTGATGCTTCTACTAAAATTTACTACCCATGTTGAATAGTACAACTGTTATAAACGTTTACTGTAACACTAGAAGATTCAGGTGTATTAACCCATTTACGGCCAAGGTGTATATTAAACGAAAACTTTACAAAAAAAGTATTGTTTATTACTAAAAACATATTGAAAAAAACGATTTGATACATATCAGCTCGAAAAAAAAATTGCGTATATGAAAAAAAAGATGGTGCGTGTACGCACCGTTGGCCGAACACATGTTCATATTTTCTTGTGGTAAGCTTCAAAACATTTTAAATGTAGATATGTTTTGCACTTTACACAAATTTGTGTGACTTTTGCATAGTTTGCAACGGCGTCTAGCTTTATCGGCATCCATCGAGATTACATGACCAATGTTATCAAGACGAACTTCATCAGGAATGGAGCTTCCAACTGCTTGATTAATTTTCCTGTTTCGATTGTCATCTTCTGCCTTCATCAAGCGTACTGCAATGTAAGATTTGAATTCCAGTTGCGTCATTTGGGTTTCATTTCCTATGTTGTATATTTTCCAGGCGTTAACAATAGTGCTGTCTAGCAAATTTATAAATAACGGCCACCACCACTTTTTGCAACGCACATTTATTCTATAGTTAAAAACGCCATTGTCGTGCAAATCCACGCCGCCCATATATTTATTATATTGTGCGATAATATTTGGCTGAGAAATCATCACTTCCTTTCGCTCTTTTCGGTTGTATCTTTTCACAGTGCATAAAGGTCGTAGTGTAAAAGCATTACTAATAACAGTCACCACTGAATTATCGTTCCACCTGTTCAAAGATATGTTGGCTTCTTCGTCAAATACAGAATCAAAACTTCCTCGTTGTTTCTTGGAAATGCTTTTTATGTTTTCTAATGGACAATTAGCCGTTCGGTTGTCTCTTATGGTGCCTGTAGCATAAAAGCCTTTCTGACTCAAAAACTTCAATAACTTATACGACGAGAAAAAGTTATCAAAGTAAAGGCGATACTTTTGTGGACTTTTCACAATTGTGAGCAAGTCAACAATAACCTGGCCTCCTAAACCAAGTTCTGATTTACTATTTGATGCCTTTGCCCCTCCATATGGAATGAACTGAAATAAATATCCATCGGCAGAAGTTAGGCACCAAATCTTAAAGCCAAATCGCACGGGCTTTCCCTTTATGAACATTTTACAGGAATGTTTCCCAAAATAGGGCACCATTTGTTCGTCGATAGATAGATCGTGAGCAAATACGCCAAACTGCATGTACATTTTGTTCATTATGTTGAAAATCGGGCGAAGTTTTGAGAATTTGTCATTTTTGTCTAACTGAGCATTATCAGATAAATGCAAATTACGTTTTATACTTCGAAATCTATTGCGAGGCATACATTTTCGCACTATGGCCAAACCCTTATCTTCGTCGGTAGACCAGTACATATCAGTCTGAGGCAGTGTATGGTAACCGGAAAGCAACAATATTCCTAGGAACCGTTTTAGGTCTGTTATACCAAATTGAAAACCATGACGATTATTGTCATAAGAATATTTGACAGAATAGCTCACTATTCTCGATAAAACTTCTTCGTCAAAAAAGAGATAAAATAATTCCAACGGAGATTAATTAAATTATTTTTATATCTTCTCTTCCAGTATTGTCAAAAACAGGTAAGTTTGCGTAAGTTGTCTCGCCTTTTTTCCAAACAGGCGCCGATACTTTTTGTCTTAAAAGTTTTTGTCTTTTTACATCTAACGTCTCATCGTCAGAATCAATAGGACCTTCATTAGTGGTATCATTATGATTTTGTATCTCAAATAAACCAGAAATTTCCTGCTCATTTGGACGAACCTGTTCAATTACCACATTATCATCAATATCTTCCTCATCGGTCAATTCATCAACTTCCGGCGGAATATACGCTACATCAATATTATCTAAAAATATTCACCTTTACTATGTTATGGGGTACACTACCTACAAAATTTACGCACCATTTCTATTATCTGACTCATTTACTATTTCGTCTAAGGCGGCCTCCAATTCCCGTTGAGTTAGGTAAACCGGCATTTTTTTTGTTTACCGTAAGTCTATTTGCGTCTATATACTGCAAAGGAACGTTAAAGACTGAATGCATCTGGTTATGAATCTAAAACATAAACAAGTCTAAACTTGTATTTTCTTGAAAAATGCATGTGCAATACGCATTAAGCCAATGGTAATCCCACCACCAAGTAATCTACTGTCATTTTTTCTAAACAAACTAATAACAAACATTTAAACTAATGTTTTAGTATTATAGTATTGACATTTAGGATTTAGAATGTTTACTCTAAAAACTTAAAATAAAAACTAATAACAATTTATAGAAATTTACTTCGGGGATTGGTGAAAACTGAAAATTGTCTATTTTTAATAATTGCTATCTCAATAAGTTATAGTCTTAGAAAAAAATAGATTGATGCTAAATTTAACTCAATATATTAGTTTAGTTATCATACAAAATTAAAAATCTGCATCTAAACAATTAGCGAAAAAAAAAATTGTCGGCCGTAAATGGGTTAATGGAGACTTTAGGCAGATTTTGGTAACACACTATGTTTTGTGTCAATTCCTGTTAATTCATATTGACTTACACATCACTGCCAATTGTATCAGAAGTCGATGGATTACGAATGATTCTAGTGGACGAATTAGGTACACTAGACAGTATTTAAGCAACCTCAACTTTTTTCTTCGTGGAATTATCAATGTAACCTTCGGCCACTGCCGAGGATTTCCATTCTCCATGGCGCTTAATTGTTATTAAGTCACCTCCACTATTAGCTAAGTGTGTCACACTGGAACGTCTACAGCAATGTCCAGTGAAGAGCTCAGGATTAGGTAAATTTAAGTATGTAGCAATATTTTTTGGTACTTTTCCTGTTGTATTAATACCAGTTGGACTATTCACGCAAGATCCATTTCTATATTGCAGGAAGAAGCGTTTATGTGTAACATGGCTGAGACGAAGTGAATAATGTTCTTTAACCAATCAATCCATAATCATTGTGTTATAATAAATTGTCTTGGAATATAACTTTTTGGCACTGTAACCATTATGACATCATTTTAAACTGTATATCATCTAAAGTCATTTTCATTATTTCTTCACGACGACAAGTTCCATTATAGCCCATTATAAGAATATTACAGAATATTAATGTGACTACTATAACAAAATAATGTAGAAAATTAGTAAAACACAACTACAATGATGTTCTTATTACTTACTTTCATTGCTAAATATGTTTTATCATCAGCTTCTATTATAAACTGGTTAATATCATGTATTTCTAAAATCTTGGATTTTTTAGACTCGTAGGTTTCAGATATCCTTTTTAAAAATGCAAGAAGTCTTGAACATTTTGAGATATCTATACTTTTATTAATATTTAAATAACATCGTAATATTGAATATATAGACCACAAGAGCTTTTTTTGTCTTGCTTTCTTTAGCAAAATAAGCAATTACTACATTTTCCGTAATATTCGCAATATTATTTTCTTTACAACAACTTAAAAAGAGCTGGGTATTGCTTTTCATAAATATGTCGAGACTTCGTTGGCAAAAGATTTTGTAAATTGTCTTCTGCTATTTTGCGAATCTTTGGAGGCGTGCAATTATTTATTTCGTCCATTTCATTGATAATTTGAAATAATTTATTGTATAAATAAATTTTAAACAAAATGACATATAACACCGCCGATATTCAAATATTTAAAATGTTTTACTTAAAAATCAGAGTAACCAACTTCAAAAAAACAAAATTTCTAAAATGTTCGAACAAAACATGTCTCTCATTTAAGCTTTTTTGAACTTTTAATAACCGAAATAGAAAAAATTGTATAAAATACACGTTTCATAAGTCATTTTGCGCACTTGTTCTTTAGAAAACACACCTAATCGTGTCTTATGAAACTTGTATTTTAATATACTATTACTACAATAATAATTTGTGCGAACGGAGTTCATCGAAAATTTCTCAAGTTTTAGAAATATAGATCTCTATGGGCAAAATAAATGAAATACAGTTGCAACGATCCATTTTTCAACACGAATCTATTGAAATATTTTATCTTGAATTGTGTTCTTTAATTGTACAGTTGCTGCATACATTGATAGATAGACGAGATATATCTTGGCATGTATAGTAACACCAGGCAAAGTACTCGTATTATTTGTTGAAAGAATATTTTGATGAAAACTGTTATTTCCATACCATCAGGATCATGCACTGGCTCAAGTCCGCAGTCGAAATGGCAAAATTGCATGAATGGCGTTATGAATTGCTTGCTCATCCGATATCTTCTCCAGATTTAGTCCCTTGTGAGTCTTTTCTATTTCCAAATATGAAGAAATGGCTCGACCTTAAGAGATTTTGGTCGAATGAAAAGGTGACATCATACGCATTTTTTTAAATGGAATACTAAATTTTTTTATAAATTTGAAGATAGTACTATTAAAAACCTTTTCAATGAACCCACACTACTTAACTCCATCAGTTTCTGAGATTTTTACGTTCTTCATCAATTTTTGCCCTTCTTTTATGATGTTTACTTAGACTATTCTTTGGTTGGACAATATGCGATTGTTTCAAAAACTACTGGAGATAAAGGTATCATGCAGAATTTGTTGCTGTTAAGAGTGATATTCAAAACTAAAACAAAAATTATTGCAGTACATGAAAGAAATTAATATAAAGTCATATTTCAAAAATGAATGACGTCATGAACTACTAAAGCAATTTACAAGAAGCATTATGAGAAATGAAAACTTACCAGTTTCTGCATTTTCGACAAATTTCGTTAGTTTGGAAGCTACTAAATTTATTCCATCAGTAGTTACTCCACTCACACTGTATATCTATCTATAATGAATTATTAACTGCTAGTTTTAAATTCATATTATGTTAAACTTGGAGTTAAACAATGGAAAAACTATTCTTTAAATTGCGATTATGGCATCATATCAGATTTGAAAATATGTGGAATTCAAGCAGCGACAGTAATAGTGATACATAAAATTCGCCGAAATGCAAATGCCGATGAGCATATCAATTAAATACCCTGCGTTATATGTAGAATAAATGCGCACATCTCCTTTAATATTGAATAATTACCATCTACTAAGGTTTATTAAGGAAATTTCAATTTGTACGTATAATACCAAACATTAAAAGGTATTGTGGAAATAATAATCGATATATAGCTGGGCTTGCATGTACAACTTTTGGCCTAATTCCCATCTCATATCTCATACAATTATCAATTGGAAAAAAAATACAAAATTATTAAAGAATACTTAATGAAAATGTGTTGCATTATTAATTTACTATTCAGTTGAATTTATAACTATATTCAACTTTAAGTATGTAGACTTTTATACGTAAACACACGTCTTTCTTATACGTATGTGAGTGCTTCAAATTATACAATTTAAAAAAAAAAATTATACCAAAATTAATCAAACTCCTATTCTAAGTACTTCTATTTTCTTAATAAATCTCTATAGAATGCATACTTTGCAAGATATTCGAAAAAAAGTGCTGCTCTCCAAGAGTGAAAGTGTTACTTGCGGTCCGAATTTTGAAATTTCAAGTATACAAAACTATTGCAAATCCAGCTCTAAATACGTTCGTACTCTTGATAAATATGTATAGAATGCATAATTTACTACATATTTGCAAAAAATCGCTATTCGGTAAGAGTAAAAGTGGTACTTTCGGTCCGAATTTTGAAACGTTTTTTATATAAAAGGTGTTGAAATTTAAGTTCTAAATACTTTTAAACCCGTAACGTATCTGTCTAAATAGCATGACTTGTGAAATATTCGCAAAAAACTGATTTTTGATAAGAGTAAAATACCTACTTCCGGTAGGAGTTTCGAAAAACTTTTTAAATAAAATTGTTCTTAATTTTAATTTTAAGAACATATGAATTCTTTATGAGTTTGTTTAAACTTTGTAGTTGACGAAATATTTGCAGAATTCGACTGAAGTAAACTACTACTTCCGGTCTACCGATTTTACTGAAACTAATTAGATCTCAAGAGGGAGATTATACACGTAAATACAAAATTTGGAATTGATATCTACAGCGGCTTGACCGCTATCGTGGTCACACACACACACACACAGAGAGAGAGAGAGAGAGAGAGAGAGAGGCAGACACACAGACTTTTTTAAACCACTTTTTTGGTATCAGGGGACTTCAAAACGTGGACATCTGCAAAAATCTCGAGTTCGAAAATTTTCGTCATCACAATACTTCCTTATACTACGTATAAGAAAGTAAAACAGGAAGGTATTTTATAATTAGTCATAATAGTAATATGCATAAACAAAAGTATAAACTTGCTGAAGTAAGATGGGTACGTAACGAGAACAAACCATTCGAAATGGTGGTCAATATGGGGAAGATGTTTAAAGGAAATACAATAGCTTTCACCTCAAAAATAAAGATACTTGAGACTCGGTTAAATCATAGATAATAAGAGCATTCTCATATATTTAAAAAAAAACATTATCTTAACTTAAATATTTTATACATAGTAAAATGTTGGAGAGCTTTTGCACTTGTCTATAGCCAACTAGTGTAGCTTTCATATGTAAATGCAATTGAAATTTATCATCAATAGCTAAGAGGAGCGATAGAACCAACCCCAGGCAAACAAATTCTCATTTTTGTTAAAATTTATTTATTAACCTTGTAAACAGAATAGGCTATAGACAGAGATTTTGACGAAATTCAATTTCTAATTGATGGTGTATTTCACTATTTTTCTATTTGTAGTTAATTAAACAAAATTGTTTACCATCCTAAGAAACGGAATTAGGGTTTTCGAAAATCTTTAAATAAAAATCTCTATCTAGCTTCGTGACGTTTCGGTTAGCAATTCTAACCTTCTTTAGACCTCTTCGTTTATAGAAATAAAGATGCGGAATGTTACGTACAATATTATCGAATTTGAATGAAAAAAATATGCAAAATCTGTGTGACAAACTTGAACATATCGATATTGAGGAAAAAAAACAAATATATATGTTGAGAAAAATGATAACATAGTCTGCCATTATGTAACTTGGTTACTTCGAGACATTATATGCATGTTATTTTGAGAACATAAATTTTAAGTTTTAAAGATCATATTTCCTACTGTAGTCTAAATAATTTTATTGGCAAATTTTTTAAGAAATAAAAAAAAAGAAGTAACCTTTCTTATAATTATGGAAAACTATAGAATTATCACTGCACTAAAATAACAATAGCTCTTTAGTTTTATGAATATTAGTGCATAATAAAATATCCATCAACTATTTCTTTATGTCTTGTTTTACCTCCGTTAAATTTACCTGAAAGCACCTTTAAAAGAGTAATATATTAACACTTAGAAAATATTATGTACAAACAAAATGTAATATATATTTACCGGTGCCATTTCCTCTCAAAATTAATGGTAAAATATAATATTGAAAGACGACTGTTTGATATTTCTTCATTTATTAAAAAGTGCGGGCGTCCACGATGGCTTATGTGGTGTCCATAATTTACTTTTATGATATTTGTTTATAGACATGGGTTTTTGACGTTTCCTTAAAAGGTTTTAATATTTATAAGACCACCTGTAGTGTAGCGACGACGAGTTTTCTTCGTTGACTTTTTAAAATGTGGAAATGTGAGAATGTAGTTTTTTTTGCAGCCATCGTGTTCCTAACTAACTTTGTTCGGGATATAAACCCCACAGATTAAGATCTTTATCTTAATAACACATAATTTACTATTTTGAAACATACCTCTAGCATTAGTCTTATTGCGTTTGTCATAAAGGTTAATTTTCTTTTATATTTGAAATTTACTTGTCTTGTAAAAAGTGTAATTAATAATAATTATTGCTTTTTAATATTATGTTTTTTAATAAGTAATTCTAGATTATAACCTAACACCTTGTTTTTGTAAAAGTAATAATATTAATCAATAAGATAGGGTGCAGAAGCTTGGAGATATTTGAAAAGAAATCGGCCAGTTATTTTTATGAAAATTGTTACTCTCAACTTAACTTCTTTATATTCTATACTAAGGGCAACGGGGGGGGGGGCAACATACCGAAAATGCCTATCATTTCCAGCTCCAATAATTAACACTTTCATAGTGCGTCTAAGATAAATATCTTACTATAAGAGTCTTAGTTGATCTCGAAATACATTAATTTGTTATAAGTTCGCAGTTTGATAGTATGGCAAGTAACTAAAGAAATCATGAATGTGGGATTTTCAACTACATAAAACTATTCAATGACTCCATAAAAGGAAGCATTACTGGAGTGAATTTTCCTAGTGGAACTACATGTCAGGGATATTTTTTAAATATCTACAAACAAATGTTTGCAGCATGAACCCATGATTTTCATTTTTTGAAAAAATATACGCGAGCGGAATTTTGTACAGAAATTGGTTGAAAAAATCTCAAAACATACTAAAGTATTTACATTAAAATAACTTACCAATAACGCCCTTCACACCATATTCATAAATCTTCCATGAGCTTTGCTTGTAATCGCTGAATATTCTGCTTAGTAAAAGCAATACCTGATTACAGGTATGAGGAAAAATAGGTAAGCGACTCATAGAGAAATTGCCTAAAAGAATTGTGTTAACCACTAGCGCATCTTATCTTCTTACACGTATAAGAACAAGAAAAACATTTAACTTCGAGATTTTTGAACGTTTTGAAGTTAATTAAAAATTCTCTCTCTCTCTTTGAGTGTGTCTGTATGTGACAACGATAGTGGCCAAACCAGTAAATCTGTCAATACGAAATTTTTATTTACGAGTATAATCTCCATCTTGATATCTGTTTAGATTTGCAATAAAATCGGTAGACCAGAATTAGCAGTTTACTTCAGTGAAAAAATAATAAATTTTAGCAATATTTCATTCATTATGAGCTTAAATATATTTATAAAGAATATAAATGTACTCAAAAGTCTATTTGAGAAATATTTTACAAAACGAGGTTTTTTGACATTCCTACCTAAATTAAGTCTTTTACTCTTATCAAAAAATAATTTTTTGGGAATGTCTCACGGATTATGCTCCCTGAACAGACATACTAAGGTTTTTTTTTATATTGATATGGAGTAATTTTTATATAAAAAACTTTCAAAATTTGGAACAGAATCTCAATAAATTTAATTTAAACAATGTAAGAAAGTTATTATAGAATAGAATAGAATAGAATAGAATAATTTATTGGTCCATAAAATTTTACAAAAATGTGTTGGACACGTCATGTTACAAAAATATGTGTTGTAAAAAACAGAAATACACAAAACAAATAAATACATACAACTAAATAAATAAAAAAGTAAATAACAAATTAAATACATATATAGAGTTATCATGCGTGAACTCATCCAGAAGTATCACCGATCAGTAACATCAAATTAATATTAGAATAAGCCTTGTATAGCAAGTAAATATTCATAACTTATTGTTTATCCGTAAATTCAGCGTAAAAAGGTATAATGTCTCAGACCGGTCGATGGATAGGCCCGAAGTAAACAATATTCCTCGCCAGATTCTGTCGACAATTACGAATGTGTTTCCTTTATTCCCTATGAAAAATAAAACAAGGAAAATAAGAATCAAGTATCCGAACAACATAAGAAAATGGTTTCGAAATCACGATGGCAGTAATAAGGAAATTTATAAACTGATATTTCTTTAAATTTTGTTCATTGAATTAACATAAACACGTCAATATTTGAGATGCATTTATTTGTTTACATTTTCAAGCAAGTGATGTATAGATTAGTCGCCAGGGGCAGTAATGTTGACACGCATTTTAAGATAGGGAATAAAAGCCAGTTTAGAGCATGGCCGAGTTTTTTGTAGAAAATAATTATTATAAAATGAGGGAGAAATCGATTCTAGATAGATTGACGGCAGGTGAAAACCGCTTTAAATACTAAATAAACATTAGGTGTCTGTATTAATAAATTTCAACTTCTAAAATTTTAAAGGAATATTTAAAGGGACTTTTTATAATTTTGAACTTACAAATATTTTAAGAAATATTAAATAAGGACTTTGAAAAATTTTGACAATATTAAACTTATAAGATTGTAAATGTTTCCATACATTTATTTGAATTTAACTTAATAATTCTCAAGTCAAATAAATGCATTTTACGTGCAAGTAGTAGTAAGGCAAACTACACTGAGGAAGCAGAATGTTTTTATTTTAAAACACGATATATGACCATCGTGTTTTAAAATAAAAACATTCTGCAGAAATTATAAAATCATAGAGTAGCATAAGGCTAAGTTTCTGGGATATATGCTTGATCCTTCTTGAATTTAAGAATAAAGAATTTTAATAATTTCACAACCTTATCAATTTACAAGAGTCACAGCAATATGTATAAGAAAGTAGTGTTGTGCCTAAGTATTTTTCTATTATGACACAAGAAATATGCTCCCTGAGTCGAAATAACAGAAATCTTATTTGTAGATCAAGTTTGAAGAGCGTGATTATTTTTGGAAAAGAATGTTGAAATGTGGGAATCTGTACTTACTTTTAGGAAATAAAACCTAAATACAGAAAACATATAAAATATAATGTTGATTGGCACAATTATTACAATTTTACTAAAGATATTCAGAACAAATTTGTCATTCTATTTTTTCTGTGACCAACTGGTACTATGAAAAATTAGTATTTGACTCTCTTGTACAAATTGCATGAAAGAATTGTGTTAATCATCTGTACTGATAATTTTTTATATTATTGAACCTGAAATATGCTATCTGAGTATCAATAACTGATATATAATTTTTAGAGAAAGTATCAAAAAGCCGTAATTCTTTTTGCAATTTATTTAAGATAAAACTTCCATTTGCCTGCAAATCTGACAAAAGCAGAAAAATTTGATAATTTTTAAAACCAGTCGAAATCACTAATTTTCTGCAGGAGATAAAACCTAACTCCAGAGAATTGATGTAGTTAAATATAATTTTAACTGGTTACAATATTATTAAATATATAGATAACAATCAGTTCTTTTCTTTTACGGCGAAGCAGTTAAGTAATAAATATGTACAACATTTTGCACATAATTTGTACTAAATATCATTTAAAAGGCAGAAAAATGTAAAGAAATTAAGATTTTTAGTATTAAATTAGTGTTTAGTATTCTGAGTCTATAGAAGGAAATAATAATTAAAATGCAACTTTAAAATTGTGTTAAATTAACATTGCCTAACAATTTTATTCTTTCAAGTGCAGAAAGTATTCGACAGTTAAATGTCACTAATGTGCTGAAATAACTCACGGACATGTTTTAACCAGTAGTGTAGAATATGTGGTACCGCCTAGTAAATTGCATTTCAACATTATAATACATGAGCAATTCTTTCAAATTCAGTCAAAATTCTAATGTTTAATATTATTGATACTACATTATTCCAAGAATAACAATTATTTCGCTGCACTAAAACATCATCAGATTCAGACAATCAACAATCTAGTAGAATTTAGATGCATTATAGTAAAATCAAATGCGCAAATATCAGTTCTTAATAAATTTATTTCAACCCTGTACGAATAATTGAATTAAATTAGGACTATCACATGTATATTTAAATAAAGCTTTAAATTTAGATAAAAGCGTAATTTTCTGAGTAAGTACATAAAACTTTAATCTTAAAATACCGGTTTATTAATGTACTTAATATATTTTGATAATTACCGCATTATCTTTATATATCTTTTAAATATTAAACCTCTCATTTTCTAATTCGACATTTCTAGGTCTACTAAATTATTAACAAATGGAATTTCTAATAAACCGTCAAGAATTATAATATACAATTGATATATGACATCTAATCTAGTTGTTTCAATTTGGTATGTGTCAATTGCATGGAGTGTGAATAATATTGCGAATTTGCAACAAGGTCAAGGACTACCGACAATTCTAATGAAAATGGTCCTTCAGATGGAATATCTAGCATTATCATAAATCAACTTTAAATATTTAAATACCTACTTATTATTTGATAGAGGGGTTTCTGACTAGCTTTTAATATATGTAATATATTATTTAAAGGACTTTTTTCTTCCTTTACAGTATTAAACGCCGAACATACGTCTGCCCTATTTGCAAGCAAAATGATTTTATTTTATTTTAATTGGCACCCTAAAGAATATAGTCATATACTTTGTGACATTATAAATATTATAATCTACACATAAATATTTCTTTCTCAAAATGTAACAATTATTATTACATAATTTATGTTTAACTGATTCCGATTAATAATTTTAATTTTAAATTAATTTTCTTGTGATACATGTTTGCAAGAGTTTTATTGAATATTAATTTTAATTTTTAATACTTTACCGTTTAAGGCGGTTCACCCAGTTGATGGGCAACCCCTCAAAATCTTGAGGGTGGAAGCGGGAGGTAGGCTGTAGGAGTACCACGATATTGTATCTGTCTCTTCTTAATAGAAGACCGAGCATGTAAATGAGGGTGAATCGATTCAAGCACGAATCAGTCAAACTAAGATTTTGCTCACTTCACGAACAATCAAAAAATAGGAAATATATAGGAAAATCGACTGAATAATTAATTTTGCTGTAAAGTAATTATTTAAATAATTTCTAAAAACTGCTAAACTTGTGAAAGTTACTCATTTTTAGGCGTTATATCTCTTCCGCCTTGAAAACGAAGCTAGATAGAGCAAAATTGCATAGTACCTTTTTTGTGAAACATGAAATTCTCTACAAAAAAGTTCGCGACGACCCATAGTGAAGTTGATAGTTTAGACGTAGGAGGTAAAAAAAGGAGATATCAGGGAGTTCGTTTTGTAGCGGTCTGGACCAGTCATTTGTAGATCAGTGACCGGTTGAATACGATTATAAAATTAATAACGTCACGGGTCATCTGGTACCTTTTGATCATTTCCCTAGTAGTAGAATCACTATATGCACACTTGTTTTGCATTAGCAAATATATATTTTCATTCTTCTCTAAAATTGTGATTTTGCTAATTCTTATCGTGAGCACGGTCATTTATTTGGTACATATATTTATCTCAAACAGCAAAATCACAATTTTAGAGAAGGATGAAAATATGTATTTGCTAATGTGAATATAATAAAAGTCAGGAAGACTAATTTTTTGATAGCAATTCCTTTTCCTTTTATTAAAGTAGATTACGTTATATCAACTACATAAGGTATAATGTGTATAATACATATATATATATATATATATAACGTGAGTTATAGGTATAATAATATATTTTTAAAAAATTATCCGGTCAAACCAAGAGAGGGAAAGGTCTAACTGATTCCGAATCAAAATAAAAAGATGAAATTTAAATTGATGTGATATACTATATAATGAATGTACACATAAATATTTAACAACTTTGTCTAAAAATGTATAAACTGTTGATTTGTGTGTGTTTAATTAGGAAACTACAATTCATAATTTCTCACGACACAAGTCCCACAAAAAACAAAATTCAGGCTAGTTTTGTACCACGGCCTTGTTTGTTAGCTACGAGAAACATCCTGACGGACATTATCTATACCTATTTTGAATAAAAAAAGAATTGAAAAAGTTATTGCGTGTAATGTAATCTCGAGGTTAGATTAAGTGTTACGCTAAGCGAAAAAAGTTGTAAAGATTAAAGTAAATTATCCAATAAAGAATGGATAAAGAAAATAGTGAGCCGAGTGTTGAACAGGATTCTTTTGTTTGAAAAAGACAGTTAAGTTCTTTATTTAATGCAATAACACTAGCCCACAGTTTTAATTTTCTTTTTAATGACTGTTGTAAAAATGGGTGTGTAGTTCCCATTTCAAAGTTGTAATCATTTCTGGTGATGATAGAGCCAAAGTTTTAATATGGAGCAATGTTCTGCTAAAGGAGTTTTATTTAAAATATAGTATAGTAAAGACCTACCTTTACTAGAAGAGAGTTTCCAACCAACTGTAGAAAACTGGATTCAATTTTATGTCAGTAATACGCAAACTGTACAACGCAAGTTGTGTGGAATAAATGACCTCTTGAATCGATATCTTTGGTAGAACTTGTACTCGCTGTAAGCTAAAACAAGTGGAAAAGCATTATTGTTCAGGTTCAATGTTCATTACTGAGTTAAATTGCTTAGCCGACAATATGTGCATCTTAAGCTGCATCATGAACATTGGATTTTTCTATTTGAGTTTGTGTCGTTTTGATTTGAATCTTCTTTTGGGAGCAAAAACTACACATATCTGTAGCGGGACTACCGAATCCAATATTAAATTATCTAGCATATATATTGCAAAAAGTTTTCTTTTTCACTTAAAGTGGAGAGTCAACTGTAGAATTGTAAACTCCGATGGCAAGTGGAGATTTACAGATTTTTGTTTATTATAGTGCGACTGCGAAGCATTTAGGTTAACAAAAAAGGTAACAACTGCTTTCTCTTTTTGTTCGTAACATTTTGAACGATGGCCACCTCTTCTACATTCTGTTATTCCTTTACCTTGAAAGATCTTTTATGATATATGTAATTAAGATTCGACGCTGGGAAAGTGCAGAACAAAAAAAGAACTTTTGGCAAATTGGTTGTAGTTTGTTGCCTTGTCCAATGTTGTACATGTTGGACTTGAACTCCTTGCTAACTTTTCTTTATTTTGGATGCCTGGTAATGAGTAGGGCGCGGACATGACCGGTTTAAACTACGACGGAGTTACAACGGAGCAAAGAAATAATGTAAACAACACACGCTTATTGAATAGCACTAATTCATATGGTGAACTGCAACATCCGTTTACGCCCGAGAAGTGCCCGAGAATGAGTGCAAAAAATGCCCATAAAATAAGGAACTTATTCCTTTTTTCATCGGCATAGATAGGAGCGTAAAGGGTTTTTAAAATTTATTATATTTACCTTATATTTCGCAAAAGAAATAAAATTTTCTTTCATATTTACGTTAGTTTCGTTTGTTCATTGTTTTGACTGTTAATTACGTACTTCGTAATTTTTGTAATAGTCTGTTTAATACCGGTTTATTGAATCGACTTCTCCCAATTATCTAGACGTAAGTGTGCACTGGATTTCGTTTAGTTTCAATAACATACGCGTACATTTTTAGTTCTCATTTATTTAGATCTAGAACGTTGTTTATGTTACTTTTTCCGATATGAAAATGAATTGTCAGTGATTCCGAAATTTATTACAAAGTCTGTAAAATATCGTTCCCGAATGCCAAAATATCGCACGTTCGTCACTTAGCTTTGCTAAATCATACACAGAAATAGTTTTTATGAAGAGAATTTCGATAGTTTACAAAATTTCGTTACATGTTTAAATGACGATGCTCGAAGTATTTCTGAGTGAAGGAACTAACACAAATCCCAAATTTAAAAAATCAGTTGTTATTCCTTCACGAATACTTTGGAAATTTGCCTAAACTAATCACATATTTTGAAAATCGAAATCTCAAATTAAAACATGGATAACCACATTAGATGTGGCTATTAATGATTTCAAAAGTATTCCAAGTGAATTCGGATGTGGCCTTCTGCAAAAGTTAGAGGCAGTTTTTAATAGACATCCAGATTTAATAACATTGCGGCAATTGTGTATGCTAAATACGCTGAAATAAAAGAATATTTCCAGTAGGCACCTATAACCAGTTGCGATGTAGAAAGGACGTTTTCTATCTACAAGGACGTACTTAATACAAAGAGAACAAGTCTTACAGAAGAGAAAATAAACAAATAATAAGGTATTTTGTACTTTATATATCACCAGCCACTTGTTATCCAATTATATAAATAAAATTAAAACCTCTTTAAAAATACAACATTTCAATAGTGCGCCCATGGGCGATGAGTCATTAACCGTTCGTGTCCGCGCCCTAGTAATGAGCAAGTGCAAATTCTTCACTCTCATTATTACCTTTCGACATATTGCTTTACAATTGATTTGTTCTGTGTCATGCTGACAAGGTCTTTCAAATACCTCCAAATTAGGGAAATGATCGGAATATCTGAATTTAAATGAAATAATAAAAAATTTATGACAAAACGTGGCTTTTACACGCTAACTTTGCTTTCTATGCGGTATTTAGCTCTTTTTCTAGATTCTACAGATCCGTCTTTTACAAAAATCTCACGTTCACTCATAGCTCTAGAATAAACATGAACAATTGCTATTATTTTCATATTGTTAATTATTGCAGAAAACACAACTTAATAGTCGAACTTTTTAGATCAGGTACTGCGTTTTGGTAGGTAGTAGTGACCTATCTAGACCTCCTACATTGCCTATCTCTATCATAAATTTGTCAAAAATTCTATAAATAGTGTAAATTTGGCTTTGCTAGTGCTCCGCGGAATTTAAAAAAAACTTAAGACCTATATAGTATAGAAGTATTTTGAATTGAATTTCGAAAATAATTTTTATAGCAAATCTTCACTTCCCAACAGTTTTCTTCTCATCGAAAAGCAAATTATGTATTGCGCACAGAAATATTAGTATAGTAATGGCAATATGAGAACAGCTATCACGAGAAGTGGTGGGGTGAGCTTGTTGGTTGAGTCGTCATTATCAACCGTGCCACGCTCTTCCAGATCTCTCTTCTTGCTGTCTTTCTTCCGTGGTTGTAGTGTACTTGGTTGTTTATCACTTAAATTGGACGAAGCGAGAGACGGGAACAAAACATCAAGTGATCGGACCATATTGTCGCTTCTCGTCGATCGTTATTCATTGGCAATATTTTGCTGAATTAATTTAATGTTGTATGTTTAATTTATACATACATATCTTTTTTTTAATCATTCATTTAGTAATTTATTTGTATAGAAAATAAATTTGTTTTGTTATTGTTTTAAATATAACTATATATTAAATTTAGAGAATTTAAATTCATTTAGTTGATTTTACACTACCAGTCCATTTTGTTAGTTGATTCATTGACGATATGAATACAATAACGGTTTTCTTATTTCTTTTACAGATTCGGCTGTTACCGTTTGATTTACTCTCCTGGTAATATAGAAGTTAAAAGTCAGTTATAAATCATGTATTAACTAGAGAGATCCGATCTTTAGTACTTATCTGGTAAAACAAATATTTAAAACAATCCAGGATGATAACTTGACCATAAAAACTTTATAGAGGACTATAAAACTATACGGCACTGCCGCATATGAATTCTAAGAAAACCATAAACAGATTCTCTTTTATACATGTATGAGAGAGCTCTCTCGTATTTCCATATTTTATAATAAAACTAAGTCAGATGTCTTTGTTTTATGTTTTTTTTATGATGAGTATTATTACATAGTAGGTTTGTAATGTACATATAGAAAATTAATAGATATGTATTTTGTAATTTTCATTCATCTATTTTGTTTCAAGTTATAATTGTTTGATACAATTTTAATATATGTGCTTATTCAAAGTAAAGAGTTGTTGCTTGGATCTTCTAGTTATTCCAAAATGTTATAATTTTGCGGTTATTAGCATATTATTCAATGTTTATATTAATGTAATAATTGTCACCAAATGTACCAATGATATTTATTATCTTGCTATAATTACTTTAGTGAAAACGTACTAAGATATGTGAAGATTAACTATGTTTTCTTGATATACAGGTTGTCTCAGAAATAAAAAGACGGAGTAGCAGAAATCGGAAGCTAGATTGTGTAAAAACGTACCCTCAAAATATCAAGTTTTTATTCGTGCGCAGAGGGCAAAAAAATAATAATAAAGAATTCAATTGGACTTACGCCGACCCTGGACTAAATATCCACCTGCTTCACTTTCACAATCAGTCCTTTTCTGGACCACCATATTGCTTGTGTTGAAAAAAAGGAGGAGGAATAGATACTTCATAATAAATATCAAACCATTAATTACTTTAATTTTACACCTGCTAGAAAAAAATAATTACATTCCTGATGTTTACTACGATTTATTGAATATTCTAAAATAATAATAATCAGCTGTTTCCGACTACAAACACATTAAAGAGCAACAACCTTCCTATTTTAAAAATAAAAGCAATCTTTTATTGTCTGCAATAAAGTGCGTCGCCCATCTGGGTCAACAACCGACTACATAGCTGCGTTATTTAGACGCATCGGGCAAAAAATATGTTTTATGAGTGAGTACGATTTAACGTTTTTTTTCCCGTTTTATACAAATAAAAGCGTATTTTTTTATGAATGCGTGTTCGTTTCTATTTACAAATGAGCATTCTTACGTGTATTTATAAACATACATTCTGTGCCAGGTCCGTAATGTAATTTTTTTTATCTAAAAAGCATAGAAAATTAATTTTTTAATTTCTTCGTTATTGCGGTATATTTGGGCATGTTTCTGTTCGGACTTTACATACCTGCTACTCCGTCTTTTTATTTCTGGGACACCCTGTATTCCTCAAAAGACAAGAGAGAAATATTCATTTCATGTTACATACCCTGAAGATCAGACATTAACGTTGATATACGATGACAGTGTATATAACAGACTTATCTAGGCTTTCTTTACTATTCGATGGCCGTCTTTAAGTTATTGTCTATTTTTTTAGAAAACCTTAAAGAATTAGAATATTTTGGAAAAAATTGTTTTATTGCTTTTCAAAATATTGGATTTTACGATTTATATACTTTTGCATGCATTCAAAAACCAATTCTCCAGCGACTTTTACCATTCTGAAGAGCTGTCTCAAAATCAGGATATTTTAAAGTTTTAACAGTATGTTGAGGTGAAGAAAATTGCTATGCTTGCATATTTTGCGAGTCATTCTAGAATGCAAAGGTGTGGAAAGGCTATGGCTCGGCTGAATATAGACAATAGGATATTATTTTCTGTGTTTTCGTCTAGCAATAATCGATACCTTGACATGTTTTGTGGGGATGGCATTGTCATGAAGAAGAATGATGTCATGTTTTGATTTCTGGTAGTATATATATCCCTTCCTCTAAAGCAATTCTATAGTTGTCTTGATCGTGCTTTGTGATAATTTCTTAGTGCCAATTAACACAAATAATTTTTTTAAATTATGCGAAATCTGTTTGAAACAAACCTTTTTCACGGTAAGATTTTCATGCAAAATCTAACCGTTACTGTAGTCTTGGATATACCTTAGGATGCCTCTATTTCACTGCTGCGCACAGCAACGATGTGTTTTGCAATAACCGATTTTTGTCAAACTGCACGACCAGGACAAAAACTTTCATTCTATGCATTACTTTCGAAATAGGGTTTTATAAAAATCGTAAGTCATACAATTCATGTGGAATTTCCATTTTTGTATTTTTTCGCCAAATAGGTGTCCAATTTTAAGAAAATAAGGATGATTCTTCTCAATAGCGCCATCCAGTGGTCGTTTGCAAAAAAATAAGAAAGTGGTCTTTGTACAATAAGCATTACCAAAGGAGTTTCTATACGTGTTTCTTCAGAATATTGAGGCAATAAATCATTAAAGAAACTATTTATTTCTGTATATTAAAATGATTGTGATGTAATTCAATACATAAGTTTACATGCAAAGCTATTTTGAAACACAAACATACTGAACATAGTATATCCAAATTATACCTGATTATGAACATAATACTGCCGATAATATTGTAATGGTTTCTGTGTTGCATTATATTGATCTAGACAGTAAATAGTGTCTATTTGTCAACAAGTATTTATTCGACGGCAAAGAGTGGGTATATAGGGATATTTGAGACTATATTACCTCCTTTACCTGCGGAGAGTTGAGTACCTCGGGATTTTATTACTAACCAACACCTGTTTTCTATATGTTTATCTAGATTCTTTAGATTCGTTAAATATTATTGCGTAGATTTTCATGCTGATGGTACTCGAAATTTCCTGTCCAACATTGACGATCTCTACACCAATATTAGTAATAGTGTCTATCAGCAACTATATACCGACGGCAAACAATCTATGACTATTGGGTGCGTGTTTGCACCTGGGGCGAGTTTAGTGCTCCAGGGTTCTATTTCTTGGCCATACCTCTTTTCGATATCTTCATCGAACTTCCCAAAATTTTCATGCTGTTGGAATTTAGATTTACCCCTCAAACATCGGTGATCTATGCTTGAATATTAATGCTGATTTAAATTCATTATAGCAGCTCGGGCAAAAAAGACATTGGCTAGCATTCAATTCCTCAAAATCTACAGCTATTGTGATTGGATGGAAAAATTATTCTAATATAAAATGTTTCCTTAATTTTGAGTCTTATGTTGGATTTATCTCTAAAATCTACACAATTTATTCTGATACTCCTATTTAAACATAAGGATAAAATATTCCAATCGTCTTCTATTTTAAAAAAAATAATACATTTACTTAATTTTAATTACACTTATTTCTCATGTGACTGACTTTGTTACTTATAAAAACTGAATATAGAAAATTTAAAACTAATTTTTTATAGCAAAATTTTTTTTTCTCATAGTTACAGTCGATTGTTTAGAATTTTCGATTACCGGATCCTAAATTCTCAGCGCATTGAAATTGTTTTTTCAAGCTGATGTAGGTACACCAGTCTTAATTTAAAATGTACAGCATTTCTCTCTTCACGCCTATATCTCATCACATTTATAAAGATGTTTGTCAAGGTATTAAATACATATTTTATGTGCGTGTTGTCACCTTCACTTCTGTTGCTTATATTCACTGAAACATATTAATAACAGTAGGGGTAGTATATACATATATATCATAACTATTTACATAAAGTGAAGCATGTAATGCATCCTGGTACTACATCAGAAAAGATACTGCGTTAGCTAGCACTAAGTCACAAATATACCTTGCCCAACAGTTGAACTAGAATCTGAAAGTTAATAGATTCATCATATTTTAAGGGAGCATTATTTCCATATTCTTTTGGAGTATTATATGCAGTTTTGTCATAGATTTCCTGAGAGAAGTACAAACGAAGAAACCATTACTTCTCAGACTTTTGTAGAAGTTTAAAAAAACTTAAGAAGTTTGTTAACTTATAAAACCGGGAGTTTGCTTACTTAGAATAACATTTGCCCTAATATTGCTGCTCATTATAGGATTCCTATAATTTATTTGCCCCATGGACCGCACTTTGCTTCCTTAGCTCTCAATACGTTTGGACTCTCGAAATAATCTTCTATGGAATATCGTTTTATTCAAACGAAATGATCGTCGAAGCTATTCCTTTATTGGATCAGGCTGTAGTCAAGAGATTGTTTTCTGAAGAAATACGGAAGCTTTCGAACTCGTACTTAAAGAAAATACAACTAAATTAGTAACGTATATTAATAAAATTGTAGTTTTCAATGTTAATTATTAGACAGTTATTTCATAGTTTGGATAAAACAATTTCCTGATTCGTTTAAAGAAAATGTGTAATATATTTACATATAGAATTCTTGTTGGAGAAATAAAATAATATATTGTAGTACTTACTCGGCTTATTCGGTTTTCAGCATTCCTTCCAGGCAATGAGAATTATTATTATTAAGAATAATTACAGAGTAATACAGGCATAATCTACATATTAAGAAAAACTTTAATATGAAAATTACCGATTTATCACACCATAAATTCAGTACTCTTTTTCATCTATAATGGAGTAATTTTTTAAATCAATGTTAACATACATAATTCGTAGCGCAATTACCTACTAAAATAATAGTCATTATAAAAATTTACACTTTTTGTACATTAGATGCGATTGCGGGTACACATACGATACCTTTTTACTTTATACCTGCAATAATGTCATCTTCATGGATATTTTCTTGGTTTTCTTCCAAACAAATCCGAAAATATATGTGTGCATCAACTACGATGATAGACATGAGATAATGCCTGTATTTCAAAACCCTACGGCATAATTCTTATTTTCCAGTAAGTACAAGTTTAATAAAATTAATATTTTTTTGAGAAAGGCGAATAATTTAGACTGACTATGAGGAATGTTTCTTCAAAACTAATTTACATTGGTTAAGTTTGAGAATATTGATACAAATTCTATAAAAAATTCTTTATATATAAAATATTAGTAACTACGTATACTCATTGAATTAGCGCATATTGCAGGGAGCTAATTGCACCCTTAATTAATTAGCATTACTTACAATCAGTTATATCTTTCTTAAATTAAAATAGTTCAAAATAGGTACATTTAAAAAAAAATTATTTAAAGAGATTTACTTCACGTGTCTTCATATTTACATTTTTAATATTCCTTTTATTTTTTAGTTATCATATTTTAAACTATTTCTTTGTATAATAAATAACTAATTTGAATTTAAACTTATCTGTCAAAGTAAATGTTACATTCAATCTTTAACCACACATGTTTTATATTTCTCTTTACATGTTCGAGATTCACATTGAAAACAGAAGATTTTATCATGTGCCATTTAAGTTAAGAAATGAGATACAAATCTGTATTAATAATTTATTACATATTCAATAAAATGTTGCATATGTTTTCCAATTGTTACATAAGTAAATCTTTCTGTAAGTTATCTTTATAGATATTATTTGAAAAACTAATTCAACTCAGCTTACTTCTAAAATGTTACATTTTATTATTATTACCTATTATTATTTCATACCCTGTATGTTTCAGTGTTGTTGACATTAACATATTGTAAATATCCATCATATGCTTCAGTTTTACATTTGTCAATATTTCAAGTATCTGTTAAATGATAGTAGGTTTCAGATAGAATGAACTAGAGTTATAAGCTCGTAATAAATTTTTAAAAATCAAACGAAATTGATTGCCAACCATAAAAAAGTGTAAGTGTTCGACAGTGAATAAGCATTGCGAAGCACATTAAATAAAATAAGCAAGTACATAACATCACAGAACTCATTACAGTGGCGCCAATATTTGATTTCTAAACCGTAATCGAAATATTTTTGTCCGTCAGGAATTAATGAGAGTCAATACGGAAAATGTAAATAAACATGCTCGCACTAATTACAGATGCAGAAGCATTTATTTGAGCAAAATATATGCAAACAACATGAAAATAAACAGCTCACGTAATACGAGCGAGCGAATATAAATATCATAATTTTCACATAAGCAAACAACGGATCTGTTACTGTAAATATACAATGACGTGGTGGCGTATTCGACAATATATCTTTCCGGACGATCCCTCTGTATAGATATACAGATACATACACGCTGATTACAAAATGGCCCAATGAAAAACTAACTCATGTGGGTGAAATGCTGTTGCGGCAGCTGGTTTTGCTAGTGCAAAAAGCACGAGAGAGGGTAAACCACCGAACAAAGATAATATTTATAGAAAATTACTTGCCACAAGCGAGAACAAAAAGTACCTTTATTTGCGGATTTAATTAGGGTGAATTTGAAATGTATTTACATTTGGAATTTTACGATTAAAATCATAAGTTCCAACATGCTTTATAAACTTTTAATTAACGGAATGTTGGTGGCATACGTATATTGCCTTTTGTTGAACATATTCCCAAGTGTAATCGCAACATGACGTGTACATAAATTACATTTAAATGAATGCAAATGTAATGTCAATATTAAATGTCTAAATTATATAAATATGGTGTATTCCAAAGCATAATATGTAATATCCCAACGTATCTGCATTATATTAAAATATTTATATTTTGTAAATTTAATATACGTACGTGTAATATTTTATACGCGTGACACAATAATTTAAATATAATTCAAAGTAGAAAACAAAAATTTTGTTTATTTTATGAAACAACATATTTACTTTATAGTTGTTCCAATAGTACGTTTTGACATTCGGTTTTCGTTCTTCGATAATTCATATATCCGGAATTTTATAGCGTAGGTTAATGGCTAATACATTAATTTCCTATTGTTTTCGTCAATTTAAATAATTTCATTGAACTAGAATTATATTATGTACAGATTTTTAAATTATTACAGTTCTGACAACTTAATGCCCCCCCAAGCTAAGGTTATCTGTCTTCTCAATTATAGAAATTGGTGTGAGTGTCAGACGATTTAGTTAAGCGTGTGTATGCGAGTGGCTATTTTAAATACTATTGTTCTTTTAGTATACTATACCTTTAAATTTAGGAGATATTTCTTAAAAGAAGCTTCTTTCGAAGAGTAAATGATTACTTTAGGTCAGACTTTATTATACGTACCTAATGCGTTTTTAAATGTGTATACAAGAGTTCTTCCAAATTATGTTTTTAACTGTTTATTCGATAAGAGTAAAAGTGTTACCTTCGGTCTGAATTTTGAAATTTTTGGTATACAAAAATTATTCCAAATACAGCCCTAAATACTTCTGTATCTTTAATAACTCTGTATAGAATGCAAAATTTACAAGATGTTGGCAAAAAAAAAACTGCTATTTGATAAGAGTAAAAGTATTACTTTCAATCCAGATTTTAAAATTTCTTTTATGTAAAAATTTGTACTTATAATAAGAGAGAGATATACGCAAAAACTGCTATTCGATAACTGTACAAATGTTACTGCCGCCGGTTCGAATTTTGAAAATTTTTATAAATAAAATTGTTCCGATTGGGACTATATATACAGATCTGGCCAAAGAATTTGACATCACCTCTTTTGGCTTTCTTTCACCATGTATTCACTTGCTTTCATAATAATTGCAAAAGAAAATTTGCTATGTTACTTAAAATGAATATTGTTTTTAGGATTGTGAGCTTACTTCTGGTGTTCGTAATGGGTCAAATTTAGGTCCTTTCTATTTATTTTGTTTATAAATGTCTTACTTATGCAGGCATATCTACTACTGCGTATACAAAAAAAACTTCAAAAATCTGGAAAAAATTAACAATTGATACGTCTTTTATAACCGTAATTAAATATTGCTGAATGCAGCATAATTACCTTAAGCCCTTGTATATCTCCGTTTATCAGCTCATTCAATGTTAACGGCTGTCTCTTACGAAGTGAGAAAGAATATAGTGATCTTGGAGTAGTTTTTGATAAGAACTTTACTGAAGTCTTCAGAGTTTTTCGTTCATAGTGTAAATATGTTTTAAGTAAAATAACTACTACCAATATCTCATCTGGAATCATTTATGTGGACATAAACTATTAAGTCTTGACAAATCGCAGATTTCTAAAATTTATGTGTTATGAAATTGACAAAATGTATCTCATCGGAAGCCAATGTAATGGAATATAACATGATTTCTATAATAAGCAGAAGAAATGTACTTCAATGAACTTTTTATGCAAGTTGTTGCAAAATATGAGACTGTCCTCGACCTACATCGTGATGGAAGATATGTTTTGATAAATATTTGGAATATATCTATGCATGTTTATATACGTGTGTATGTACATGTAAAACATTAAATATTCGTAACCAAATATATCAGAAATGTTACTAAACTCATCTGTCACCTTGACATAGAGGCTATAATGATTAAAAATATATATTAACAACAAAAATGACAATTAAGAAAGTAAGTTATTTAAATAGATTCATTGGAAGATCTTTGACACTGACATCTAATGACACAACTTCATTACAAACCAGACAATGCCGACATATGTGTTTAATGACAAATGAGTGACTTTACAAAATGAAACTATTGAATTTCATAATTCACTTCTGTATCCTAGATAAATCTGTATAGAATGCATAATTTGTGAGATATTTGCAAGAACTAATTTTCGCAGAGAGAAAAAGACCAACTTCCGGTAGGAACTTCGACAAAAAATTTTTAAATTCACTCTTTGCTACTTTTTTTATTCTTTAGAAATTTGTCTGGACTTAGTAGCTATTACTAACTTTTGATTTTTTACTAAAGTCTACTACCTAACAAATTATCATCAACCAGTTTGTAGAATATTCCCCAGAAAATGAAACACTTGTCTTCGCGTATGCTTTGCACTGGATAATTAGAATTATTTCAAAAAAAAATCGAGATTTAACGCTCCAGGCTACACACAGAATTGCATGTTAGTTAATTGTAAGTCGATAAATCTTACATTATCCTAGTTTTTATCGAGTATTTAAGCGAGTTAGTGTCTACGGAAATTACATTTCGTATTTTAAATCGGTCGGATATTTATGGAGTTTAAAACTTTGTAGATTAAGTGTAATTTCCGAGAAAAGACAAAATAACGAATCCTCGCACGCAACTAAGTATGCTAGTCGGTTAATATTGACCGAATTCAGTTTTGGAACACAAAAACGCAACCGTCTACGAAAGGAGACCAACGATTTACCAAAATTGTCATTAATATTAGATAAATTTGTTCTTAGTTGTGGCTGCGAAATATACAAAAATAACAGGTGATAGTTACAAACTTTATTTGACACATATTTGTTTTCGTGTTATAATTTCAAACTAATATATTTCGATTTGTGCTTAGAAATGCGAGACACATTATACGATTTATAATGTTTTGTATAGTTTTACATTCAGGGCTGTAAATCGATATTAGTGTGGCTTAAAATGTGGTATGAATATTACAAAATTGACCTAGACTTTATGAAGTTTTGGAGAGAACATTTCAATTTTAAAGCTGTCATTTACAATTGCTTGGTGTGTCATATGTCAAATCAATGAAATAAATCATTATACGCAAATTAGTCCGAATGTCAATAGTTCGTTTCTGACAACTGCCGAAAGGTTGAAGACTTGGTGTTTTGTTTATTTCAAATGTCATGTCGAGTGTTCCGAATACCATGAGAGTTTTAAGGAAGTATTCCAAGAACTCGACACTGAATCGGATGCGTTTTAGCGATTCTCGGAAAGCTAGTACTAACAGTTTTAAATTAAAACTTGTATTCAAATTTTGAAGTTTTGACTTATTCCATCTACAATAAACTCCTGGACAAAATTAACGCATCACTTGTTACTTTTACTATTACTTGTAATTTTCACAGTTTTAATTCGTGAAATAGGATGTCATCTCTTATTATTGAAAAAAAAAGTTGCAGTGAATAGACGTTTTTAAGGTTATAAGTTTGCAAATAAGGGTTGATTTCCTAAAAAGCTGTTAAACAAAAATTGGTCAGTTTAATTTTGTTGAACATTCGCTTGATTTTAATTTGTTTAAAATAATAAAATACACTGTCTAGTATAGCTATATAGAGTTTAACAACAGTCAACAATAAGTGTCGGGCGGTTAACCGTTTTAATTAATGAATGTATTCTTTCTCTAGAGCAAGATGTCAAGGTCGTAAAAGATCTACATATAAACTAGATGGACTAGATTTCTTAAACAACTTGCCTTAAGGACGATACGATAGACCGTTTCCTAGTTAAGCAGAGCTCTAGCAGAAGTCCCTGTTTTCGTTTCCTTTTTGCATCGTGAGCTCGTTTTGTCATACTACAACTGTTTGAGCGGATCAACGACGTCGTTATAGTCTGGCTGAACCCATGCATTGTTATCAAATTGCAATTAGTGTCTAGAAATCGAGCTCTAATTAACAGGAAAATATTCTTCTAGAATCTGAATATAATACACAAACATAAAATCGATTTTTTGTACTATACGCTATTAATTATTCAATTGCAGGACAATGGATATATTACAAAATACAATATATAAAAATAACTAAATGGAAATTTAAATGGGCAACAACCTATAAATTACGAAATATATGAACATATAAAGGATATTTATGAAAATAGATTACCATTGTGTACCGTGACATGGACGTGTTTCGACCTGTTTTTTTCAATTCAATTCAATTCAAATTCATTTGCAATTCAAAAACAATTGCATTTGTCAATACAGTAAATAAAAATAATACAAAACTATAATAACATACATAAAAATGTACATAATATTCAGTGAAACAACTGAAGGTTAGGGCTGAAATTAAAACAAAACATTTTCTTCTGAGGTGTAAAAGGCCTTTCTCCTAAGATTTTTTTTTAATAAACTTATAAACCTTTCCATCGTCGAGGCTTCTTATGGACTCCGTAAGGTGGTTATAGAACCTGATATTGTAATTCTCGAGGTTCTGGGTTGGTAGCACTATGTTATTCTGATGTCTTGAGAGGTAGGAATGGATATCAGAGTGCCTCTGCTTTTATTTTGGGTCCTAAAGAAAACAGGTGAGTATATATATCGAGGGTAAGGTTAATATTTGGTGCTGTTTAAAAATGTTTGGACCCTTCAGCATGTCGTACGGTTCGCGATGGCATTTTTTTAATTTATAGTATATATATGCCGTATGTCTCAATTTTCATTAGGTATAGGGATTCAATGTTTACGTGCGATTTATACGTATACAAACGTGTGTCACCCCTACCGTCCGTCACCAATCCCTGCAACAATCGACATTGCAACGATTTTCTCCGATCTCCCCACCAGATTTTACATTCAATCTTTAGCTGCGAACACGTTGCGATCTAGTCTGCAATAAAAGCCGTCTTATTATTGGAACGGGAAACATCAAACGGCCGCCGCGATCTCCGGATCTAGTAGTTTATTATTATTTTCAGAATCCTTTTTTATTTACCTTATTTTTAATTTTATTAGAATTACGCTTTTGTTTGTGTCATGCAGCGTGAACGCATCTTAATAATTCTCTGCATTTACTGAAAGGAAAAAGAAAAACAAATCCTTGCAACGCGTAAATATTATTTCTGAACGCATTACAAACACCCAAGTCAGTGGTCCAACAGTTACTGCTATAACTTGAGCTTGTATCGGTCGCGCTCGCATTGGAGAGGAAAGTAGGGGTGCCATGTTGTCACGTATTGCATGAATTAATCGCCTATGGCTAATGAAAATTGACACATGCTGTATACAATGTATTGGTATATTTGTGTGTAAAAAAGTTAAATCAAATTAATACGCGTGTGTATAATTAAGAATTTTTCACTTTACCAACATTACAATAAGATACGTATTTCCAATACAAATAAATAGTTTTCATAAGACTTATTTGCATAAAGACACCTAAGAGAAGCAGACATAAATGTGAATGCTTGTCATTAGTGCATTAAATGTTGGACAGTCATGGACGAGACTCTACAGTTATCGTTATCCGACAAGAAAGGTTGCAGACCGTCGCTCGTAAATTCGGAAGAATCGAACAAAATTTAAGAAAATATGGGGCCTTCAAAATGCCAAAAAGTAAGAGTCGACAGTTTAAGGAAAATACAGAATTAAATGTTCTTTTATGTGTGGAAGAAAGTCCGTGGACTTCTACGCGGAGAATTGCAAATGAGGTCGGCGTATCGCACCAAACAACACAAGCGATACTCAAAAAGCACAAGTCCATACCATACATCTCTCAAAAAGTACAAGCACTATTGGAAAATGATCATGGTCGAAGAATGCAATTTTGCAACTTTTTCTTAAATGTTACACGAGATCGTAATTTTTATCGAAAAATTATTTGGTCGGACGAATGCAGTTTCAGTAATAATGGCATTGTTATCAGAAAGAATAATCAATTTTGGAGCCAAGAAAACCCAAGAATTATAATTGGGAATAATTTTCAGCAAATATTCAGTTTAATGTATGGTGCGGTCTTTGGGGTGATCGATTAATTGGCCCATTCATTGATTTAAGATGACATCTTAAATCAAGCAAGATACCATCAACTATTGCGTGAAAACATTACAAACTTTTTAGATGATTTGCCAATTGCCGAACTAAACAGAATGTACTTTCAGCAAGATGGCGACCCTCCTCATAATGCCTTAATAAGTGTTGAATGGATTTTTGGTTATGGGGCTTATCTTCAAGATCGGGTTTATTTAAAGAATTCTGAATTCTTGCCGCGAAATACCTCCTAATTTTATTATACTCAACGCCACTAATGGAGTAATTAGAAGGTGTCAACTATGTCTTCAAAAAGGCGGCAGACAATTTGAACAATATTTATTTATATCTTTTTAAAATTTCCTTTCCAATAAAATGTTATTCACCACGGCACACTTGAAACCTATGTTGAAAAATTGACGTGTTATACATCATCAAAATCAGGAAAACATTCTTTATCCGAAACATTAATTAAAAATATTCGTTGCCATTAAAAGAACAAAATTATTAGCGCATGTTCAAACTTTTTGTTCCTAATAAATTTTGATTATGCCAATTGATAGTATTTACTTAACCATTTTATTTGAAATTTAGTTTTTTAAAATCAGATAGTAAATAACGGAGCTACAGCGTGGGGCGTTTTTTATCAGCCACCCCGTATTCTGCTAATATAACCCTGATGATATAATATACCATCATAGCAGGGGAGTAGAAGACCAGTCTGTAATTTTGAAGTAGAATACTAAATGCAAATAAATGAATGTAGTAATGTACCTAATTAGTTAGAATAATCTTAGAAAACTTTGAATGTAGAAGACATACCAGTGTCGATCAAATTTAAACATTAATCAATTCGTCCTTACTCTCTGCAATTAGTACAAAACTTGTTAATAAACTGGGAGTACTCAATATAAATGAAACATTTTTTCCCAGTGCCAAGAAATTATTGTTGCATTTAATGAAATAGCGCAACCATGCGCATATATTTTTTAACATTTGTTGCTTAATGCAATTTAAGGCGTTGAAAACAAATCCAGCTCACGTATCCGTCTTGGCACTGAGCAAAGTCCGGCGGCTAACTTTGAGACATGAGTTCGAATCTCGTCGACGACGAAATTCTTAAAATTTAATTCAACGTTATCAGTTGCAAGTGAAAATATTACAATTTTCAACGGAGTAATATTGTTTATCATTTTAAAAACGCTTTTTTGAAATTTTGTTTAATGAAATAGTAATACTTACATTATTATTATTATATTATTATTAATACATACATAAAAATCGTCAAAATAGTAGCGTCATGATAAAATATAGAATATTCTATTATTATTAATTAAAAAATTCAAATTTGGCGTAACTAATACATTTTGAACGTTTCTTAACAAAGTAATTAGATGTTATTTTTTTTTAATTCTTAATTAAACTGTTGAATTGTCCAAAATTTTAAATTTTGTGAGTAGATGTCGTAAGTCTTGGTGAATATTCTATATTTTATCTCGATGGTTTTGTGTATGCATTATATAATGTAAATATTAAATTTCCTAAAACTCTAGCTACTATTTCATTAAACAAAGTTTCAAATGAGCGTTTTTAAAATGATAAACAATGCAAGAGAAAGAGAGAGAAATAGAGAGGGAGTTGCACCACCAACCATAAACACACATACATATGCTCGAAACGTAACGTGACAGGTATTGTACCACGTAGATGTAAATTAATATGTTAATATAGCACACCCCTTTTTCCACTAAACGCTTCATCCTCTTGACAATAAATCAAGTGGAAGAAAAATGTGTACATAAATAACCTGAATGTATATATACATATATGCGAATATATTCAGCTCATCCGAGTTCTTTCGTTAATATTTAAGAGGAAAAAGTATAATTACAATGCCATGCAATACGTAGAATATATTGCAAAGATAGTAGAATGATATTTATATAATGTTATTTTAGTATAATGAAGAACTGTTTGACTGAGTGACTAGATTTTTTTTTTTTGAGAACCGCAAAGAGAGGGAAGTATAACTTTGTTTAAATTAAGGAAAAAAAAACAGAAGAAATGAATACGCACAGAAGGATGAATGCATAAATAAAATAGGGGAGAGCAAAATAGGGCGGTTAAATGAAAAATCTATCCATATAATAGAAAACTAAATAGAAATAATACAAAAGGAAAAGAAACAACTGAGAAGAACAAGAAACGTTGCAAGAAGCATCCATGGTGAGTGAAATCCAGAAAATCAAAAATGAGCAAAATAATTGAAATACACAATTATTTCATCCAAGAATAAACGTACAAAACAGAACCTTCGCAATAAAATATTTGTAATAAAAGATGAGAAATTAAAGCAGTAGTTGAAGATCAATATAAAAAATATTGATTGAGCGCATTAAGAATTTAGTATCTTATATAGATATAAATAGGTACTTTGTTGTTTATATTGGCAATCTAAAAAAAAGTTCTTAAAAAAATATAATAATTAACATTTGACATTTAGGGACGGTTTTTCGAACTCACATTAAAATACTCGGTTAACTAATCACTGATTAAGCCTAATCTTTGACACAGGTTATCTAAACAGTGTTTAAAAATGTATAGTACAAAGTTTACAACACATTTGTTAATGCGTTTGATCTAAATTGGTATATTTTGTTCTAATAATATTAGTACCATTTTCAACAATTGAATTTGTTCTTTGTGTTTTTTACCCTTATTTTATTTCATTTAATAATTATATTCTGTATAATCACAAATTTCGTTTTAGTAAATAAACTGTAGGCATTTATTTTTTACATATAGCATTCTGCAACAATCAACAAATTAAACATGTTGAAGGTGACTGAAGTCCATCTTAAGACTTCAGTCACCTTCAACATTTTTAATGTCTTTAATCAATTCGCAACGCAAATTTATACTAACCGGTACTTTAATCACTAATTACGCAAACCGGCATTTAGTCGGACTTGAAAAAACCGACCCTTAAAGTTATTGCGCAAATACATATGTGTCTTTCGAACTATATCATTTTAAATATGTACACAAACACGTAGCGTGGAGCCCTATATTCTTTCATATATAATATGCCTATAACCAGTTGGCAGATGTGTTAAACATGAATATTTTATCCCAAACAAACGTATGTATAAGGACGCTTCTTAATATGTTTTATAATGCATTACGTATTTTTAGTTTGTCTAATACATACTTGCGACTATAGCGGTTTATGTTGTACAAGGTGGCGCAAAAGTTGTCACCCGATGTTCTTTGGCTGTAGTTTTTTTATGAATAAAAAACTTTGTTCCTGCTTCTAGATTCTGTTTATTTGAAGTTTTAATTTTTTTCCCTTAAGTCGAGGAAATATCGGCCAAGTGGCCGCCGCCAGAATTGATGACCATACGGGCCCGATTTATGAAATTTTCCATCACTCTTACCAGGACTTCCGTCGATAGGTTCTCGAATTCTTTCTTTGGGAGCTCCAAGAGGCTGAGGTTTGTTGACATAAACTCGTGACTTCAAAAAACCACAAAAAGAAATCTGGAACGAGTAAATTGGGCGATCTTGCCGGGCAATGCAAATCGCCAAAGATAAGGCGACCCGGAAATCATCAGAATATCGGTTGTGGCACGTGCAGTATGCGCCGTTGCTCTATCCCGTTGGAACCACATGTTCTCCAATCCCATTGCATCCAATGGAGGAAGGAGAAAGTCGTTGAGCACGCCGTCCACAGTAGTCGTTTAGCCCGTGGCGTTTTCGAAAAAATAAGGCCCGATGACGCATCCAGCGTAAACAGCACACCATGTAACCCAGTAACTTTGAGCAGGTGTAATGGCTCTTCGTGGGTTATATGCGGATTTTCGGTGCACCCGAAACAATAATTTTGCTTATTAACATATCCACAGAGATGAAAATGGCTATCGTCGCTCATGATGATTTTCAATGAAAAGTTGTATTCCTCGTGGTCTAAATCCAGGATTGGTTGAACGTAGGTTACACGCGTTTGGCCGTCAACAGCTAGCAACTGATGCACTGCCTGTATTTTGTATCCCAAAACTTCAAGTCTTTCACAAAAATTCTCTATGACGACCGTCGATTGATGCCTAATTGCGTGGGAATCTGCGACATCTTCAGTCACAGCCGCGATACTCTCAGCAGAACGGCTGCGTCGGGGCCGACCTGACCTGGATCTCGTGTTGTCCAAATTTAAATTACGAAATATCTTATAAGAGAAATTAAAGTAAAACATTGTTTTCATCATGTACAGATTTTTTGGAATATTTCAAATTATAAAGTCATATATTTATTTTACTGCAATAATCATGTATAAAGTTACATATTTTAAAATTACAATGCAACGGTATTGCAGCTTAATATAGACAAAAATTGTTGAATTATAATTATTACAAATTAACTGTTATTCAATAGCTGTAACTTACCGATTTTCTTCTTTAAGAAACGAAAAGAAACTGTAGAATATATTTTGTTGCTGAACATTTTGACAAGTAAAAATACAACATCTACGTACGCCAGGCTTCTTATTTCGTACAGTTTCCATTATTTATACCAACAACAATTTAACTGGCACCTTTACTTAATATTCTTACGTAAATTATAAGTTATAAAACTTACACAGGTTATATTTATACAACAATATACAAGTACACAACAAAAACAAAACACGCCATTTTGAAATATGCCCATGTTTGATTTTGCGCACAAATATCGGAATTATGCTAGTGGTTTTGCTGCTAGGGAATTATTTGTTATGAAACAAATCAGAAAAATTACATAGAAAATAGGTATTTATAATTAATTTATCTGTTAAAAGAAATTTATCAAGAGGGGGCAGTGCCCCGTTGCGCTCCCTGCAGCAGCCGCCACTGGAATCCACTTGGAAAAGTAATAGAACACATTAAAATACGTTATTAAAATTTAGAACAGATTTGTAAATAATGAATTGTTCTGAATAATGTGGAATAATATTTAGCAGGAAGAAATTCCAAGACAAATGTGTTGCATATTTTATAAGTTTATTATTTCGATATGGAATACGATAACGAGAAAAATTGATTGTTCTATTTCAACGAACTTACCTAGAATACGCGACGAATAAGTCGATATTTTATTGTATTGTTTGTTTTTCTTTAGGTATATATTCACATATCGACAAAATTTACAGCGGCATGGTACGTTGCATTCGACCTCGATAAAATCTATTGTTGTGGTTAGCGTGGTGAGGATACTGCCAGGTTAAAGTTAATTTGATGTATTAAAAGCTCTATAGCTACAGAGAGCGCCTGCTATTTAGAATACAGAAAAAAGGAGAAGAGCCCATGGTGCACGTCTTTCACACATGCCTTTTTTTACAACCGACGACGACGACGACGACTGGGGTGGCTCGAGTTATTAAACGCTCATAAAACGAACGTTTCCTCGCATGATTTATAACCTTCCAGGTTGGAAAACAATTGTAAAAATATTTCTTCGCGGCGTTTTATTAAATTTCCAGTATTTTCTGGAGTTCAGTGTTCTGACACTAGGGGGGAGGACTTACGTTTGCCGAATATTTCATTAAATCTAACACACCAGCTGGCATCTCTAGTTTCACATAACGTGCTCGTACAACTTTACTCCATCTTACGGCTCATAAATTCGGAACAAGTGACTTGATTTTCATAACGCTCCATAAATAACGATACAAATATATTATTGTGTACTTGGAGATATGGTAAATCAAACGCGTGTCCTTCCATTAGTAAATGTAATTTACTTTCGGTGTGTAATATTGTATGGGAGCAGTTGGTTGGATTTAATTTCACAGAATGACCAAATCTGTATTGCGTCTAATAATAATAATAATAATATAAATAAATCATATGAAACAGAATGAAATGTAAATACACTTGTGGGCAAAAAATACGGACCGGAGTAAAAATCTATACTGAAACCGGGGAATCAATTTATGCACGTCACACCTAATGTATAATGTCATTTTTCAAAAGTCAAACTGAAACTTTAAATTTAAGGCTAAAAGAAACGTATACGTCTATAGTAATTATGTGTATGAATGGCGAAGAAAAGAAATGGATTAGTTTTTATATTAAAATATTGTTCAGGCAATTATACTTCTACTGCACATGTAATTACATAATATAATTTATATTATGACATGTTGAAAATTATTAAAGTAACAGTTTATTATTATAGATCATCCAAAAATATATTATACAGGTTGTTTGATAAAAAACGCCCCATCCCGTAACTTCTTTATTTATTATCCGATTTCAATAAATAAAAAATGAGGTGTGGCCACCAAACAACTTTCTTATATAGTATGATCAAAAAGTCTTTGGATCGCTATTGCCGTGGAATTTATGTCAATCTATGAAATTATTTACTTTTATTAATTTTGACATTTACTTGACAACCTTCAAGTCAGCAGGTTATAATTCAACCTAAATAACCTAAATAATTATAACCTAAAATCTATTTTATTTGTGACTTATGTATAGGTACTTCAAAGACAAGAACCACAGAAGTAAATAATTCTATAGATAGCTTTACGTTTCATGGCTATAGCGATCCAAAGACCTTTTGATCATACGTTACGTATGAGCGTACAATTTTAAAAATTGTGTTATACAAAAATTATTCAAAATCCTATTCTCAGTACTTCCAGTTTCTTAATAATTCTCTACAGGAAACATAATTTGTGAGATGTTTGCAAAAAAATGCTACTCGCTAAGAGTAAAAGTATTACTTCCGGTCCGAATTTTGAATTTTCATTTATACAAAAAATATTCCAAATCCAACTCTAAATACTTTTATACTATTGACAAATATATATAGAATGCATAATTTTTCGAAATATTTGCAAAAATCGCTATTCGATAAAAGTAAAAGTGTTACTTCGGGTTCTAAATTCTTTTATATTCGTAACGTGTCTAAAAAGCATGACTTGCGAAATATTCGCAAAAAACTGATTTTCGATAAGAGTAAAAGACCTACTTCCGGTAGGAATTTTGAAAAACTTTTTTAATAAAATTCTTCTCAAATTTAATTTTGAGTATATATGAATTCTTTACAAATTTGTTTAAACTTAGTAGTTGACGAATAATTGGCAAAATTCGATTAACTACTACTTCCGGTCTGCCGATTTTACTGAAAATCTAATCAGATCTTAAGAGGGAGATTATATTCGTAAATATAAAATTTGGAATTGATATCTATAGCGGTTTGACCGCTATCGTGGTCACACACACAGAGAGAGACTTTTTTTAAAAACTACTTTTTCGGTATCAGGAGACTTCAAAACGTGGACATCTGCAAAAATCTCGAGGTCGAAAATTTTCATTATCACAATACTTCCTTATACTACGTATAAGAAAGTAAAAGTATAAAAGTGGTTTGACAAACTCTATAATCTACTCATAATCCCAGTTTTTTCAATGCTGTCTTGAATACGTAACGATAGTCAACTATTTACTTTCTTATACGTAGTATAAGGAAGTATTGTGATGACGAAAATTTTCGACTTCGAGATTTTTGCAGATGTCCACATTTTGTCCCCTGGAAAATGGTTTTCATAAAATTTCTGTCTGCCCCTCTCTCTCTCTCTCTCTCTGACCACGATAACGGTCAAACCGCTATAGGTATCGATTCCAAATTATGTATTTACGAGTATAATCTCCCTCTTGAGATCTGATTTGATTTTCAGTAAAATCAGCAGACCGGCTTTTTAGACGGGTACATTACGAGTATAAAAGTATTTAGAACTTCATTTTCAATATCTTGTGTTCAAGAAAAAATTCAAAATTTGGACCGGAAGTAACACTTTTACTCTTACCGAATGGCGACTTTTTGCAAATATGTCGTAAATTATGCTTTCCATATATATTTATCAAGCGCACAAATATATTTAGAGCTACATTTGAAATATGTTTTGTATAAAAGAAATTTCAAAATTCGGACCGGAAGTAACACCTTTACTCTTAGTGAGTAGCACTTCCTTTCGAATATTTCGCCAAGTATGCATTCTATAGAGATTTATTAAGAGAATAGAAGTAGTACACTAGGGTTTCGTTTATTTTTTCAGAAGATAAAAGTATTTAAATCTTAATTTAGAACAACTTTTGTATAATTTGACACGCACACACGTATATGAAAGTCGTGTGGTGGCCACACCTCATTTTTTTAAAGGACACCTGTTTTTCTTTTAGTCTGGTAGATAATTATTTTCTAAATCCAGTAATGTTCATTTAGTTATCATTTGGTTGATATTTAACAAAAAAAAAATTAATTATCTGCAATCGTTATCCGCTTGCTATGAAATTCTCCTTATACTACGTATAAGGAAGTAAAAAGTTGACTATCGTTACGTATTCAAGACAGCGTTGAAAAAGTTGGGATTATGGGCAGTTTATAGAGTTTGTCAAACCATTTTTATACTTTTTGTAATTATTGAATTCGGATAATATATAAAGAAGTTACTGGATGGGGCGTTTTTTATCAAACAGCCTGTATATTTCAAATTTGCAATAGAGAATGTAAAATTTAGATTACAGTAACTAATAAGGTAAACTATAAACAATAATATATTTTAACCACTAAAATGTATTAAAATTTGTTCGCATTTCTTATCTTAAAAGCTTGAAGTAATAATGTAGCACATTAAATTTGATATTATGTAGTATATAAAGAAACACAATAAATTAATCCGAGTCTGAATTACAAGTGGTATCACTATTACCACCTAAATGTATAATTAATTCAGCAACATCGTCTTTGTCAAATTCCACTTCTCTGTCCCACCCAAAATTTTGCATACACAAAATAAACCTGTCTTTTTAAATAATTTAGAAGTTTTAGAAATCAACAAATTCAAAAACACAAATTTATTATTAAACAACCAATTAGATGTATCTATCTCCGCACTTTTCAATTTATTCGAGAAACCACCCCCACCAATGTCAACAAATACAAATTCAACTAATACCTAATATAAGTTTAGTTAGTATTATACAAAGAGATCGTAAATTGTTGACTTTGCCGCTTCATAAGCATGGTGTAATTGCCGCATATATATTCTGAATTGTATTTCGTCCGTGCGACATCTATTATTTTACGTATGAACTATTTTCAAGAATTTGTGTTAAACTTACTCGTTTTAATAACTCAAGAAATACATTCGAAAATTAAAAATATCTTTATCAAAAATAATTTAATACAAAGATCGATGTTGCATATAGGTAATATTACATATTTAGAAATATCATAACTTATGTCCAAAATGACATCCTTCATTTTGTGGACACACATTTATACGTGTTTTGCATTTGTAATAGCAATCTTGTAGTTCTGGTAATGTATGTAGTGGAATCTTAAAGACAGTGTTCTTTAAATACCCAAAGAAGAAAAAATCCAGAGGAGTCAAATCTGGTGAACTAGGAGGCCATCTATTTCTGCTAATCAGTTGGTTATTATTAAAATATCTTTGGAGGAATTCAATTGTAACATGTGCAGTGTGAGCGGTAGCACAATCCTGCTGAAAATAGCCAAATTGTCTTTCATTGTCGTCAAGTTGTCTAATAAATGGTTATAAAAGAAATGTTCTATATTGTTCTGCATTTATTGTATCATGGAAGAAGATTGGCCCTATTTTTCTTCTTCGTGATATTGCACACCAAACACCTACTTTAAGAGGATGCATGTCGGTTTCAATAAAAACATGTGAGTTTACAGATGACCAGTGTCGATAATTTTGGGAATTGACATATCCACTTAGATGCAACTAGGTATCGCCTGAGAAAAATGTGATGCCCAACAAATTATCATCCGCAAGATTATTATTAAACCACGTACAAAATTGTACGCGTTTCTCAAAGCCTGTTGGCAACAATTTTTGTACAACAGATACTTTATATGGATGTAAGTGTAGTTTTTTAGTGGCTTTATGGCATGTTCTATAAGATAGTCCTATATGAACATAAAATCAGGATTAATAAATTTTCTGTATATCAAACAAAGTAATATTTTCCTGTCTGCGCTGATAGTGGCCTTAATGTCCAGCCGTCCTTGAAAATCTTCTAGCACTTCTCCTGTTAGTAAAGTAGGTCTACCAGAAGAGTGTTTCTTAGATATACTGCCAGTTTCTCGAAAACGACTAATAAGACGGTTGACATATCTTGCAAAAGTATCATGTTGGAATTCCATTTCTGGGAATCCAGTGTGAAACTGTTGTCTACATGAATCAGTAGATTTCCACTCTGCATTCGGTAACAGTTCTCCGCTACGAAAATAACCCCATACAATAAACTTATCTTGTTCTTCCGTAAATGGCATTGTTGATTTCAACGCAACTTTAAAATTAAGTAAAAATGATAATGATACTTGTACAAACACAAAAGAAATTACTTACAGTAGCAACGAAATGTGCCTTTTATTGCCAGTTTCTAATATTCAATTAAACGCAGGAAACTAATAGAAAAAGAAACGACATGACTGACAATTATGTATAAATGACAGAATATTGGATCCACTTTAGCGAAGTTAGATGCAAACTAAATATTCATACCACAACAATGAACGTGCGGCAAACTCGTGCTAAATTTGATATATCAATGAAGCGGCACGGTCTAGCATTAACGATCTCTCTGTATACTCGAGAAAGCCACTGTGTGAGTGAAACATGTGGTATTTTTATTGATACAATTTTTGGAAATTGAAACACATTGTTTTATTTCAAGTGGTTTTGTGCGTTTTATTATAATTAATTAATGATTAGAGAAGCTTGATAACCTATAAAATATTAAGCAATAGTTATTTACGAACCAAGTGCGGGAAGACTATTTTCCCGCATGAGCGCACATTGTAAGCACGAGCGACCGCAGGAAGCGAGTGCTTTTAATTGCGCGAATGCGTGGAAGATGTCTTCACGCAAGTGGTTTGTACAATATTTTTTGTACGAACATTAAATTAAAAAAATATTATTGATTAATGTCATTGGTATCATACCTAACCTAAGATAGATTACCTAATTAATTTAAGCATTACGTACGTAACTATTACTCACCTTTCCCTAAAATTAAGTTATTATATTCTTACACAATGCAAACATGAGGTATTTATTCTTATATTTATAAATTTATAGTACATTTATTGCGTTTTTTGGTTTAAATACAAACAATTCCGAACTGCCAATATGAATGTCGATGTGGTACAAATAGATGGCGCGTGAATCTTGCTTAAGATGTCGCTTAAAATATCGTCAAATAGATGGAGCTACAATTTTTTTCGATGAATTTTTAATTATTACTCCTATTTCCCCAACTTTTAGTGAAGAATAGTGGAGGGAGTAGCATTTTATAGACTATATTTTATTACTACCAAGTTAGATTTTTTTTTAAATGTCCCAAAGTGGCAGTGTTTTTTTCAATTTTTACAGTCGCCTCAACCAGGAAAACGTATTTCCTAGTCGAGCTACACGTGCGCTAAATGTGACTTTACAGGCGGCGAGTACAAAAAAGATATTTAGTTTAAATATAAGAGACTACTTAATAGTAAAAGGTATATATTTATAGAATTACATTACATAATCAAATTTGACGCCATTTATTGCTTTAGCAATTGCAATCTGAAGCGTCAACAGAACATAACGTTAAGTCACTCCTGTGATGCAAGGGTAGTCAAATCATTTGTTATTGTCACATTTATGATTAATAGGACCGTATTTGCACATACGCCCAATTATTATTTGAGCCCTCATTGTATCTTGAAAATTTAATATAAAACAAACAATTCATATAAGTACATCACTTTCTAGACTGTCACAGAAGGACGTTATTTATTTATATTTTTATTTTCTTAAATAGGGATTACTTCAACGCCTATCAAACCATATCAGTGAACATGAAAGAATAGATATTGGATAACGAAAATTTTGAAATGATGAACAAGTTTATTTACTTGGAGGAAGCCATCTTCGATAATAACATGCAACAGACAGACTCATAGCTTAGAATACGATTGTTATGCATTTCATTTAGAAGGCTGAACTTATATCCTGAAAATAAAGATCGAAAATTTACAACACGAACGAGAGGTGCAATTTTAGAACAACGTGTCCATCCTGTACTAACTTAGCAGTGAAACCTGAACATGGGCACTCACAAAACAAATATGTCTTACAAGAAAGAATGGAACATCACGATAAAGGACAGAAAAACAAACCAGTGAATTCAAGAACAAACAAAAATTGAAGAGTCAGCCAAAATATGGGCATGAATAATAACAGTAGAAGCAATATGAATAAAAAAAGTTTGGGTAGGTCACTGATATGATACAACTATGATATATTAGGAAAGATTCAATTAATTTACAACTTTTCTGGTAATTGGTTAAAAACGTAAAGTCCCATGGTCACCAGAGATCTTTAGTTTATAATACGCCAACTTAAACTACCTAGTACTATATACATGTTTTTATTTTATATCGGTTATACTTATCACTTTTGAAAATGTATGCAACAGATTAAGGCCGAAGTTACATTGCTTGATATATGATCTGCACAATATTGCGGAATAAATACTGGCAATACAACAAATTATGCCTCTTTGAACGTTAAGAGCTTCATAGGCATATACGAAAGATGATAATATAGGCCTATAATATTCGCGAAAATGTCTTCACGTGGTAGATTCTAATCAAGTTTCTAGTACAGAAGCAAATTTAAGTACTCTAATTGAACAGCTTGTTGAATTAATACTGCTCATTAATTTTTCACTGTGGGTCATTTAATATTTTATAAATACTACTTCCCTTTCTTTTATTAAATGTTAGAAATGGGAGTAACTGCTAAAACTTCTTCCAACAAGTTTATAAGCAGCATCTATTTGATAACACCTTAAGCGACATCTCTTTTAGGTTAGGTAAGATACTAATCACGTTAATTAACAATATCTGTAATTTAATGTTCATAGAAAAAATGAGGTGACTTTCTTATTCGTATGTGCGATTTGAAAAATTTATACAGAAGCTGTTCTAAATTAAACTATGAAATCTGTATTCCTTAATAAAATAAACCTCTGAATAAAAGTATTATTTCCGGTACGAATTTCGAAATTTTTTGTATACGAAAATTTTTCGAACTCCAACTTTAAAACACTTTTGTATTTTGAATAAATCTGTATAGAATGCATAATTTGCGAGGTATTTGGAAAAAAACAGTTTTTTGATAAGACAACAAGACCTACTTCCAGTAGGAATTTCGAAGATCTTTTTTTGTATTGTTCTTTTAAAATTAACTTTTTAATGCATTTGTATTCTTTAGAAATTAGTCTAAAGTTAGTAGGTGACGAGATATTGGTAAATTTCACTTTTTTTTTATTGAAGTAAGCTACTACTTCCGGTCTACCGATTTTATTGAGACTCTAATCAGTTCTCAAGAGGAAGTTTATACTCATAAATATAAAGTTTGGTATTGGTACTCTGTAGCCGTTTGGTCGCTATCTAGGTGACACACACAGTGACAGATAGACAAATTGACACACAGAGAGAAACATGTTTGCAAAAACTACTTTTTCAGTGTCAAGGGACTTCAAAACGTGGACATCTGCAAAAATCTCGAGGTTGAAAATTTCATCACATTACTTCCTTATACTACATATATGAAACTAACAATATTTGACAAACAACTTGAGTGAAGGCCTTTTTCGCGAATTCGTTTCAGTCGCTCGTCGACTCAACGACAGAAAAATTTACAGAATCTGCTTTGGATTGTGTAATTCGAAAAATTATAAAAAGTGTTCAAACTAGTATACTAAGTATATATCTACATTTCAGTAAAGCCATACTATCATGTTAAAAAAAATGAGGTGTGGCCACCACACGACTTTCTTATACGTATGAGCGTCTCAAACTATACAATTTTAAGATTTTTTTTATGTAAAAATTATTCAAAATCCTATTCTAAGTACTTTCATTCTCTTAATAAATCGCTACAGAATGCATACTTTGCAAGATATTCGAAAAAAAGTGCTACTCGCTAAGAGCAAAAGTGCTACTTCCGGTACGAATTTTTAAATTTCATATATACAAACAATATTGCAAATCCAGTTCTAAATACTTTTGTACTCTTAATAAATATATATAGAATGCATAATTTACGACATATTTGCAAAAAATCGCTATTCGGTAAGAGTAAAAGGGGTACTTCCGGTCCGAATTTTGAAATTTTTTTTATACAAAAAATATTTAAAATTATCATTTAAATACTTTTATACTCGTAATGTACTTGCCTAGAAAGAATGACTTGCGAGATATTCGCAAAAAACTGATTTTCGATAAAAATAAAAGACCTACTTCCGGTAGGAATTTCAAAAAACTTCTTTAAGACTTCTTTAATTCTAAGTACATTTGAATTCTTTATAAATTTGTTTAAACTTAGTAATTGACGAAATATTTCCAAAATTCGATTTTTTCACTGAAGTAAACTACTACTTCCGGTCTACCGATTTTACTGAAAAACTAATCAGATCTCAAGAGGAGGCTATATATACAAAGAATACTATGGCTTTCTAAAGAAGACAGTATATGTTGCGACGATATGGTAGTTCACCTTTTAGTTATTTATTATGCAAAGTTTAGTAAATAGACGTATGTATGACATTAATACTGTGAAAATTTATCTCTTTGCATGTACTTGTAGTAACTACTCGCCACATAATATCATGCTTGTTCAGTTTGAGGTACTTTCATAATTACAGTTTACGATTTTATAATCTGATGTGCATGGGGTTTGCATAGCGAAGTGCACTCATCCATACATTTATTCAGTCAGACTGAGGATAAAGTATCGTACTACCAGTATAACTGCAATGCGTTCGTCGCATTTGTTAGCAGATGTTTTGCACTGTGAAACACACTTGATTGCGAGCTCGCACTACACATGCGCTTGTCGTGACAGCTGCGAGTTTTTCACGTAAGCACGTCATCATGGAGACACAACCCCTACATTATTAGACATTAGGGGAATTGTTGTTTATTTTCGACAAGTGCTATTCTAGTCCGTTTGTTTTATGAATTCTTGCATGTGTATGTAAATGGCGCTTTGACAGAATGTCCCCATTGTTGAATCCCCAACTGGGGTCGTTATTTATAACGTTTATCTTTCAATTGAATCTTATTCATATTTAAGCAGATCAAACGTCTATTCATTTCGTACATACACTGGGTTAAAAAAGTCACTATACAGGCCATACATAGCATATTCAAGTTACATTTGTAACTTACCTTATATAAGGTTTAGTACCAAAGTATTACTGCAGGAAATTGTAATAAGTAAGGAAAGATATGAGTATCACATAGATCAAATTTTATTCTCCAATACATAAATAGCGGAATAATATGTTGTACAGATACAAAAATGTAGGCAAATAAGTTTCCAGACAGGAGAATTATAGTAAAATACATACAGTAAATTTCTTCTAATCCCGCAGATGTGCGATTTGAGATATGCCGGATTACGAAATATTCCGGATTACAGGATGAAATCGAGAAAAACGTTAATCAAACGTAAAGGAGCCAAGAACATCACTTGGACGCAAGCAGCTGATACATTTAATATATTTATGTTTTCTGAACGCTGCAATTCGTTCAATGTTGCTGAAATGATTAAACTGAACGTAATACAAAACTTTATAACAAAACAAAGAGTAGACTAAAAACAAATCGATATTAAAAATTTATTTACGATAGCTTCTACCAAGAAGAATTCCATGAGCTTAAATCAACATCTTGCTCAATTTAGAATTACATTTTTTATTCTACTTAAGATGTTTAAGTAATAAAAATATGTTTTACTGTACTTCTTTTATCATTTTTTCTAAGTTCACTATTATTATAGATCGGACACGAGAGGTTGATGACTCATCGCCCATGGGCGCGCTATTGAAATTTTCTATTTTTAAAAAGTTTGGTGATCTATAAAATACAAAATAAGTTATTATTTGTTCATTTTGCAGTTCAAATCGAGTAAAGGATTTTTACTAGCAATACTTTCTCAAAGTCCTCTTCTGTAAGATGTGTTCTCTTTGAATGAAATACATTCTTGTAGACAGAAAACGACCTTTCTACATCGCAACTGGTTATAGGTGCATACTGGAAATATTCTTTTGTTTCAGCATATTTAGCAGTTAGATTTTGTGTCATTGTTCCCATACACAATTGCCGCAATGTTACTAAATCTGGATTTCTATTAAAAACTGCGTCTAACTTTTGCCGAAGGCCACATCCGAAGTCACTTGGAATACTTTTGAAATTAATAGCCACATCTAATGTGGTTAATTCATCTTTTAATTTCAGATTTCCATTTTCAAAATATGTAATTAGTTTAGGCAAATTTCCAAGTGTTCCTGAAGAAATAACAACCGATTTTTTAAATTGTGTTAGTTTCTTGCACTCAGAAATACTTCGAGCATCCTTATATAAACATGTTTCGAAATTTTGTAAACTATCGAAATTCTCTCCATTAAAACTAGTAGCTACCAATCATGTTCCCCATCTAGTTATTACTGACGAAGGAGACAGTGACCAACATGGAAGTTATTCCCTCAATGGTGCTTTTCTGAAAACTTTTTTTAAAAGCGGATATAAGTCTATCAACTTCCGGAGAGGTGTATCTGATATTCACAGATACTGTGGAGAGCATGTGCTATACAAGTAATATGCAGCATATAAGGATATGTTTTCTTTAATAGTCTGGCTGTTTTTAGCATATATGCGACACTGTCACTAACAAATAAAAGTATGAATGAAGCATTTCGTGCAAATTCTAGAACAGTTGGATGTAGTACACCAGCTACAACATTTACCACAGAGTGTCCTAATATATCAACAGTTTCGTCGGCACATATCCATAGGTACTGATTTGAAAGATGTCTTCTAATGCATTTTACTGTTTTCGTGAAGCACTAAGGAATATAATATTTGCATAAGGTGAATTCAGGTGAAACATTACGACCATTTCGATATTTTAGTGACGTTGCAATAAATTTCGGAATCACTGACAATGGACATACAATCAGCATGACTCTTAATCCAACTCGTTTCATAATGCCATATCATAGTAACATAAACAATGTTCTAGATCTACATGATAACTATAAATGTATGCGTATGTTATTGAAACTTTACGAAATCCAGTGCACCCTTACGTCAAGATAATTGGAGAAGTAGATTCAATGAAACAGTATTAAACAGGAACTATTACAAAAATTACGAAGTATGTAATTAACAGTCAAAACAATGAAAAAACGAAACTAACTCTCCGTACTTTATTTATCTTACGAAATATAACGTAAATAGAATAAGTGTTAAAAATTCGTCACCCTTCTACTTACGCCGATGAAGAAAGGAATTTTAGAGTAAAATATTTGCTGGCCCTTTTCGCGACAACAACAGATGTTGCAGTTCAGTAACTGCGTGATGTTATACATTATATCTTTGCTCCGTCGTAATTTCAACCTGGTACGTCCGGTCTATAATTATTACCTATACGTCAACTACCTTTTAAGTTTAAAAATTTGTTGCTTTAAATATATTTTCTCTCTGACAATGCATTTTTTCTCTTTAATTAGAATTACAAGAATCTTACATATTGACAAAAGAAAATGAAATAAATGCGCGTGAAATATCAACAGACATTTATAATTCTTCCTTATCGAAATGAGCTTTACAGTTGTATAAAAATAGCCTTATCTTCCGATTTTTCAAACATTTTTTCAATAGATATTATCCTTTCAACACATTTTCTTGGCTACGCTGTACTGAAGAAAACTAATAAGTTTAAAAGCCATGTGGCTGCAGCTGCTTACACTTTGAAGTTTCCAATTTAATTTTTAATTTGTGCAATTCTACAATCATATTTTTATGTTTCCTAACTAGTGGGTAATTCAACATATACGTTGGAATCGTTTGCTACGTGGTGATGTTGGTTGTTGTCCCTGGTAAATCAAAGACTATCTGACAAATGACGGCTTGCTTTTAAAATTGCTTTCATCAAAATTTAATACTCTGTTAACAAGTATGATATAATTTCAGCATTTTAGGTTTTCAACAAATTCTCCTACTGACACCGCAAATGTAGTGATTACAATATTTTTATTACAAAATGGACTAGTGATTATGTAGTTCTGTGTTTGTTTCATATCATGAAGACTTTTAATTTGGCTTTTCTATTTTTGATATCCCTCAAAACCACAATTTTGGAATTAGAAGCACTCCTAATTAGTGGGTAACCTTTTTTCTTGAAAATAAAAAAAATAGCGGATAGTATAGGTAGTGTTACGTTGAAAGGCCCTTGTCACTAATCTTGGCACAGACCATAGAAGTGTTTTAGGACTTCTGTTCTTTTTATTACTTAGTAACGACTAAGTATATCTCAAATGGAAAAATTTTCTATACGCGAATGATTTCTCTGTTATGGTTTCTGATTCAAACATAGCCTTAGATCTGAAGTAAACATTGTTATTAATTCCATCAGTAATTAAAAACTTGGCGTTTAATACAATCATTGAAGTTAAATTTAGACAAATACTTAATAAAATTAAATTGTTATATATTATATTGCCCAGTATAACTCCTGTTGGGTGCTTCAAAATGATATAAGGTTATATTTATTATCACATAAAGTATATATTTTCATTGGTTAATTTTTTCTGGTTTTTGGCTTTGCATTTTCATGATTTTACAATAACAATGTATATGCTAGATAATGTTAAACTGGCGTCCCTATCTCTATATTTACGGCTTAAAGTATTAAGGGTCCTATATAGTGGATTGGAAATGTAATATTGGTTGCATAACACATAATTTAATAAGCCAAGGATGTCCGAGTACTTATTACACTTAGGGAATATATAATAAATATTCTCTCAATATCTAAGCGAATAAAAATTCATTTATGACCAAATATTTACACATTTGTAACCGCGTGAAAGATTTTTACTAGAATAACAATTCATTGTAATGTGGGTTGCCTAGTTTTAATTTATTTTATATTCATTTAAAACAAAGTAAGGAATAGTTGAACGAAAAATAAGTGCAGAGCGGGGTAGCTTTTTATTTAATTTATAACGTAAAGTCCAGCAAACAAATCTCCTCCGAAGGATTTTTGAGAAAACTAGTTTTTAATATCTTGACATATTAATTAATGTTCTTTAATCCGATAATTTTTTTGTAAATTTGATTCTTCAGCGGAGTAGATTACTAAATTCTTCATAAGTTGACGTTCAAAGGTTTTCTCCAAATTTAAAATCAACAAAAATATCTTGCATCTAAAATCTGCTATTGTTGACAGATCAACTATATAGGACCCTTAAGAAAGGAATTTCAATTAGAAATGATTTTGAGCAACGTTTAATAAACGAAACTGTAAAAGAAGACAACCTATATATGAATACTAATGCTAATGCGAAAAAGACTTCGTCTTTTGAAAATAGAACACCTTGTCTAATGAAAACGAAATGTCTTTTGTACGTACAAGTTTTAATATATGTCCGACATTCATTTATTAAAGAGTCCAGGTAATTGAACAACGTTAGCATTTCTATATGGGCGGTGTGTATGTATGTACAAGACCACCTAAAAATTTCCTTTCTCCGAACAAATGTAATACTAGTCCCTGGTAAAATAGGAAACAGCAAATATTGGGTAATTCGATACGCCCCGAGTGTTTGGTTCAGTTCAGACCAGGGAAACGTACGGTCGTTTTAGGGATTTCTCTTTCAGTAGGCTACAAGGGCAAAGTAAGACCTTGTAACACTTTACTGAATTTACTTTTTTCTCTTTATAGCATTGCTCTTCGAAATTAGTTTTGCTTAAGAGGAACATTGAATTGATTCCGGTTTACTGTTCTGAAAAGAAAACGAAAATAAGGAGAATTTTCTGCATAAATACGAAAACGATAAATTTTACCCTTAAAATTTATACTAAAATTAGAAAAACATTATTTTCCCTCGCATAAAATAAATACATTTGTAATTGATTAAAATTTATTACAAAAAAGTACAAAGTATTATAAATTTATTATTATAAGGCAAAGTTGTATAGTATTATAAAACACCTAAGCAAACATTAGCAAAAATATACACTTGACAAATCTATTGTAAGCATATACTCAATGTTACGTGCTTCTCTTTCAATGCATAATCGAACTCTGGTTTTGAACGGCTCTCTAACAAAGCTCTACACCACATAATCCGACAATCCTTCTCGACACGCTAACAGACGAGCATCAAAAGAGGAAATACACAAAATGACCAGCGTGGTCCACAGAGTTGATCTGCATTGATCTTTTAATAAGGAACGAATTGAAAATATTGTCTACAGTAGGCAGTGGCTAACACCTGATGATATGAGGAAAAACTTAAGCTCGCTAAACACACTAATTTTAAAGATTTTATTGAGTGTTAGAGAGCTGGTCTAAATGGGAGTTCGCTAGTGCGTAGAAATAAACTAACAGTATATTGAGCGTATTTGATTTAGTTGATAACAATGGATATACAGGGTGAGTCATATCAGTAGGGAAGGCAGATTGTGATTTTATGAGAAAAGATATTTTGAAACGATTTTCTTCCTCACTTGGAGTACCTTTTGAACAAAAATGTTATAATATTATGGTCAGTCACCAAGTAATGGAACACTCGGTATAATGCAAAATAATAATAATATGCAAAATAATAATAATAATAATAAAGTGCTCCATATAGGCGGCTATCATAGGAAAAAAACCAGTTAAATGATTCGTAGTCGATATCTTAAAGAAATGTATGAAATGAAAATTATCTTGACTTAATGACTTGATTAACAAGACAGCAAACTATATTACAAAATGAGAAGAAAATAGGAAAAGCAAAGTCAAGTCAATTTGTAGTTTCTGTCGATAGCTCCACAATTTATTGCAGATAACAATCAACTTCACTTCATGACAGACAATGCTAGCCTATGCGAAAATGACACAAAAATGACAGATATAGAAATTAATAATACAATATACACGGAAAAAAAATGTGTGAAAATGTTCTACAATTGTGCCTCTTCCTCATACAATTTGTCCCGTGAATTGGGACAACGATAAATTGTATTAAACAGTTACAAAAAATTGTGTGAAGATTTGTAAAACAAAATGTGTTAACATATTGCCGTGATCTTTATATTTTTAAGAATTATAAAAATTAATAAATAGTTAATTTATAGAATAAGAACGTTTAAAACGTATATTCTGATATAATAAGCATAAGTTAAAAGTTTTACAACAACTAAAAATGGGTTGCCTAACCTTTAAGGGAATGTCATTAAGAAAATGTATATATAAAAATTAAGCTTAAATATTAAGAATTTAGGAATAAAAAAAAAGGACAAACTCAAAATAAATAAATGAATTCTATATTTAAAGAGAGTAAATCATTTAAATGCGATTAAATTGTATGAGCAAGGCCAAACAAGGCATGCTCGAGATGAAAAAATCAATTTAAATGAACAAAAATAGATTTCGGACATGCATAATAATTCCAATTCATGAGAGAGTTTTATGATCATATTTAAAAACATAGTAAATACCTTATATTTATATTTAAAAAACATAAAGAAAATATATATATGGAAAGGTACTCTTTATCCGAGATGACACATTGATACGTTTATGTATATACTAAATGTATAAGTTAAAATACATTCTAGAAGTTTTGTATGCATAAACACAAAGGCTTCAAAAATAGCAGAGCAAATCATGTGTGGTGTAAAAACCTGCAAAGAATAAATAAAATCAATATTGTTTGTGGTTGTCTGCAAATCGACATACTAGGAACAGAGAAAAACTGGATAGAGGTTGGAGGCACTGCAGTGGATGTGAGCCCTCGTTGTAATGCAGATTTCATGAAGAAAATTCCAGTGGTACATAACGTGTTCCCGATTATATTCAACAAAGGTATCTACAAAAAGAAGATAAGAATAACCTTGATTAATGGAAAAAGAAAATACCTTACCACCAATGAAAGAGGCAGTGCGTTTGTATACAAGTATAATGAGGGATGGTATTAAGGGAAAAAGAAGAACATACCCAATGAAAAATGAAATGTGTGTAAACTTTTAATAAACAATTTTTGAGAAACGCCATTTGTGTAAATATATTGACTGTCAAATGCAGGATATGTGGTGATGTGATCGAGAAACCTTAAAGGAAATAAATATGAAGTTAATCATACCAACATAAATGTTAGTTGAACAAATGTGGCGCTGCGAATAAGTAGATAGCTTTTGTTTCAAATTATATAAGGCCGCGAAAACGAACGAAGGGGGAGATGAATCCTATTCTTCGAACTTGTTAGACGTATAAAATTTTAAGTTAATAATAATAATAATAATAATAATAATAATAATAATAATAATAGATCTTAATAATAAGAGATCTTTTGCGATAGTAAAAAGGAATGAAAGTAGGGGTTTAATACACTACGACAAATTCATTATTAGTTTTCAATGTATTAAGTTTTTTTTTTTTTTAAATTCAAGTTTAATTTTATTTTCTTATTGTTAGTTAATTTTGCATTTGATAATTTCATTTTGCGTTATATTGTAATTTTGTTCAAAATGAAGGACATGAATAAAATGGAATTTGACAAAATGTACGATGAATTTAAGTAAGTTTGAAATAAACTATTCAATTTTAAATAATTGATGGTGTAAGGCGTACTCTAAAAGTACTATTTGAGAATATTTACTTTTAGCAAGGCGTTAAGCATCATTAATTTGAATAGATGTTATCTTGTTAAATTGGTGATTCATTTTTTTAGTAATAGTGGGAAGATGGTTAATGGTGTTTAAGGCACTGAGAGTACTATGTGGAAATATTTGCTCTCAGTGAATCATTAGGCATCATTAACGATCATTTCAGTCAGTCTGAAATTTCACATAAATAAATAGGAATAGACAGGGATGTTCTTGATGGGCAAGCGCCAAGCCGTTGAATGTACTATGTGCGAATATTTGCATTTAGCGATTGGTATAGGTTATTTTCAAGACATTCACGTTGCGAAGTTTTAGATCATCAAAGGCACTATGTGTGAATGTATGTCTTTGTTGAAATAAAATTAGTTTCGTATGGAAGATTATTTTAAGAATTAATAAATATTGTTATATTAAAGGTGAAAATAGCAAGATAATGTTTTTTTTTCTAAATCAGTATAAAAAAAATATATGCTTTTTCTATGATCTTTCATGGTAAAAGAAAATTCTTGATATATCCACAAAATAACAATGTTTTGTTACTGTTTTTATGAAAGAGAATTATAAACATTTTATGGAATTTATACTTGTATTTAATTATTGACCTTATCCAAATATAAACTAAATAAAAGACACACCAAAGAAAAAGAAGGAAGATTTCTGCGAGAATTCACAGGAAATTATAAATGAAATGCGGTTAAGGAATAGACTTATAGGTAAAGATATGACAATTTTAATGTATCCTCAGCATACTTTTAAATATTTATGCAATCTTTGTAGCGTTAAGGTTACAGCAATATGCTACATAATGTAGTACTTCTTAGTATAATGAACTGTAACCATGTCATATAATTTGTATTTTTTTTACACAGTGTTATATGTATTTTGAAGCTTTTGTATCCAATATAGTAAATTTTATAAAGTAAAAAGTGGTTTTTCGTATTTTTTGTGTATAAATTTTATAGCAATTGTTTAACATATTTCGAAAAATTGTAATTATCTACAGAGAAGAATATTATATATTTCCTAGCACAAAATGTTTGACAATTTTGCTATTCTTCTGCTGTTGACTTCTGTGTGGTATGTATAGGGATGTTCCATAACCTTGTCGCTATTTGCTGTATAATTTGTGTTTCAAAGATAACGACAAATTATATCTTAAACTTGTACGCAGTGCATTAATTGGTACTATTTGCATATCCAATCCATTATATGTGGTATTTGTAAAACAATAATGAACAATTGTCAAACAATCCGCAAATTTCTGTAACCCATATATATACAATACCTACTTTCACACAGTTGAAAACAAATAAGAAATAAACGAGGAAATAAATATATATTTCGTTGGAATAAATTGTGGATTTGATTCAAACAATACAACCGTTGAATCGCAACCACGATGATAACCAGAACCAAACAAATATTAGTTTGTTTTCAATACTAAATAGTACGCACTAAGTAGATTGGATGAAATAAATATATATTTGAGTTGACTAAAAATAGAAACGATGAACCGAATAAATCATGTATTTGTTTCAAAAATTGAATTTGTTTGGCTCATATCAAAACAATATTTGTTTAGATTAACTCCATATTTTTTTGATTCAAATTATTCTTTTTATCTGTGTATGACAGAAAATGCACAGCAGGTTAAAACAAGTTACCTAAATTTGTAACACAGGTAAGTATATTTATTATTACTTCACACATCTTTTAGTATCAATGTGGATAATATTTCTGACTGAGAGGATAAAATATTTGGCACAATTTTATATCGTATTTTAATAGGAAGACTATCAATATGTTTAACAATTTATGTAAACCGTTTCTACAATTGCCATTGATACAACATTGTGTGAAATTTTCACATATCAAATTGTTTCCGTGTAGACTAACTTAAACTAACCAGAAGTCAGAGTTATTGTATTGTTTAAATTAAAAAGACATTGAGTGTTCTGTGTGTTTTAATAAATGTTTTAAATGTATTTTCTATAGCAAGTTATGTATATTTATAAATTTTAATATCTAATCAGACCCCATTAAGAGTAACTTCAAAATATTACATGCCAAGAAACGATAGCAACTGTAAGTATTTTTTTGTAGAACAAATGTAATGGAATTTATTAGTATATCTTTCTTAATTCAAGACAGGTCTGACGGAAGTCTTAAACAAGACTGAAACGTCATATACTTAAAATAGCGCTTGATTTGTTTTTAAACTCTAATCTGAGTAAGTTTTATTATTTCATATATCATCAGTAACAGACTCTCAAAAATTTCATGCCTTATTAAATAAAAGAGATTACAAATTGGTTAACACCCTTCTCTATCTTTCGAATATATCTAATGTCTGCCTTGTACCTTTTTTATAAAAAAAAAGTTCATAGTCGAGAATGGCATGTATAATAAATACTTAACTTTTATCAGAATAACCGAATATAATTTTTAAAATAATAAATATTTAATAAATGAAATTGGAAGTTATCGGGAAAAGTTTAAAAATCACCATTTCAGCGTTTTACATCGATATATTAAGCGATCCATTTATTAAATTTATAACGTATTTAGAGAGAAACCATTAGTTTCGTGTAAAGTGGAATTGACAGTTGTGTTCCGTATTATCAGTCACTGTCACTTTCCTCAAAAAACTGGGCCGTCTTATGTCGGTTAGAGAACTAATAAATTATTACTACTTTAGGTGTTGAAGTGTTTTTGTTTGGCATTGTTTCGAGACTGATAAAGTTTTGTAGAACTTTTACCGAACGAAATTAGCAGAGAAATATCGATTACTGTCGATACTATAGCATTATTCATGCACAGTACTGTCTTCTGTAAGTGTACTATTAATTATATATTTGAACTAATTGTTCGAAATGTATGCTTTTAAAAGAGAAATTCTATTTCCAAATTATGATATAAAGCTCTTCTCTAAAAATAAATAAAATTTTGTCATGTATTTTTTCATGACATTTACTTAAAATATTTACATAAATCATTTGCAATACTTTATGCTTGAAAATGAACATCAATATTAAGAAATTTAATTTAAAAATTAGATTTTGTATTCTTCTGTGTAACTAAAATTTATTGCGCTTTTGATATCCAAAGATAAAATTAAATAAGTAAATTACTTAAATTTAATTTATTAGTCGGAAAATTAAAAATGGGCGTATAAGTTTGTAAATATTCTAAATAAGACTTTAAGGAAATCAAAAAAGTTTAACGCATTTTCCTTAAGCAATCAAATAAAGAGGTTTGGTTTCATTTACAGCAATTATCTAAAATTATTGTAGGCGTTTAATTAATATATGTTGAAGGTATGTTACACAGCATGGCGTGTGTCATCATACAGGTAACGCCACTGTCCAACACATAATTACGTATCATAACAAAGGTGAAGAGCAAGCAATGGATATTTGATTAAGTAAAAACTATTTCTACAGAATATTTTGCTCTGTATAAAACAGAGCAAAATGTATAAAATAAATTCATTAACATATTGCTGTGACTCTTGCAAATTAACAGTTATGTAAATTTATGTAAATTACTCAAATATTAAATCAGGGCAGAATCAATCATATATCCTATAGTGCTAGGCCTTATGCTAGATTAGGATCTTATAATTTCTGCAGAAAAGTAGGTTATGCAATTTCACACTTCACTAGCTCAGTATATGGTTGCACTTATGATACTTTCTCTCAGGGGCAGAAAATTAATAACAATGTTCCTTCTCCAAAGTGAATGCTCCTAAGTTGTCTCCAGGTCAGATAAAATAAATAAAAGTACAATAAAAGTCTTATAACATAATTTATTAAAATAAATTGAATCAAAACAAAACAGGTATATTTATCAAAACAATAATATCAATTAAATCAGAGAATATTCCACTAAACACATTTGTTATATACTAATTCATGAAGGTTCCGTTCTACGAGTACATCTTTCGACTCGTTGCACACATCCCTAGCGTATACAACTACGTGTCCAGCCTTAATGTAATATAACTATTAAATTATTACTATGTGCTTAAATTGTGGTTCAAAATATCGACTTTGTAATGATTAATACTGCCTAGCGCTTTTTCTCGCTCCCAAACACAATTAAACTACCTTGATTCTTATAATTCATATAATTGATTAAATTCATCCATATCCATTTTAAAATAAATAAATCCTTACACAGTAAAAAGAAATATTCTACAGACAAAAAAAAATTAAAGAAACTTAATACTTTTGACCTTCTACAGATTTGCAAACGTAAAGTGTCTATACTTATATCCAAATAAAAAAAAATCTCATTAAATTTAAAACTAAACGGTTACAATTACTAAAATTTTAACTCATAGTGTTATACCACCGCGTATTAAAATAAAACATCCTAGTTCCATAAAATATTTATCTCGCTAAAATATTTATGTTTTATTTAAAACGAAATTATTCTGTTATTATTAAATATTTCAGAAAATATTATAAGTCCCAATTTATGGAAGATATTCAAAGTTATTATAAAATATTTCGGAAAATATTACAAGTCCCGATTTATCGAAAATTATTCTAAGTTCAAATGGAATTGATTCATAAAAATATTACAAGTCCCAATTTATTGAAAAATATTCTAAGTTGTTACTAAATATTTCGGAAAATATTAGTCGCGATTTATCAAAACTTATTCTAAGTTCTAATTTCTATTTAATTCTTTATAAGTATAGGCACCCCGTATTTATATTTTTAAAAGCGGTTCACACCTGCTTCGAAAGGTCTATCTAATTCTCGCGTTTTGCCCTTATATTAACGTTTATCTTAATAAAAAACTTAGACATGCTCTGTATCGGCCATCTTTCCACTTCCAAAAATGCATGGCTACACTGCTGCACCTTTCGGTCAAGTGATGTATTACTTGTTCAAAAATGTAAACAAACATCTATTTTGATGTCAACTTGTTTACGTCAAAATTATAATGTACAACATTTTTAAAGACATCAATATATAAATACTACAAATAGTTATTACGTTATTTACAATATATAATCTAAGCATTTATTGCCATTTATGTGTTATACATTCGTAATTGTTGACAGCATATATCGAATATACTTCGGGCCAATCCATTGAACGGCCTCCGACATCATATCTTTCCCTCGCTGAAGTTACGGAAAACACTGTTGTGAATATTTACTTGATATATATGTCTTATTCTGATATTAATTTCTTGAATAAAATCTATAATGACATTCTTACACTATTTTAATTAATTTAAATGAGATTTTCTGAAATCTTAACTTAATAAAATAAATATCAATATACAAAGGAGATAGTTTGATTTTTGTTTAGGACTTTTATAAATTAAATAAAACTAAATTTAATCAAATTAAATCTAAAAGTGATCTGGAGAAAACTTGTTTCCAATTCAATTCCAGACTCAAGATCACTGCAATATGTTAACGAAACTTACTTATACAGGTTGATTCACTCACACAGCGATGTAATTATGGAAATATGTGTTGCAGACACAGAGATTTTATATACACAACCAAAAATTATGTTTAATATGCACAGTGTTGGAGATGAAGGGTACATAAAGAACTTTCTTAATGCAACATATCTATTAATGACATATTGCAGATGAAATCAAAGCAATTCTAAATATTGTATTATTTTGTTTGATATATAAACACAAGGCAATAAGTATTTGACCAAAAGAACTCAATCAAATTTGCTAAAATTTTCAATATAATTTAAAAGCTAAAACTAATTCTCAAAGCTTGAGCAAAAATAAATTCTGTCTCTCTGACCACGAAAGAGGCCAAACGGTAAAAGATGTCAATACCATGCCGAACTTTAATTTAGGAAGGTTTTCTTAGATTAGAAGTAACATTTTTACTCCTATCGAATACAATATTTTTGCAAGTATTTGGCAAATTATGCTTTCTATACCGATTTATTAAAGGTAACTAATTGGAGGGTCATAACAACGTGATTTGTTTTGAGTGACTCTAGTAAATAAATAAACACAGTTTTAATTTATTAGTTTGATATCAAGTGGAATGTCAGTTCTAAGTGTTTGTGTGAACATTAATAATTAATATATTCGCAACTAATCTTCAAATGAAACATACCAAACCTTTTAGTCAGTAAAGAGGTATAAATGTAACGAAAACTGTTGTGTTCATGGATGAAAATCAGTGCGAAATATGAACAGTGATTTGAAGTATTACACGTTTTCATATTTGGGCCAAAAAGTTGAAATGCAAAATGGATTTGGGCAGATAGAACTTCATGAAAGCAGAAAAATGTGGGAAATTAATTTGTTTAGGAAGAAAAAAACTTAATTAAAATTCGGTGAGGATTATACATGTTTATATATAATTCGGTAATATTTTTGTTAACTAATTTAATCTACAAACTTTTTGCAAAAATACATATACTTAGTATTAGAATGTGCTTTATGTCTAAAAACGAAATACTACTTAAAAAGCAAAGATGCTTTAATTATTTAAAATATGTATATATATATACCGTATGTGTCAATTTTCATTAGCCATAGGCAATCAATCCATGCAATATGTTACAACGTGGTATCCCTACTTTCCTTACCAATGCCAGCGACGCGACAACCGACACACGCTCGCAAATACAAGTTAGCACTTAGCAGTAACCATTGGACCACCGACCCGTGTGTTTCTAATGCGTTCAAAAATAATATTTACGAGCTGCAAGGATATGTTTTTCTTTTTCCTTTCAGTAAATGCAGAGAATTATTAAGCTACGTTCACGCTGCATGACACAAACAAAAGCGTAATTCTAATAAAATTAAAAAATAACCCTAATAAAATAAATAAAAAAGGATTCCTCGCTGCACAGTAAGACATTACCCTAGGCGGTCGTAGAAATTTACTCTTACGTTTTCTAACATGTGAGCAGTTACTAAATTAGCAGCCTCAATTATTTTTTCTCTCAAGGCTGTTTTCTGTTCTACCAGCTTCATGGGTATAAATAATATTTTTTAAATATCCCCACAAAAAAAAATCATTTGGAGAGAAATCAGTAGATCGCGGAGGCCATTTGATGTTACCCGTTCCAGTAAGACGGCCAGGGACCACAACGTGTCCCCACCTAAACATTGAATGCAAAATCTGGGTCGGGATCGGAGAATATCGTTGTGATGTGTGTTGTTGTCGGCATTGGTGACGGACAGTAGGGGTAACACGTTGCCACGTATTATATTCATACGTATATATCGCACGTAAACATTGAATCCCTAATGATATTTGACACATGCGGTATATATATATATATATATATTTTCTATTCTTTGTTGCCGTATTTATATATTATTTAAACTCTTGATGAGCATTGGGCATTTTCGGCATTAAATAAACATACATTAGTTTATAATGTTTGATTTATTTTTAACGTTTCGACCTTTCTTTTGGTCTTCATCAGAAATGATATATATTCAACACATCCTTGAAAGTGGTTCTTCTGTGATCCATTTTTTCACCCATGGATTTTATATTTTCTATTCTTTGTTGCCGTATTTATATATTATTTAAACTCTTGATGAGCATTGGGCATTTTCGGCATTAAATAAACATACATTAGTTTATAATGTTTGATTTATTTTTAACGTTTCGACCTTTCTTTTGGTCTTCATCAGAAATGATATATATTCAACACATCCTTGAAAGTGGTTCTTCTGTGATCCATTTTTTCACCCATGGATTTTATATTTTCTATTCTTTGTTGCCGTATTTATATATTATTTAAACTCTTGATGAGCATTGGGCATTTTCGGCATTAAATAAACATACATTAGTTTATAATGTTTGATTTTTAATTTCAAGGATGTGTTGAATATATATCATTTCTGATGAAGACCAAAAGAAAGGTCGAAACGTTAAAAATAAATCAAACATTATGAACACACATTCTATACTGTTAAGTAAGGTTAGTAAAAAAATATCAGGTTGTCATTTAAAAAAAAATCGGTGACGTCATAACTTGAAAAAACAAATGACATAAGAAACTGAAAATGCAATGAAAATATTTCCCTTAGTTAAAATCACTAGACCCTTTCGAGATCGTTTTCAAAAAATGAATATTAACGGAGTTAATCCCTTTATCCGTTTCTGTATTTTCACACTGTATATATTTAAACATACGCACTTTTAGGGAGACTCGAAAGTTGGGGTTTTTGGGATAATTTAAATTTGGTTTGGGGGGTAAATATTTTTAGGAGTTGACAACTCTGTTACTATTGCAGTTTCTTATTTGCCGCTTATGATATGTATGTGCTCAGCATGTATTAACGTAAAGTCGGGAGTAAACTTAGATATGAACATATTTTTGACTTGTTGCTTAATCGAAATACATTCAATTTTCTATATAACCCGACTCAATACTCTAAAACTAATAGAATTCTGTCGCAGCAAATATCAAGCTGTATCCCACACACTGTCGGATATCGAGCGATACAAGACGACTAACACAATAACCGACATAAGTTTCCCCCGATAGAACAAAAATTCTACCGTTTCGAATTGCGGGCTCCGCCTCCGGTCCGAGATTTGTCGCATCTGTTCGTTAGGTTCATATTCCTGTCGGGTCTTCTTCCATCGAATCGCTCTGATTAGTTTTGCTCCATGACTTTCTTATGTGCTGCTCTCTTCTGCATCTGTCTAGAACGAATTTGTCTTTCTCACATGTGGACGTACTGTTCGATCTTTGCTATTTTCCATTTTACGATTTTCTTTTTTCTTTTCTTTTTTATTGTCGCACCTTTCGTGGTAAAATCAAAATGACAACCGTTCAAGTCGTGAAACTTTCGGGTGACTTATACAAGGACCACGGTATCTGTTTGAGATACCAATGTATGTACATTTTTTGTAACGTCGACAATGAAACAGATCGTATAATTTTATTACATGACACATATCTAAATTTTTCAGCTACAACATCGTGTTTCTAGAGTTTGTTACTTTTCTATTTTAAACCGCGTATTTCCTATTGACACAAGAGCCTACAAATGGCATGTATTTTGACACCAAACTTACTCAATAGGCGACCTAGGCTATAACCTGAGGGCCCGTGGCCTAAAATATTTATTCAGAATCCAATTATTTTTCTTTGGGTTTTTCTTTAAAAAAATTAAAATTCAAGAGTAGTATTTGCGAATCTTATACTATATTTTTATTCAGAAATTAAAATTTAAATATACATATTTAAACGTTTCGATGTAATTTACTTTTCATGCTCGAACATTACTTGTAATACAATGTGGGTATTTTGTGTTGACGTCACTACTATCCTAGATTCACAATTCAAACAAACTGGATACTTCTTTTTATCGCGTGTATGGAGTTAAGGAAGAGACTATGTATTTCAAAGTAATTTTTATAAAAGTTGTGTACATAGATTTATCTTTTTTGGTATTAGGTATAATATTTGAAATGTATTCTAACGATTCATTATAGTTTAACACATAAAATACATGTATTTTTAGATTTATAGACAATATATCTTTACAACAAACAGTGACTGTTCTTTCTGAACGATATTTTTGGTAGCAAGTAGAGGTTGAATATTAAAACACTATTAACAGAATAAATTTTAGCGCAATTAGCGGCCATATTATTCTGTTGAAAGTCTTTATGAACTTGCAAGTTTAACTATATCAATAATACAAAGCAATATGTTTCAAGGAAAGAAACAATATTTAAATTGTATCCAGCACAGAAAGTTATTTTAATAAAGGTTTTGCATATACAAGTTCAGTAAAATTTTTCGCAATTTCAAGTTTTTTTTTGAAGATTCTAAACGTGAATAGATTTATAAATTACTTACTAGGTAGGTAAATAAATGAAATCTTTCAGAAAAAAACAGCCATAGTTTGTTGTAAACACAATGTTGTATTGTCTATAAATCTGAAAATACAGGTATTTTCTGTGTTAAACTATAATAACTCATTAGAATATATTTCACACATCATACGTATCACTAAAAATGTAAATTTATGTAGACACTCTTTATTAAAATACTTACCATAAATTCTCACTTTCTTCGCACCATATAATTTACACGGTAGAAAAATGACTGTGCGGTTTGTTTGGATTATGAACCTTGACTACTCTCAATAATGACGTCAGAGACTTGTCGTGCATTGGAAAAATTCAAGACATTAATAAATTAATAAAAAAATAAGTAGTATACTATAGACTTGCCCCCAGAAATATTGTTTGCTTATTATTTTAGTAATTAAAGAAAAGATAGAGCGGAAATGCACTTTGATTTTCTGAAATGAACAAAACTCATTATGTTTGATGGTACAATACAAATTTCAAAAAGTTAATCTTTATTTTTTTTATAAAATAAAATTTTTTAATGAAAAACAGAATTGAAAAATGTATGAACTAAAAACCTAGAAACTTTTCGACATCTTCTTCAACATGATCTTCAGTTGCTCAGAATCATGTTCATCTTCTTCTCCTTCACCAGGAAGATCGTCGATATTTTCAGGAGGAAATGGAGACAGCCATGCCAATTCTTGGACATTCCTACAATTTTCAGTTGCAATTCTATTAGTAACTTAGTTAGGCTCTTTATTTTGTTCCTCTTTAATTCGCGACTAAGTGATAGGTACTTCTGCCAGCACGACAGTTGCCAGTTTCTTTCTTTTCTTCAATAAAGCTAAACATTTCTGTGATTCATCGTCGTTTTTATAATTCTAAGTTTTCATTGCTACACCCCAAATTTTCATCTTCTCAAAAAAGAAAAATTCTTGGCTTCACTGATTACAATAACTTTTTCAAAGATGTCAAAACTTCCTTAAAATTGTGAATAATTGTCCACTCCGCCACTAATTTACCAACTTCTCCAATTTCAGAATAAAGTACTTCTCTGGCAATTTTATCATACTTTATGCTCTTATCAGTCTTTCTGCCCTGCCAAATGCGTAGTCGGCAGGTAGGCACAAATGCCCATGTACTGGGAAAGAAATCCTTGTGGATTGTAAGATTAATGGAGCATGCCTTTGAAGCCAAATCATTACACGTAGACAATATTGCCAGTCTTATTTTGGCCATCGCACCCGTTTCAGTATAGTCGGAGTTTCTTCAGATGGTTTGGATATTGGATTTTTGAAAGATTATTATTAATTGCAGAGCCTACTTCATTGGATCCACGACCAGCTTAAGTCTCTAGCCAGGATTAAAATAGGGGTGACCTGCTCGAAATGTCACTTATGCAAAATGGTTTAAGAACAGACCGCCATCTCTAGCCTAAATGTTGAAGTGTAGGACAAACTGCATCTTGGAAATCTGCTCCTCATTGAACACTTGTGTCTTATTTATTTTTTACTGTCTTATTCGTAGTATAAGGAAGTATTGTGATGACGAAAATTTACGACCTCGAGATTTTTGTAGATGCCCACATTTTGAAGTCCCCTGATACCAAAAAAGTATTTTTTTTAATCTCTCTCTCTCTCTCTCTCTCTCTCTCTCTCTCTCTCTCTCTCTCTCTCTCTCTCTCTCTCTCTGTGTGTGTGTGTGTCTGTCTGTATCTGTGTGTGTATGTGAGACCACGATAGCAGTCAAACCGCTGTTGATATAAATTCTAAATTTTGTATTTGCGAGTATAATCTCCATCTTGAAATCTGATTAGATTTTCAGTAAAATCGCCAGACCGGAAGTAGAAGTTTACTTCAGAGAAAAAATCGAATTTTGCCAATACTTTGTCAACTACTAAGTTTAAACAAATTTATAAAGAATCCATAAGTACTCAAAATTAAATTTGAGAAAAATGTTATTATAAAAGTTTTTTGAAATACTTACCGGAAGTGGGTCTTTTACTCTTATCGAAGATCAGTTTCATGCAAATATTTCGCAAGTCATGCTTTTTAGACGGATGCATTACGAGTATAAAAGTATTTATAACTTAATTTTCAATATCTTTTATATAAAAAAAAATTTCAAAATTCGGACCGGAAGTAACACTTTTACTCTTACAGAATAGCGATTTTTTACAAATATGTCATAAATTATGCATTTAGTATATATTTAGCAAGAGTACAAAAGTATTTACAGCTAGATTTGCAATGTTTTTTTGTATAAATGAAATTTCAAAATTCGAACCGGAAGTACCACTTTTATTATTCTTATCGAATAGCGATTTTTGCAAATATTTCGTATATTATGCATTCTATATATATTTATCAAGAATATAAAAATATTTAGAGTTGGATTTGGAATATTTTTTGTATAAACGAAAATTCAAAATTCGAACCGGAAGTAATACTTTTACTCTTAGCGAGTAGCATTTCTTTTTGCAAATATCTCACAAAGTATGTATCCTGTAGAGATTTATTAAAAGACTGGAAGTACTTAGAATAGGATTTTGACTAATTTTTAAATAAAATAATTTTTAAAATTGTATTATTTGAAACGCTCATACTTATAAGAAAGTCGTGTGGTGGCCACACCTCATTTTTTTTTCTATGTTGGGTCCTTTGTTTAGTTACCTCGCTAAGAATCACTTTTCTACCGTACTTTTATTATAAACTGGCGGTAATTTTCCACTTTTTGAATGAATTTCTTGAGGACGCTAACAAAATTGCACCCACGCTTTAATGACGATTAAAATTAATTTTTCTCAAAAAAATATACTATCGAATTGTTAATTTTTCGTGGATGACCTTAATTATCTCTGTTTATATTTACGTTATTAAGTTAATGATATGTAACCAGATGTGTGCATACCGGTAAGTTTTCGGGTGAAGCAACGACAGAGGAGTGTCCAAGTCCCCACTATCACTCGCTACAGTTATCGTATTCCCCGACGCGAACGGCTGTAGTATACTACTACCACCGCTCTGGTTTACGGAGGGGAGTACATATACGTAGTCGTTCAGTTGTGGGGACTGATACATGCGCTATACAATCGTTGCGTTACCAGAAAACCTACCGGTATATATGGTTATGTATGTGATAATAATTAAAATTCAATTTAAATATGATTTATAATAATTACCTCACAAACAGAAATATAAAACAATAAATAATAAATTACGTAAATATATTTTTAATTTAAATTACAACTTTTCAAACTCACTTTCAATATTAATTCATTTATTATTTTCAACATAATTTTCTAATGGGTAAAATTTCAACTAATAGTTTTCAAAATAAATATTCGATAATATAAGTTCTGTAATATGACCACTAAATGTTAACTATACAAATCGAAATAGCTTTCATAGAGGTTTATGCATTTCTTCATTACCACTTACTTATTCCAATTTAATAGTAAACATCACACTAATTAATGTGTTTTTCATTAGTCAAATTTTAAATAATTTTGGTGTTGCGAATATACTATATAATATTAGTTCATTGGACTTAAACACGCCATGCATTAAAATATTGATTCACGATATGTTATGTCTGGCCTATCGAAAAGTCCCATTCATTGATTGTGAAACAAAACAATTAACATAAATAAAAGGTGTAGGTATGTATGTATAGCAGTAAAAAATTCTTTCTGTAACCGAGGCTCACATATGTAGGCAGATATTAGCTCATACATTACCTAGCATGCTAAACAGTCCATTAGAAAATTGAATCCATGGAAGTAACGACGATATTAAATGTTTTTGCTCAGTATTTATGTGCGCCATGTTTTAGAAATATCTCGACATGTACAAGATCGACAAATCACGATATTATGACACATCCACTAACTAAGCAAAACACTACAAGGAATATTATCTGGGCATATAATGAGCTTTCATAAATTTTAATTGGAACTAATTGCACATGCGGCAACTAAATTTGACATCAAAATAAGATGACCGCATTGTCTATAATACCATAGAAGAGCCGAGATGTTAATAAAAAAGCTTTAACGAGGTTCCCTCGAGTCGTAAAGTAGATCTCTCTCGCATAATAGACCATTATTTTTAATTTCACATTCCATATTTCATGACGTCCGGCTAGTTCGACACGTCTTTCATGGCTTTTCGCTTTCTTTCACCTATGCGTATATGTGAATTACAGTTTTTTCACATATCACGTTTCTTGTTGGTCATACATTTTTTAGGAATAATGAGAATTTGGAAAGAAACGATGTAAATAATAATATAAAGAACGATTATTGAAAGAAATGCGTTGTGTTTATTTTATTTAGTATGCTCGTCGTTAAAATACGTTATATCTCATTAATTACAAAAATATAGCTAAAAAAGATTTTCTCTGTTTCGGTGTTAAAGTTCACTTTACGACATACAGCCGTTTTGGTTGCATTAAGTATTACTTTATCGCATGCTAATCTTATTTTTTTGAGGTTGGTAAAATGGAACCAAATCATATTTAAATGTCAAAATATAAGCCTTTAATCTAACAAACACACTTACGAACATTTTATTTACCCTAATTAACAATATAAGTAGGATGATAAGTTTTCTGATGCTTCTATTGAAATTTACTTTCCATCTTGAATAGTACAACTGTTATAAATGTTTACTGTAGCACTAGAAGATTCGTGTGCATTAATGAAGATTCCAGGCAGATTTTGGGAACACACTATGTTATGTGTCAATTCCTGTTGATTCATATTGACTGTCATATCGCTGCTATCAGAAGTCGATGGATTACGAATGATTTTAGTGGATGTATTAGGTACACTAGACAGTATTGAGCAATCTCAACTTTTTTCTAGGTGGAATTATCAATGTAACCTTCGGCCACTGCTGAGGATTTCCATCCTCCATGGCGCTTAATTGTTATTAAGTCACCTCCATTATTAGCCAAGTGTGTCACACTAGAACGTCTAAAGCAATGTCCAGTAAAGAGCCCAGTATTAGGTAAATTTAAATAAGTACATAGTAATATTTTTTGGTAGTTTTCCTATGGTATTAATACTAATTGGACTATTCACGCAAGATCCATTTCCATATTGCATGAAGAAGCGTTTATGTGTAGCAAGGCTGGGACGAAGTGAATAATATTTTTTAGCCAATTTAATCCATAATCTTTGTGTTATAATAAATTGTCTTGTAAAATAATTTTTTTTTGGCACTGCAACAATTATGAAATCATTTTTAACCTTCCGTCGGGCGCGGGGTTTGGAGTAACGAGAACGGGCGCGGTGTATCAAAATGATCACGCTACGAAAGTGTTAGTTTCCTGGCAGAATTTTCTAAATAAATTATCTATTTAACTTGGAAAGTTAATTATATTACGAAAAAATTGGAAGGAAATTATAAGAAAATGCACAAGAACATGAAATAACGCAAAAAATGTATATTAAAATAAAATAACAAAATCATATTTTTCTTTACAAAACTTGAACTCTCTTAACAATTTCTTACGATAAAATAACTGAAAAATAAACAAATTAATTGTAAAAACATTAAATGGAAATTATACTAAAAAGATAAATTATAGTTATAAAGATAGTTATCAGTCAATTATTGTTCTCAGCTTCATTCCGCTGCTGTAAATTCTTCACAAATTCGCTGCATTTTGAACAGAAAGGTTCAATATGCATCAAGCAAACTGGATCCTTGCATTTCTTGCAAGTATATTTAGTCAGCCGATGTTTTACAGTGCATCTTGCACGTTGTCTTCTTCTACATCATCAGATAAATTTGGCGGTCTATATTTGCTGAGTCTCTGTACAAGGTCATGATGCAATCCTACAGTGTTTACACTTCTCCGAACAATATGAGGTAAAACTAGCTCGTGAGACAATTTTTTCAAAAAAGTCCTCCTCCTGATGTTGTTTCCTTCTGTGATGTTGTTACTCAAATAGATGACCTGAGCGTTAATTTCGCTCATATTTACCATTGCGAAAAATATGACCATTGGCCATCGTCGCACGTTCCTTGCGACATTGTAGGAAGCACATAGTTTGTCTGTGGTGTCGACCCCCCCTTTGGTCTGATTATAAAAGGTTATAATGGATGGTTTTTGTTTATCCGCACTGTCGGGATCTATTTCATTATCACCACGCAAACTAGATGCCAAAATAACAGCTTTGCCCTTTTTTGGAACGTAAGAGACCAACGCGCATTCGTTCCTGAATCCGAATATACTTCTCTTTTTTTAGCTGTGGTAAATTCCGGTGGAAGCTCTCGTTTGTTCTTTTTGAGAGTTCCAACATATGAAAGTCTTTTTTCGCGCAATATATCTATTAGAGGAAAACTGGTGAACCAATTATCCCCAGTAATATTTCGGCCTGATTTATAAAGGGGTTCACAGAGACGTAAAACTATGTCCAAGGGTTTATTGCTGAGACGAAATTGACCTTCAGGTTGTAAACCTGCATATATTTCAAGATTGTATACGTAAAATACCTTGGCATCAAATTGAGTCCGGCCAAAATTAGGAGCCCTATGTAAGCTTTCAGTTCAATTGCGTCTATTAGTTTTGAGTCCCGGTTACGTTCAAATGATCCTTGTATAGTTTCGATATATTGATTAGTATATTGGATAATAGAATCTAAAATGTCCTCAGAAAAAATGCAGCTCCAACATTCAAGAGGCGTTCGTGCATCTTTTGCCTTCCGTATTGTGCCTGGAAGTTTTTTTGTAATATTGAAACTTCGGTGGCGTACTCTTTGCGACAAAGGATTTTTATTCCACTTTGTTTCTTAACTTTCCCTAAAAAATAACTTTTATCGTTTTCAGGTCTTCTTTCATCATCTTCAGGTGCCGCTTCCTCTTCTAGTTCGGATTCTCCTGAATCTTCTGGAATTTCTACGTGGTCTTCACCATCCGTGTCGCTCTCGTCTTGAAAATCCTCTAGTAATTCGTCGTCTTCTTGTTCTAAAAGCAATCTTCGTAATTCTTCAACATCGCTGTCTTTATCTAAATTATAACTATTTTTGTATTTAGCCATAATCGGGGTATGATAAAATCTAAAACATAAAATACACGACTACAGTCTTAGACGGGCGCGGTGTATCAATTTGATATTTGATCAAAAATGACGTCTGAATAATTATATAGCTAAATAATACGAATTTTACATGCATAACTACAGTAAATGTACTCACCAAAATAAGTAAACAAAGTTTAAATATAAAAAATATAAAAAATTAAATTATGACGGGAACGGGCGCGGTGTATCAAAATGATCAATCTTGATCTGTCGTGATCCTCACACTGCTGATCGAATACTAACTGTTGGCTTCGTACAGGGGAGTGGAAGTTAGGAAGCTACTGTGACCGGCGCATTGATACGTCCAGTTTGAAAAAAATGCTGGTACAAAATATGCGCGTTGTATCAGTTTTATCGACCGCGCCCGACGGAAGGTTAAACTGTATATCATATAAAGTCAAGTTCATTATTTCTTCACGACGACAAGCTCCAATATAGCCCATTATAAGGATAATCTAACAGAACATTAATATGACTATTATAACAAAATAATGTAGAAAATTAGTAAAACACAACTACAATGATGTTCTTATTACTTATTTTCATTGCTAAATATGTTTTATCATCAGCTTCTGTTATAAACTGGTTAATATGATCTATTTCTAAAATCTTGAATTTCTTAGGCTCGTAGCCTTCAGATATTCTTCTTAAAAATGCAAGAAGCCTAGAAAATTTTGAGATATCTATACTTTTATAAATATTTAATCAACATCGTAACATTGAATATGTACACCACAAGGACGAAGATCCTTTCTTTATCAAAATAAGCAGTTACTACATTTTCCGTAATATTCGCAATATTATTTTCTTTACACCAACTTAAAAAGCGCTGGTATTGTTTTTCATAAATATGTAGAGACTTTGTTGGCAAAAGATTTTGTAAATTGTTTCTGCTATATTGCGAATCTCTGGAGGCGTGTAATTATTTATTTCGTCCATTTTTGTTGATAATTTGAAATAATTTATTGCATAAATCAGATTAAATTTGAAACTAAATGACATATAACACCGCCGATATTCAAATATTTAAAATGTTTTGCGTAAAAATCAGAGTAACCAACTTCAAAAAAACAAAATTTCTAAAATTTTTGTTTGCTGTTTTGAGCTTTTGATAACCGAAATAGACAAAATAGCATAAAATCTACGTTTCATAAGATATTTTGCGCACTTGTTCTTTAGAAAACACCCCTAGCGGATCGTTTTCTAAACTTGAACGCGTGCCCAAAAATCGTGTCTTATGAAACTTGTACTTTAATATACTATTAGTGTAATGATATTGTTTACACATCGAAAGCGCGTTAATTGCGATTAGTCTCGTAATAACAATAGCAAACATATTCTATGCCTTTTTATCTTCCAACAACTTTTATGCCAGATACAAGTATATACCTAGAAAAAAATAATAAGACGCCTATACCATAAGACCGCGTGCGTCTGCATTATCACGATACCTGTAGAGTAAGCGAAACAGATAGAGATGCCTGTGTATTAGAACGGTAAACAAGTAGACGCAGTGTTATACTGGATTACAACAGAGCTAGTATTTCGCATAGGCCTATGATGCACTCGTATTTGTCCAAAAAATCGACATTTATACGGTGTAGTCGGGCAGTCGCTTCCACATATGGGCGTCAGTTCGAGTTTTATTATTGCTTAAGAATAACATTTTTTTAGCTAATTACAGGTTAATTGCAATGTTGAATTACAATTCTGTTTTAAGAAGTAAATATTTTATGTTTCAGTATTTTATTATAGTTGAGTTTTTAGATTATAATATTTGTTGAAAAATATTATTTTAGTTAAGTTTTTTTTTATTTTAAAGTCTAGGAGTTATTTATTATTTATTTTTGCTCTTTTATGTTGTTTATGAAGCTGTGATGAGTTACTTCACTGACATATTATCAGTGATTATCTGATGCTTCAAACAACTACAAATAACTACTTACAACGGGAACGCATTACCTATTACACTGCTCTTCACTTGCTTTGCCTACGAATACATTTATACGTATAACTTATACGCCCACTGTCGGTGTGGCAATTCAAGTTGGCACGCCCATTTATAGTCGACCAGTAGTTACTAATACATGCATCGCGCTATGAACGGCGGCCACACGGTATACGAGGCGTGGCAGTTTGGGTGGGGGGGGGGTTACTTGATCTGCGTATGCCACAAATGGTCAATTTCCACGCCAAAAATCGCCAAATTTGCAATCATATTAAAAAATAGTTGAAATACAATATTTTGATTTTTTTTTCCTTTTTAAGCGATATAAAGCTTATTGCACCTATAAAATACCTTTTTGATTCCGGCGACCCTAGAGATTTTGAAACACAACAATGTATTTACTGTACTTTCAAAATAACCCTGGTTTACAAAAAATACTTTGAAACCAATGAGAATGCTCAAAAATTGCGCACTGATAAATGGCAGATAGACAACACACAATTCAAAGAGATTGTATTCAATTTTTTAATACTTTAACTAGTTTATAAAAGAAAATACATGCAGGTAAATGTATTTTAAATTTTGGGCTTATTTGTGATTTATAGCATAGCATCGGTGTATAAATTTTTTTTTTGCGGTTCCTATCCTTTTGTCTTTTATTTGTCAAGGGAACGAATATTTCATTATAGGCCTTATTTTATTTTATTTTTTCCCGGAATGTGTAAGATATTAATTTTTCGTCTGGAATAAATATGTTAATATTATTATAATATTTTACTCGTTACTTTTACTTCTGGCAGTGATTTGTATATACTTCAGATGTTGAAGCTTTCTAATCATAATAATATGAGCAATGTCATAAACAACTGAAATATTACAAAAACAATGTTGTGTTGTAACAGTAACGGCCTTTTTTTTATAAAATGTGAAAATGTTTATATTCTCTAATAAGCAGATGTTTTGAATTATATTTGTTGAAATTATATCATTAGAAATATTAATGTTTCAATTCCAAATTGTCAATAATACTAGGAGTAAACAGTTTTTGGGATAAATACGGAACGGGTTACAAGATGTGGGAAGCTATTTTTGGAAAATTGAATAGAATCCATCACAGACAAATTGCAATACAATTATAGAGGAGCGGCTAAATACCAAAGTCAATTCCATCAACTGCGCATGTCCTGTAAACAGTGTGAATGAACCTTATATGGCTCCAATTAATCAAATCAAATCTCAACTAAGCTCCTCCTACAATAAAAATTAGTTTTTGAAATTTTAATTGTACTTACAACCAGTACCTATCTGCCTATCTGCAATGCTTTAAAATGGATTAAAAAAAATACCATGACATAAATTAGTGAATAAATTTATTTTTACATAAACGTTTACTGTTTCACATAAATGTTAAGTACCAAATAATAAAAATAAGACTAATATAATTACTTAAAAGTAATTGTGGTCTTCAGACGCACAATTTGACAAATATAAATTACTGAATCCGTTTTGTAAACATTTTCTAATAGCACCTCGTTCGTTTTTATTAGGAATTTTTCTTACATCACTAGATAATTTTCTTTTTTGAGTAGAATAAAAAGTTAACTGTTTGGATATATTTTTATTTGTGGGTTCATTATTGTCAGAAATTGCCAAATTATACAAAGCATCTACCCCCCCCCCCGCCTTTTATATAATAGAATTGGATTTTGTGGTTCTATTTCACACTGTTTTACCCACAAATCTACTGACATAGCATCATTTTTATGCTTCACACCATCAGCTATATCAACTTTAGAACAAGATTTGATATTTGATATGTCTTTTCTTGTAATTAAATCAACTCTATTTATTTCTTTCTTGCACTGTAGTTTGTCTCTATACATGTCAAGAATCCTACAATAAATTGTTATTATTTAATTTGTTGTTCATTTGATTACTTATAAGACTTTCACCTTGATGCAGGAACCCCGTTAATAAGTTTTGAGGCTACAACAGCTTTATCTTTTTTTAAAATTCTCACATGTTGTAACTGTTTGGAATGTCCATAATGAGTTTTTCTCCAAATGACATTAATATTTCCTGATTCTAAAATGCGAATTTCACTTGTACAACTTCTATCTAGTTTGCAGGAACCCTGAGACTTAACAAGTTTCTTATTTTGGCTTCTAGATCTAATCTTACCTGCAGAAAAAAATATTTTTAGTATTCAATTTTCGCAAACATTATTTTACCATTACCTGACCTATTACAACTGTAGTATGTAATTTTACCTTTTGCACTTCTAAATGTAGCAGACACCACATAATTACATTTATGTTGTTCTTCAACTGAAGCTTTCCAAACTTGGAAGCCTAGAGAATATACAAATAAAAAAATCTAAGACGCGAATATCTTGAATTAAATTCATACCTGTCAAGTCTTCAAATTCCAAAGATTCTTCTTCAAATTGATAATTATGTGCTTGACGCAAATGATTAATTAAATCCACATTTTGCTGGTAGGACGAGTTACAATGCTCTTCCAAACATTTGTGTGACCACACATTTTTATCATACGAAACACTGTTTGTTTTCAAATAATTGTGAACATTTTTGAGATGTTTGTTCAAATTGAATTGTGTAGAGTACACTTTCTGGCATACTTCACATATTACTGGCATGGCAGCAACTGTACAATTGAAACTTTTGTAGACACAGGACAAACTTTTGTAGACACAGAAACTCAACAAACTTTTAACCTCAAAATAGGCCAAATTCCTAAAACCGCGTAAACGCCGTAAGCATTATAGTTTACGCATGCGCAGTTGATGGAATTGACTTTGGTATTTAGCCGCTCCTCAATTATAGTGTATCAGTATCATAAATATAATTCGAAAAGTCCAAATCTATGCAAACAAGTTGGTATATAAGCAGGTAAGGATAACCAGCTTCACGAAAGTTAGAGATATACAAACAATTGAAACCATTTACGCAAAAGTACTTTGCTTTGTCAATAAAGAGTTTAGGCAGTTGCTAAACAACAAATATCTTTATATCTATGAATATACTAACATGTTTATTATTAAAACACATATTTAAAAAACTTGTCTATGCACACAAATATAATCATTTAGGTGTATAATTAAAAGTGAATTTATGCAATGACACCCACAAATACGATTGTGTTCATTACTCTTAAAAAAAAGTTAGAAGAGGAATTTTTCATAAAATATGTCCCGTAATTACCGGTCGGCATGTTATAATATAAATTCAGTTAATTCCAGCTTCACCATAATATGCATGAATTTGTATTCAAATAACTAAATAAGCACAGCATAAGTGAATATTCGGATAACGAAACTTTTAAATTTTACGGAAACAAACTCAGCTGTTCCTAAATAAAAATTCATATATTTTTTGGAATTGAAACTTATTACGTACATCTGTCGCACTGTACGAATGCCTCCGCTTCATGTGTTGTAAAACATGTATTTAAGGAAGCATTTTTCTCAGTGCCGGAGAATTATTTGAAAATTAAAATCTTCCCAATTAATATTTGATATTCTTTGGGTTTATTTCACTGTTTTTACTTTCTTATACGTAGTATAAGGAAGTATTGTGATGATGAAAATTTTCGACCTCGAGATTTTTGCAGATGTCCACGTTTCGATGTCCCCTGATACCGAAAAAGTGGTTTTTAAAAAATGTCTGTGTGTGTGTGTCTGTGTGTCTGTCCGTGTGTGTGTGTGTGACCACGATAGCGGTCAAACCGCTATAGGTATCAATTCCAAATTTTATATTTACGAATATAATCTCCTTCTTGAGAACTGATTAGATTTTGAGCAAAATTGGCAGACCGGAAGCAGTAGTTTACTTCAGTGAAAAAATCGAAATTTGCAAATATTTCGTCAATTACTAAGTTTAAACAAATTTATAATGAATTCATATGTACTTAGAATTAAGTTTGAAACAAAACGTTTTAAAAAAGTTTTTCGAAATTCCAAGCGGAAGTAGGTCTTTTACTCTTATCGAAAATCAGTTTTTTGCGAATATCTCGCAAGTCATGCTTTTTAGACAAGTACGTTGCGAGTATAAAAGTATTTAAAACATAATTTTCAATATCTTTTATATAAAAAAAATTTCAAAATTCAGACCGGAAGTACCACTTTTACTCTTATCGAATAGCGATTTTTTGCAAATATGTCGTAAGTTATGCATTCTATATATATTTAGGAAGAGTACAAAAGTATTTAGAGTTGGATTTGGAATATTTTTTGTGTAAATGAAATTTCAAAATTCCGACCGGAAGTAACACTTTCATACGTATAAGAAAGTCGTGTGGTGGGCACACCTCATTTTTTATTATTCTTATAATAATTGTATTATATTCTGTGTTATTATTAACACAACTGGAAATAAAAGCATTATTATTATTATTATTTATATTATTATTAATACTGATAATATTTATTAATAAAATTTAATTATGGGATTTGAATGTCTAGAGTGCATGATACGTGTTTTTACCAAATGTACCACGGTGTGAGATGATATTCATACGTTTGAGCAGTGACAGCTGCTGCTTGGAGGACAACGGTGCACTGCCCCCCCCCCCCGCCCGCCCGCCCGTGAAAACTTTCTTTTAACAGATATTATTAATTATAAATACCTAATTTGTATGTAATTTTTCTGATTTGCTTGATAACAAATAATATGTTTTCGGAAGTAACAGTCCGTCTCTTAGTTTAAAAATCGCAGTCTGACGTAGCCTCCGAGGCATCTTGCTCGACTACACCGTCTGTATTAGGAATCGAGCGATGAAAGTGGCGTGGGTAGGGAGCGGGTAAATGTCAGCGAGCGGTGAGTGTATGTAATTTCTATCGGTGTAAATACAACTATGAATTGCGTTAGTAACATAATCGAAATGATAGAAAATAACACACTCAGCTATGACATTAAGATAGAATTAAAAAATCTAGGTCTCCCTAAATCAAATTTATTGATTAAACACAATTCGAAAACTAATAAAACCGTGACGAGAAAATTCAACAGAAGCTCTTACAGTTTATCAGAATTATTGTGTCGGTGCAAAATGCTTTTTTTGTTATGCGTGCTTAATTAGGAATTCTCCACAAACCGACCCTGCTTGGACTTCTAAAGGTATTAGGGATTTAACACACTTTGGTGAAAAAGTAAAAAGATATAAGGTAAGTTAAAAACATCTTAGTAACATGAAAGAATACTTCAGTCTTGGGGAAGGTAAATATAATGTGCCAGCTGAACACTGCATATAGATTAAATATAATTCAGCACAGTGAAAACGTCAGTAAAAACAAACATATTCTTGGAAAATTAATAGACTGCATTAAGTTTTGTGGCATGTTTGAAATCGCTTTAAGGGGCCATAACGAAACACAAGACAGTGCGAATCCGGGAATTTTTCGTGGATTGATTAATTTATTGACAGGAATTGACAGCATTCTCAAGTACCACATCAACAAGTCTAATAATAGAACTTTTATGGGTTTGTCAAAAACCATTCAAAATGAATTGGTATCTACGAAGTTTCTTGCACTTTGATTGTAGACGAAATTAACAAAGCCCACTATATCGCTCTACCAGCAGACGAGACGACAGATTCGGCTACATTTTCCCAGTTAGCTTTTATGGTTCGATACGAGTTGAACGCAAATATACAAGAACGATTTCTGTCTTTTCTGCAACCAGAGAATCATACTGCTGATGGCATTAGCAAATGTTTATTGGAAGAACTTAGGAAAATTAAATTGGACGAAACGCCTGTAAAATTAATATCCCAAGGCTACGATGGCGCCTCAGTAATGAGTGGTAAAAATAACGGAGTTCAGGCAAAAATTAAAGAAATTTACAAAAATGCAAATTATATTCCCTGTTAGGCGCAACAGTTAACTCTGATATTTGAACGGGCTGCCTCACATAACAAACAAGTGAAAGTTTTCTTTTGCAATGCAGATGGTTTTTCTACTTTTTTTACAAGATCCCCAAAGCGTATACTGGATGAGGTTGTGAAAAATGGACTTCCGCGTGCTGCACCAACCAGATGGAACTTTTAATCAAGGTGTGTTTTGAGTGTCTTCAGATATAAAAAAGATCGTATCACATGTCTGACGCAGAGCATAGATGATGAATCTAGTGACCAGTCGACAATAAGGAAAGCCGTAGGCTTGAAAAACATTTTAAATCATTATGTTTGGATATACTTTTTTAATAAAATCATGCCGGATTGCGAAATTCTCTACAACCAACTACAACATCGTCAAATTGACAGTATTAATATACAGTCTTGTGTGTCATTATTTAGATCGTCAATTCAGCATGTGAGGAACACAGCTGATTACGATTATTACAATGAAAAACGATGAAAGAGAAGATGAACATTCCCGACAACGGAACAGAAGACCCCGTTATGAAGACAAACACAATATATTGATGACCGTTTTTTGTTTAGTGATCACCTATATATAGCTCTTCTTTTTCAACCACACTTACTTTCAACATATCAAAATTCCTTCCCCGAAATTGAATTCCAGATGGTCGTGAAGACCTTTAAATTTGGAATCAATTGCTTTTAAGCATAAATTGGTAGTTTTGTATAATAGACTAGATTTTGGAACTGCTTCATCTGCTCTAACATTAATGCAATGGTTCTATGAACATAATTTAACAACTACATTTGCCGAATCTGTGAAGCTTTATATTGAAAATAATTTGCTCCATACCGATGATATCAGCTGAAAGTGAACGGTGTTTTTCTACTTTGAAGAGAATAAAAACATTTTCTAGAAATACTATGCAGGAAAGCAGACTATGTGCCTTAGCAATGTGTTGCATTGAAAAACAATTACTGACATCAACACCAAACTTCATTGAATTAGTTATTAATCATTTTGCAGATCGTAAGGAACGGCGAATGGATTTTATTTTCAAATAAGTTAATTAAATAACATATTGAGTTTATTTTTTTGCCTGTACTTAATTTTTGATATTAAACACTACCCCCCCCCTCCGGTGCCCTCCCGTCCCAAAAATCACAGGCCGCCACTGCGTTTGAGATCTTTTTAGGTATGCCAATGAAGTAAAAATTCAATGTCAACTCCGCGTCAGTTCAGTATCAGACCCCTACGTACATACATTCCCGTAAATGTTCAATTTGCCTTTTTGAAACAACGTAAATAAGTTCGCATAGGCAAAATGTTTGGTTAACAAACTAACGTTTGGATATGAGGTAAAATTCGAAAATGCAATGTGACCTTTGTTCGCTGTAGTTCTATTTTGCAGTTACAGGAACATTAAATTGTACAATATTTTTTTTACAACACGCAATTTTCAGTGTATTTGAAGTTTGATAATTTTGTCTGTTCGTTCAATGATTATTGTAATGACGGAAAAAACAGTGTACCTATACTGCAACTATACAATAAATAATACACATATTGCAGCATTTGTCCCCAAACAATTCAATTCACAATACATGCTAGTGCAGCTAGTGTAGAAGTAATGAAAAAGCTCAGTAGGTTTTCCATTAAGAAAAAAATGTTGTATTTGGTAACACAGTAGGCGTTCGATTATGTGAACTAATTAAAACCTTACCTGTTCACAGATGCTAAATGTTCACTCAATCGAATGTGCAGCTTAAATCGATTATTTATATATTCAGTAACATAAAAAAGAACTTACAAATAAAGAATATACATGTACTACATAGCTACATACATACATGAATACGCAATGACTTAAAGAAGTCGGTTTTGTTTGATAAAAAAAAGGTTAATTTTGTTTGAAACTTCTTTTGACTTAAACACCTGATCTGTTTTATTCTTCGCAAAGTTAGTAGATCTTCAGAATTTAGCATGTCTTGTTCTACCCAAGAAATCACTATATTAAGTCCTTATAAAGCTTTGTTGGTGGGGATGTTAGTTGGCATTGGCTCATCATCCATTATTTCTTCCACATTTTCAATTTCAATTACATCCTCTTCAAGTTCTTCTATGACATCCTTATTCGTCCTGTTTTCTATGTTTCACGGGTGTTTGTTATATTTCCATTCATTTCCTGTAGTAATACTACAGTTTCTTGAATTGTCACTGCCTCGAAGCTATTCTTGTAATGTCTTGTAGAATAGGCTTCTGAATCAGATTCGCTATTGAAAGAATCTGAGAAAATATTTTTCCAACACTTAGCAATTATTTCTTCTTTCACATTATTCCATGCTAATGCAAGATGGGTAACAGCATCCTTTGGACTCAAATTTTTAATGACAGCTGAATACCATTGCTATCAGAAGCAACTATTGTGGACAAAAGGCTTCTTCTATAAAACAATTTTGTTAACCTAATGACATTCTGGTCCATGGGCTGTATAAGCGCTGATACATTCGGGGGCATGTAGACAGTTAGAATTTTTCCATCATCAGAAACCAAGTTCTCTGCTGACGGATGACTTGGAGCATTATCCAAAAGTAAGAGAGCTTTTCGTGGTAATCCTTCTTGTTTCAAGAATCTTCGAACCTGCGTGACAAATGAATGATAAAACCAATTTTCAAATAACCACGACGTCATCCAAGCATTTTTCGTACCTACTTGCGTATTCCACTGGAAGTGAAAAGTTCTTAAAGCATCTTGGATTTTTGCCACGTCCAATCACTAACGGTTTGATTTTGTGGTCACCGGATGCACTGGTGCATGCAAGAAAAGTAACCCTACTTTTATCCGTTTTTCGACAAAGGGCCGATCTTTCTTCAGATGTAACCAAGGTCTTTTCTGGGAGGAATTTCCAAAACAAGCCGTTTTCGTCGGCATTGTATAATTGATCATGTGTTATTTGTAGTTCCTGTATTTTCTTTCGAAGATGAATCTTGAATGGATCTACATGCTCCGGAGCAGTTGATAACTTTTCTCCCGAAATTTTTAAATGTCTTATTCCAAATCTTCGTTTAAATCTTTGTCTCTATCCGTCACTAGCATTAAAATTAGGGTTTTCAGCGATAGTTTCATTGACAGCTTTTGCTTTCGTTTTTAAAAGTTTAATCGAAACCGGCACAATTTTAAGTCTTTGTGTACAAAACCATGAATATATTTTTTTCCATTCGTGGCAACTTACAGGAATTTAAAGTTCTTCTTTCCTGCATTTCACTGCGCTTTGATGCGACTTTTAAAATATCTCGTCTTTTATTTTTGATTGCACATACTGTGGATTTGTCAATCTCGTACTTTTTAGACAAATATATTACACTGATTCCATTGTCCAAACTTTTTCAAATTTCACAATTTTCGAGTCTGCTTCATTATTATTGTAAACACAAGCATACTCAAGCACAGTACGCCTACAACATCAACAGAACTAAAAATGACTAAAATAAAATACATACATACACATGTACGTTGTTCTTGTAAATTACTCTACCTAGCGGCTACTGTATATATATTAGAGTGACTCATATTAGAGCAAAAAAATTGTTTTTTTTTGTTTCCTTTTTACTCTCAACTCCTAAAACTGATCTATTTCTCTAGAAAACAGAGAGGTATTTTTTTTTTCATTTTTAAATTGACATTTAAGGGTCGCTACCGACATTTGAAATTTACGAAATGAAACAAAATAAGAATTTATTACAATCATAACACAGTTTTATGGATGAATCTATTCCTAAGTAGAAAGACAAAAATTGTTTGATATATAAAATTTGCCTTATTGACGTTTCGGTATTTATACCTATAATTCTTAACTAACAACATTAAGCACTACTTCTGCTCCTCATCGTTCGTGTGTAATTTATTGTCTTCTTCCATTAAAGCACCCTGTATATCGTTAACGACTCTCATGCTTTGTACAATTTCTTTAGATGACATGTAGCTTTCTTCTTCTTCCCATAGCTCGGTATCTTTTTGGATGAACTCGCATAAAATGCTAGTCATGTCGAAAAATTTTGTTGTACGTGTTGTAATGAAATCTTCGATATTTTGGTTTCTGATTGCATCATGTTCCAAAGATGCCTTTTTAGGACTGTTTTCAGATCCTTCCTTCCTCAGGGCTAAAATCATTTTACGTTTTATTTTAGTAGAAATCCGTTTATTAAACAATGCTAAAACAACCAGCTCTCCAGAAAGATACTATCCAACGTGCACGGTGCATATCAACAGCTTTAAATGAGATACCGCTTTCAGGAATCCCTCCAAAAGAGATAATGATCAAATGAAGGAGCTCCTTGTAATCGTACGAGGCTGAAATAGGACTAGTTGATTCTGAGCAAAAGCATTTATATCTGTCGGGACAGTTTGAACGCAACTCCATGTAGATGATTCGGATTTCGCAGTCTCGAGGGCTTTCTGATTAGTTTTTGCCATAAAGCCATCACATCACCAACAGTTAATGACGCTGATTCTCTATATACTTTGTTCATTTCATTCTTATAATGATAAAATAAACTCATCACTTCTTTCACTGAAGGTAACTTTGAGCATTAATGCTGAGTTTCAGTTCTTTCCCTTGTTTTTATAATATTTGTAGTCATTATAGGAATAAAATTACAACAACCAACGAACGAACTTAAAGTAAATCACACTCACAAGCAAACACAGCCGCGTGGAGTCGCAATGGGGCGTCAATAGATAAGTGGTAGGATAGAGTTGTGGATTTTATCATAAGGCATTTCCAAACTTTTAATACTGTATAGATAGCAAAGTACACCGCTTTAAAAATTGGTGACTTTTTCATAAATACTAAAGATAAAATACCATAAATTTCTAATAGCAATGTTGTGTCCAGCATTTCATGTTCGGACTGTCAAAACTTTATATTTGACATTTTACAAAGTAGGATAACTCAACATAAAAGGGAAACACGTTTAGGTGAAAAATTCGCTGCCTTCGCTATTTATTGTCAAGATATGAGTCATAATTTCAATTACGAAGAAATTAAGATAATGGAAATAAAAGGTAACTACGGAAACAGGCTCTTTTTGGAAACTGTTAATATCAAAAAAATATCTATGGCACGCAATCAGACGAACACTAGAAGAGAGACACAATCTCTTGAAGATGATAAATGAGATTTTACCGAAACATAGCACCGGCCTTTTTCAGGATGTATAATCGAAACAACGCGATTACACATTACAACAGGAAAAACTTACGATATAATAACATTGATCTATCATCATGACTTAGAGGCTATATTGAATAATTTGTAACAAAACCAATAGGAAATCAAACTGCCATCCAACCAGCTTCTTTGAAACATAGTATTATTTGTGTGATGAGATTAGATGTCGTCTACGATAAATCTAGACCTTCTGATCAATCTATATAAATACTATGCGACTGATCTATTGATATATGTTTTTTTTTGACAATTACTTTTCTAATTACACAATTCGCTTCGATATTATTTGTGTAGTGAAATTAAATGCTGTCTATGATAAATATAGATCTTCTTATGAGACTACATAGATAATAGCGGCTGTTCTATGCTTCAATGTTTATATTTTCACTTACTTTCAAAATTCGCGTTTGCTTCTATCTATGTTTGTCATTAAACATGTCGACATTATAGATTTGTAATGTTGTTAGTTGTTATTTTTGTAAAATCAAAGATATTCGAATAATTCCACTTAATTGACTTACTTTCGTGATTGTCATTTTTGTTATTAATTAATGAATATAGGCACTAAGTCATGATAGCAGATCAATTTAATTACATTTCTCATATATTTTTATTTTAGTCCCTTGTAATGAAAAAGTTTGTTCCCGATTTTAGTTTGCTTATATTTTATTTAATGTTTTTTTGTACATTTTTGCTTTTTGGATAAAATAGTATTTTTAAGAAAGGCTCTTTACAATATTTATTAAAAAAATATGTGACTTATTACGGCCGTACTCACCAATATCAATTTAACTCTCTGTTAGCTAACAGACGTATAAGGTTTATCAGTGTGTTCACAAAATATTTTATTCACCAAAAATATAGAATCTCTGATAATAAACGGACTGTTAACCGAAGGTTACTAGGAAATTAAGTTGCTGGCTTATTTACGACTAGCTTCATACCGTAAATTACTATAACCTCTTACATTTTTAGTTTCGAGTGACGGTTAATTGTTTTCTAAAAAAATATTATAAGATTGAAGAGAATAAGTTCCCTTCGTTTAAAATGGAAAAAGCATGGAAAAGAACATCGAATTACACGTTACGGGAAAAAGAATTACTAGTTTAATTACTTAAAAAATACCTTCATATCATCGAGAACAAGAAGACCAACGCAGTTTTTAATAAACAAAATGTTGGGAAAAATTAGCTTGTGAATATAATGCAAATCAAACAAGTGGTTTAAGAACAGGTGCACAACTAAAAAGTGCTTACGAGCAAATGAAAAAAATTGCCAAGCAACATACAGCAGAAGATAAGGTAAGCTTTTAAGAAAACAATGTCATTGTAAAACTTTTTTTTTATAATAATTTTTAGGTAGAAATAATGAAGACCGGAGGAGAAATATTTTGCCCGAAGCTTACAAGTGTTGACGAAAAAAATTTAAGCCTAATAAAAAAGAATTACTTTAATATTGATAATCGATTTGATTGCAATTATACTGGAACCATTGTGAATAAGGTCTCAAACTCGAGTACCAGTCATTGTGAGGATGAGGAAAATATAATAGTATATGAAGAGATGTCTGAACACAATGACCAAGACTTTATTGCCCCATTAAATAATGATAATGACCTCAACAGTATTTCAAATCAACATTTAATTACTAATACATTGGAAAATGAAGAAAAATGTGAACCTTATGCGAAACAAACGAAAGTTCATATCCAAACGCTTACTAATACAGGAAAGAAAATTTAGAACATACATACAAATGGACTAAACAATACAAACATGGATATTCTCTAATTGAAGCTAAATATATTAAAAACGATTGAATAATCTGAAATAGAAAATTTAAAAGGAAAGACACTGATAACGAGATAAAGGAAATTATAAAAGGAAAGGAATTACTAGATCTACAGAGTAAAACAAAATTGTAAAAGTAAATTAACCTGTTCCCGATGGTTTTCCAACTTTCATGTAAAATATTTACCTTCTATTAAAAAAGCAGCCTTCAATTTATTTGTCAACAAATTAACATTATGCTCTCTATATATTTCTTACTTTTATGAGTATTCCTATCATTATTTTTTACATTAAAAAATTTTCGTTTCTGTTAAAAAGGACTATTGAAATATGTAGTGTCCTGTGAATTCACAACTTTATTGAACTGGTAGTACTAGAGGTCGAATGCGCGTCATCCAGAGATGCGCAAGAGCATACCTTGTTTCCTTGTACCATGGTGAGGTCTACAGATAACATTATTAACAAATTTTTTTGTCAATATTTTAAAAGTTGAAATTTATTTATGTTGTTTCATAATTTAAATCTATTTTCTAACCTTAAGGTAAAAAAAAAGACATCAATTTGTAAAAAATATATTTAAATTTATAACAAAATAACAAAGCAAACATATTGCATAATAAATAAAAATATTTCCAAATTAAATATTTGAAAAAACAGTAGCAATTAAAGCATCCCGAGTGGATGTGTGTTGATCTCTTTGAACATTGTACTGCACAATTCCTATATTATCGAAGAGTCAAGTAAATTATTAAATTCAATTCTGTCCATTTCTTAAAATGTACCAAGAGATACAAACAAGTTTACTTTAACATCACTTTTAAAATTGAACAGCTTGTTAAATTTTTATCAGCCCGAGATTTCGTTATTGTTACATTAAACTCTCTGGTAAATATTATAATGAGATGGTGAATACCAAAATATAATTTAACAGCCTGATAGATAGCTTAACACACTGTTAGTGAGATAAATGTTGTTGGTGAATAGGGCCGTTACTATACACGCTGTGTTTGTTTTTCAATTGTTAATCAATTAGTTGTAAGTTTTCATAGTTTCTAATATATTTATTCTTTATTACGTACAAGAAAGTAAAAATGTTTAATGCATTGTCGATGGCTTGAATAAAAGAATTAGTTTCTTCTTGAGAAAACTTCTGTCAATATTTTTATTGTCTTGCCAATAAGTTAGCTACAAATATTTTAATAGTTGCCGTTGCAAGTGCTACAGAATAAAAGAATAAGCACTTGCAATTAAACTACTGCAACCTGTATATTATAAAGTCTAGTAATTCCATGCTTGCTTTAATGCATTTAATATAGATAGACCAGAATGCATTATCTATTAATAGTCTCTATATAAAGTAATCTCCTTTCTTTTCATATACTCAAGTACCCGTAGTTTCATGCTCGAATATACATAAATATCCACTACAAAATGAAACATGTGAAGTATTCACTTATACATTATATATTCCATGAAATTTCACGGTCGATCATTTATAGCCTAAGCCGAACAAAAAATCGATTTCTAAGAAAATTGTCTATTACAAAACCTCATTATGATCGATCGCTCTGCCGATTGATAACTTGTGCCACTGGATTGGTGAACGAAAAAACTCGTACAGCCTGCATGTCGTATATGAATGTGTATAATAAGTAGTTGCGGCCATGGCAAATATCAACAAGATAATTAAGCGGAGACCCTTGTTACGGCCAATCATTAGTTTTTGTCGGAACGCCCACATCCGACGTCACAATCAAAATCGAGAGGATTCGATTCATACGCGTTCTGGCGTCGAGAGTTCTCGTTATTGCCCTGTCTTGGATATTTCTTTACATTAATTGCATTGTGGTACATCTTATCTGATTTGTTATGTACAGTTCAATGGCGTACACTATCATTTGAAACATCGCTCGCAAGAGGTTCCGCTTTATAATTTCTATATTCCAGTGTAACCTTTCTCATGTCTGTTTGTATTACCTGATATTAATTAGCTGTACAAATTCATAAAATATGTATTACAGAGTGTGTGAAGAATGATAGGTATTTCGAGTTTTCAATAACAACATGTCTATGGCAAATGTTATTGGTGACAAAATTTAAATTAATGATAAGATGATCACTGCAACTGTTAGCATACCTGGTTTTAGGCTTTATTTGAACACTAGTCTTAGATTTAATGAATATAGGTACTCTTCAGTTATCTTTTTATTAGGCGCACATCCTTGATTAATAATAACACTGTTTTTCGATGTTTCCTATTGATTCACATAGACACTTGTTTCGGGTTATTCAACGCCGTGCTTACTGTATTCTATTTTATTATATACAGAACTTACAGTTTTGCCAGTTCTTCTTATTAAAAATTTCAAAATAATGATAATCTAAAATTTCAAACTAAAAGGCAAACTTTTTTCGAATGCGAAAAGACACTGTCATCAATAATTTTAATAAACCTTTATTCTTATGTGTTATAGTACCCATCTAATTTGATTCCTAGAAAGTCAAACACTAAGACGCAAAGAACTGGATATAATTGCATCATAGCATTTTAAAACAATTACCTGAAGTATTTCAGGAGCTGAAAATAAGCAGTAAATACAAATTGTTATATGAAAAGACGAATGCAAAATGTGATCGAGTCACAATTTTTGTATTTTTGAGTAACTGCAAGTTGAATATTAAAATATGCTTCTACATCTACGATGGCATATTGAAAACTAGTCTTCCATGGCTAAAACTTTATTAGATATAGATGTATTGTGTACATATAAGTGTGAAATAAGAGTATACGCACTGATCACTTCCACACAATCGCCATTGACAGCAATACATTTACGCCAACATACTACGAGTTTTGAAAGTCTGTCATGGAAAAAGTCTGAAGACTTTCCACGGCACCATTTCCTCACCTCCGTTATCATCTCTGAATTTAAAAAAGTAAAAGTTGTAGCTATTTTGAAGCCAGGAAAGCCAGTAGATGTTGCTTCTAGTTATAGACTAATTTCTTTATTATCAGATGTTATTATATCACAGAATTTCTCCAATAATGGAAAATATCATTCCCATAGAGCAAGCTGGTTTTAAACCAAATCGTAATTGCTGTGATTAAGTATTAGCTTTAACAAATTATATAGAGAATGGTTTTCAAAACAATTTGAAAACAGGAATTAGTTTCATTGATTTAACAGCTGCTTGTGATACAGTTTCGTAGCTGGATTATTTTTAAAATTATATAATAATAATAATAATAATAATAATAATAATAATAGTTTATTCATTGTAATTACCATTACAAGAAAGTCAGTAAATTAATTAAAAATGCACAGTTAGCTGTATACGACAATAAAACAAACAACAACAACAAAACAATAATGTGTATATAATGCACCTTTCTACACTGAAAGAAATACATTGCCTGTGAGTGCAAAAATTTATCAACTGCAGCAAAAATTATGAGTTAAAATGGCGACAGCAAAAAACTTATTTACATTAGCAATTATTTTTCTCTACCTACTTTTTCTTAAGTTAGCAAATAACGTTTGCTCACAAAGCATTTTTTCTTTTGTTAAGTAGCAACAAGTTGTACTGCACTAGCAAATAACGTTTGTTCACAAAACTTTTTTACTTTCTTAAATAGCAAAAAAGTGTGGTGTAAGAGCAAATAACATTTGCTCGGAAAGCGTTTTTTCTTTTGGTAAGTAGCAACAATTTGTGATATAACAGCAAAATTGATTATGCTAGAAGAAGTGATAATATACATTATTAGCAAAAATCTTTAGCATCAAATGCAAATGGTAACAGCTACATGAACAATTTTTATTTGCTGGATGAACAAAAAACACTGCTATTGGAAATAAAAGAATATATATATATATTTGGCTTTCCGAGCAATTTGTAGTTGCTATTTTTATTATTGATATTTTTTGTATATACAAAGTACGTATTTGTTATTACAGCAAATTGGCCATGCGACTATAAATAATAGTAATTAAGAAACATTCTTGGCATTCTGTATTATATGAAAAGTAAATAACTTCAAAATTAACATAAAGTTTAGACACAATATTGTGACATTATGGGAACCCAGTGTATGCATAATTAAAAATCAATTCTTTTACAAAGACAAGTATTTAAACTTTATGTTAATTTTGGAGTTATTTTACTTAGTACCATATAATACAAAATGACAAGAATATATCTTAATAATTATTATTTATTGTCCATATCCAATTTGCTGTAATAACAAATACATACTTTATATATACAAAAAACATCATTAATAATAATAGTAACTACAAATTGCCAAAAATATATATAGATATTCTTTTATTATTAATAGCAGTATTCAAATACCAGCAATATTTATTAAAATTACAACTAAGGAGAATTTCAATATCTTAGTAACTTCTACTGCATGTTGTTTGTTGGGAAAAATAAAAACAGTATTTAACAAGAGACACATATATTTTTAAGACGGTTACATTATTATAATATACAGCAAAGGGAACATTCAACAAATCCTTAAAAATTATGGGTGGTTCAGTGTAATATATGTATTTCCGTCAGCGCATTTGGTATAATGTACTGGAACATCGGATACCAAATCTGATATTTCAATAAAGCCAAATCTTCTCAGCTTTTCTTATTTCAAATTTATGGTTTCTTTCAATTCATCAGGAACCTGAAAACATGGGCAATGTTTAATTTCAAAATAAAGTAAAATTCATGAAACTTGGGTAAATGAGTGATATAATAGTAAACAATAATGTTATTCACCGTCATATATTGTAAGATATGACTTTATAAAGATGTAGAAAGTAACAATATTCCAAACTGCTTTTATAAATTATTCATAAATTAACAGAGTAGTTTAACATACGGTACTAGGGGTATCACAAGGTGATTCATATATTACTTCGCCCCTTCCCTTGAAGGAATATTTGTTACATATATATGACGACATGATAGCTATTTTATTTTTTCCCATTACATTATATACACTGTGTTGAAAAAGTGACGTAACGCGTCAATATTCGTTTTTTGGTGATATTTCAACAAAAGCTTTTAGGTTTCGACTTAAGCTACCAATTTAAAGTAAATATACAGTGTATTCTATTTTCATGGAGTAAACTCAAGAGTACATAAGGTGTACCCTTAAAAAAAGGAACGTCAGTTTAGTCTGTAAAATTGGAACACTACATATTCAGAAGTATTTCAAATAGTTAGCTTATGTCAAAACCTAAAACTTGTATTTAAACTTTTGTTGAGAAATATTCAGAAACCGAGATACTGACGCGATTACTTTTTTTTTAGTGTACATTTATTAGAAAACATCAAATGTAATATTCAAAAAAAACAAAAACTAGTTCAAAAATATTATATCACTAATTAGTCAGCCGGTTGGACATTAAATTGGAGCCCTTTAACGTACTCAAGTTGATTTATTTGAAATACGGTATTATAATTAAAGCTGGACAAACGGTTGCTTTCTCTGTGAAAGCAAAAAAAGCCTCGAACAGTACGAGTCATCGTACATATAAATACATATGGGCATGAATGTATTTGCAAAAACATGGAGTAGCAAGTTCTTTGTTTGAAGAAATACGTGTATTCTTTTTTGAATACAACACTTCAAAAATCATTTATATATCTACCTACATTTACTATTAATCGATATATGTTTCGAAAATATATAATCAGGGCTCGCACAGAGCCGAATGTAATAACCGTAAAAAGTTAGAAACTAGTTTTAGTACCACTTATTTGACAATACATAAATAACGTTAAGGGCCTAAATTAAAGATTTTAGGTTTCTATTGATGTACATTGTCATCTTTTCTTGTATTGCACTATGAAAATATAAAACACAGCAAATGTTTGATTATTGTGTAACCAAATTTAATCAATTCATTGAAATAAATAATAATAACCCGATAGGGTCCGAATGATATTACATTACACATATCATTACTTATGTATTGTAAAATAAGTGGTAACATAATAGGTACTAAAACTAAGTACTTGTTTAACTTCTTAGAGTTATTATATTGCACTGCCAGCCTTAATTATATATTTTTAAAACATATATTAATTAATAGTAAATTATGTAGATACATAAATGATTTTTGAAGTGTTAAATACAAGTATTTATTCAAACATAGAACTTGTTATTCTATGTTTTTGTAAATACATTCGTTCCCATATGTTTTTACATGTAGGATGACTCTTACTGTTCGAAAGTCTGAGAAAGGAACCGTTTGTTTAGCTTTAATTATAATTGAAATACCTATGTTATTATATTATGGTATATTAACTGCAGATATAAATAATACTCTGGTATGTTATATGTTTACAAAGAATCGACTCGAAATCAACACACCAAAGGCACCAATAGAGATGATAGCGAAATGATACATAAATTTTTGGAGCATGCAGTATAAAGTTTGTGTACAACTTACATGTATCACATTAGGATTCCATGTTTTTAAAAAGAGAATAAAGCATTAAATAATAATAAAAGCAGTTCGAAATATCTACAGTAATCCTACTTACCTTTAAATACTGAGATATACTCAGAAAAACCCCATAATTCTAATAAGTCTTCAACTGAAGCCGACATACTTTATTAATTTAAATTTTAAGAAAAGCTAATCTAAAAATAACCTATTTCACAACTAATATCGAGGAGGAAGCGTCAGTTGCAACTGCAACATACTTTTATTTTCCCTTTCTTGGGATTTTATAACCAATAGCGTTGAAGGTTAAATGTCATGTGATTGAATCATTGCACGTTTAGCAAAGAAATTTGTTACAGTAGCGTAAATAAAGCAGACAATATTATTTGCTCGTCCAGCACACGAAATTTTGCTATAAGTAATCTAACAAAACAATAATGTACAACAGTGGCAAATATCTTATTATTTGAAACAAAAAATAACTAGCAAATGATTTTTTGTTACACAGGTCGGAGTATTTCTTTCAGTGTAAGTATTTAGCCATTAATGTTCTAAGTCACACTTTAAGAACTCTTCTATTGAATAAAAATTGTGATAACTTAAAATATCCTCCACTTTTTTAATGAATAATTTGTCCCTCTCTTCAATATGGTTCTTGATTTTGTTATACAGTTTGGGCCCCCAATAGTCTACGTAGCGTTGAGTCGTTTGCAGGCGGTGATATGGAATTTGAAACTCTTTTCTGTGGCGGGTTTCGTAATTATGATGCCCTCCATTCAATATATACTTTTCTTGTTTTTTTCTAACGTATTTTATACATGTAAGTACAAATAGGCAAGGCAAGGTCAGTATTCTTTCTTGTTTAAAGTGTTCCTTACAACCATCCGTATACATATTTCAGATTACAAGGGGCTCTAATCGCTTTTTTTTGCAAGCAGAAGATTCTTGTTGCTGCAAGTGATGTGCCCCAAAACAGAATTCAGTAGCTTACATCATACTGTAAAGCATGGGTAGCAATAGTCTTCAGTCTTCTTGTAGTATATATAGCTATCGTTAGCGAGTTAGCTAATTCTGATATGTGCATGTCCCAAGCGAGTTTATTGTCAATCGTGAGCCCCAGATATCGAATGGCGTGGGATGACTGTTCATTTCTTGCGGAGAAACAGAGATGCTGCGATTTCCCTTCATTTAATTTTAGTTCATTATGTTGGAACCACTTTGTTATTTCTTCCATTACCCGTTTGCTCTCTTTTCCAATTTCGTCAATCGACTTTCCAGTCACTACGTAAGATGTATCATCAGCATAGAGACAGCTTTGTTTAGGTGTTATGTTTTTTGGGAGATCATTAACGTACATCACAAATAAAATTGGTCCCAATATCGATCCTTGTGGTACCCCATTATGAATTGGTCTGGTATTTGATATTTCTCCATTTAAGTCAACTCTCTGGCATCTTCCGCTCAAATAAGATGCAAGTAGATCATGTTATATACCTCTAATACCATAATAGCATAGTTTCTGTAGTAGAATTTGGTGATTTACCATATCGAAGACCTTACTGAGGTCACAACATGTCAGTTCACATCGTTCTTTATTATCGTAGGCGTCAATATAATGTGTTGCCTAATGGTAATTTAATTAAAGTTATGGAAAATATGTTTACAAATCGTAAATTTAGAGTTTTTATCAATGGAGAAAGTAGTAAATTTAAAATATTAAATAATGGTATACCTGAAGGATCGGTATTATCTCCTCTTCTCTTTAATCTATATACAAGTGATTTACCCGATACGACTGAAAATTCATCTATGCTGATGACATGGCAATTGCTTATCAACATAATAATTTCAATCAAATTGAAGTTAAATTAGAGGAAGATCTATTGATTCTGAGTAATTATTTTAAAAAATAGAAACACATAAAAAACTTGTAGCATCGTTTAATGGTACTGTTCTAAGACATAATTTTAATACAAAGGAGTTACTTTGGATACATCGTTAACATATAAAGGGTGAAATTTCCTTTTATCAATAAACTAAAAATTTCCTAATTTTCCTTTAATAGACAGGCAACGAATAATTTAATGTTCTTACCAATATACCTGGCTGACATATGGCCGTTACACAATACAGAATACATTACTAACTACTGTTGCTGAACACTTCGAACATGGATAATTATCATTCAAAACATATATAAACTTTAATGCTGTCTATGTGTTAGCTTATATTTCTAAAATTCACTTAACCTTTATATTACACGTTAGAATGAAGTTGTTGTTTGATAATGACATTGTATGTCGAAACTGCATTCACAAAATTAAGTGAAATAAAGTGATATTGTCGGTACAGCTTTATAAACATGAATATGTCTACTAAATGTGATACACTGAGTCATGTAAACTACATATCTAAGTGCACAAGGTAATTAACCTAGAAATCGTGATGTTTGAACCAGCCCGGTTACCCAAATTAAGGCCCACTAATTACAGTCATTTCGGTTAGAGAGTGATTATTAACTATATACATGAACGACTAGTTCCTTTGTGTAAAATTTTAGGAAATCATCTTATAAATCCTCCTTTGTAATACATAACGCTTCAAAATTTGGTAAGAATATTTTATATGAATCTACTTTAGAATTATACATCTATCACAATATAGAAACGTCAAACACACATGAATTTACAAAATACACACACTTGTAATTTGATTGAATTAATTCAATTTATTGATTTTCTCTTTTATATAGGATGATTTTCGTTTTCTTTATCTGATAGCAATTATAAAATAATTAAATATTAGTTTAGTAATACAGTGTTTTATTAAGAATATTTATAGTTTTTTCATACCTGTATTGCTTACATTTAACTGATATAGAGGACTTCTAATACACTTACAAACATTAAGAGATACCAAAGCACGCAATCTCCATTAATATACAAATATTCATAATGTGTATATCTACCAATATCGATCAAGAGAGTTTAAAATGTTGCTAATTTTCTGCTATACATTTATTGGTTAGTCGATTTGTGAATTTACTCTCTCCGAAATATTCTTGACTTGTATTGTTCATTAATCTTCAAGGTCAATCTTCATTTCCAAACAGAGGGGTTACATATTGTTATGGTCGTTTGAGATGGCCAAATATATAAGCAGTGTCCCTTAGCTAACTGGAATATAATATACTGAGCCGCACAGATATACCTGCATGAGATAGGTCATGAAGTGATTAAGATATATCTATATTCTTTGTACACCTAAATAATTTTTTTTCTAAAAAGTGGCCACGGCTCTTGCTCGCGGTTGGAAGTGGTTTGAGAAATTCTTTACTTATATGGAAAAGGTAAAAGGTAAAATAAATGAAACATATATTTCAAAAATAATAGTTATAAGTTTATTAACAATAAACATATTATATAATATTTAGGTGTCAAATAATATAATTAAGGCCCAACTAGCATTACTCCACATGGATAACCGTCTCGTCTCTGGTTCAAGCAGGCTGGTGAACTAGTCGCCCACTCTTTGGAATTCCGTAAGAAACCAGAGAGCACAAATCCAATTCACACAGTTTCTTACCGAAACTACGTAGATCAAACTCTTAACTATTTAAATGCGCTGATATGGGTCGCTTAACCATGTTCTCACGCTTGATCATAATATCCCCAGCACACACATCATGCTTATTGATTGCGCAGGTACTCATTCTATATACCATTAATCGGTTTATTGAACGAGTGTCTGCCTAAAATAATTACGTCTAAATAATTATTCTAAATTGAGATTAAATACCTTGGATAATGAACATAATTTTGAAAAAGAATACCTGAATTTTTCTAAAAATAACAATTCAAAATAGAAACAAATACTTTAGATTTTCATATATATTCTTAACTTCTTACGTATCCATCTTTTAACACTACGATCTTTAATAACATGAAACACTTATTTACTATAGATTATTACAAATAACAATTTTATATACCTACACATTGAAAAAAAAACTAAAGGAAAAGTAAATGCAATTATTCAACATAGCAAGTAAAAATAATTCACATAAATGCTTATATACAATATTGCTTCATACAGCTTATTTACAATAATTTACAAATGAAAACCATAGTCCATTTAAATGGTATTAAATGGTATAATTTTTAAGGAGGTTCTACATTCCTAAAGCACATCTTTCTTTGATAGTCATTTTTATAGATATTTTCACTGAAATAATGAGGTGTGAGCACCACACGACTTTCTTATACGCATGAGCGTTTCAAACTATATAATTTTAAGAATCTTTTTACACAAAATTCAAAATCCTAGTGCTTCTATTCTCTTAATAAATCGCTAGTCTATTTGGCTAGGGACAAGAAGCAACTATCCATATACATACATTTATTTTATATGCTGCATTAATTTATATATATTACATATTTTCAAATGTATTATCATCTTGTTCAAATGCCAATAAATTCTCTTATTATTATTATTATTATTATTATAATTATATAATGCATACTTTGCAAGATATTCGAAAAAAAGTGCTACTCCCTAAGATTAAAAGTGTTACTTCCTGTCCGAATTTTGAAATTTCATTTATACAAAAAATATAGCAAATCTAGCACTAAATACTTTTGTACTGTTGACAGATATTTATAGAATGCATAATGTACGACATATTGGCAAAAAATCGCTATTCGATAAGAGTAAAAGTGATACTTCCGGTCCGAATTTTGAAATTTTTTTTTATACAAAAGATATTGAAAATTAAGTTCTAAATACTTTTATATTCGTAGTGTACCTGTCTAAAAAGCATGACTTGCGAGATGTTTGCAAAAAACTGATTTTTGATGAGAGTAAAAGACCTACTTCCGGTATCAATTTCGAAAAACTTTCATAATAAAATTCTTCTCAAATTCAATTTTGAGTACATATGAATTCTTTATAAATTTGTTTGAACTTAGTAGTTGACGAAATATTGACAAAATTCGATTTTTTCACGAAGTAAACTGCTACTTCTGCTCTACCGATTTTACTGAAAAACTAATCAGATCTCAAGAGGGTAATTATACACGTAAATACAAAATTTGGAATTGATATCTACAGCGGGTTGACCGCTATCGTGGATACGCATACACACACACAGAGAGAGAGAGAGAGACAGACAGACATACAGATATTTTTTAAAAACCACTTTTTTGGTATTAGGGGACTTCAAAACGTGGACATCTGCAAAAATCTCGAGGTCGAAAATTTTCGTCTTCACAATATTCCATATATTACGTATAAGAGAGTAAAAATGGAAAGAGGTCAACAATAACTGGTATTTGATCTGTGTGAACGAAGAAGTTGTTAGTATTAGAATAGTCTGCTATATCAAACCAATTTAATGTTCCTGGTGATAATGCTATATGAAAACTGTAATACAAATTGTGTTTAAGTACATAAACAAACTTGTGTTCTAGTTAATTAATATGCGATCAATTTTAGGCATGGTTTAAATGAATAATGTTATTCCTACACGCTCTTCTCTTTAATCTAGGACATCTAACAACATTTTCGCACATGGACGTAAAGCTAATGTGTGCCTTAATAATAAATTACTATCAGAACAAATTGTACATGAAAAAATGCAAATAAATAATATTGATAGCAATACACGTGAACGACTAGTTCCTTTGTGTGAAATTTTAGGTAATCATTTCATAAATCTTGCTTTGCAATACAGATTCACGATTCACATAACACTTCAGAATTTAGAAATAATATTTTACATGAATCTAAACTGCGATTATGTTGACAAAAAACTCGAAACCCCAAACACATATTATGAATTTACAAAATGCACATTATTGTGAGGTATTTGAAATATTACCTACAGTATTTGGAAACGTTGTAATATTAACTATAAAAAGTTTAGGGATTTCACACTAAATAGAAAATAATTACTATTTTACTTCAGAAGATTACCGCGTGATAAAAGAAAAGGTGTTCGGATGCAGAAAAATGTACAGAAAACAGTCATCGTTTATGGTTGAGGAATTTCAGTTAATTCAAATGGCTTACCGAAGTGTCTGCGACCCTATCTTTAAAGCGATCTGTATCTGAATTTTTATCTATATAAAGTTGTAGAAACATGTATTTAAAACAGAGAAATTGGCTGCACCATAATAACACATAATGAAAATTAATGCGTTGCTATATGCTAATAGTCGGCGTTTCCTGCTATTATTGTGAGACGTCTGTTATAGTTTTAATAATTCTTAGGATATAATAGTACCATTGTTTAAATTGGTAAATGATTTAAATTTCAGTTTTGACAATATCATCAACTTAATTATATGATCACCATAAATTTGTCTAGTAATATTAATTAAATAGAACAACTTTGTAACGTACATACCATTCTAGATGCCATTATAAAATGAAAATTAATTATATAATTATCAATATTCGTATAAGTTGTAAATTTGTATAATGTTAAGCTAGTTTGAGGTTATCTAAATTACACAACCTAATCATATAAACGACATAAAACTACACACAAGTCGAAAATTAAGATGATAAAATCACCAATTAACCTTATAATAATAATACTATAATAATTATTATAAATGTTTTTTTTGTAAAATTAAATAATATTATGTACACTGCTCAACAAACAACACATATTTAATACCGCAACATTTTTTAATTAACGGACAGACATAATTATCTACTTTGGTATATCATATTTTAAACAAGATTTTAACAATAAATTTACAAGAAAATTTAACAATTTTCTTGTACAATAATAAACAAATAGAAATACTTCCAACATAAAAATGTATGTTATTACTTAATAGTTATTTACGATCCAAGTGCGTGAAAACTATTTTCCCGCATGAGCGCACTTTGTAAGCATCAATCCATAGGGATTAAAATAAAACAACAAATCACACTATATGTTAAGCAAGATTAATAGGTTAAAAGTTATGATAAACAAAGCACTCTCAAGTTTCAAGTAAACACAATAGATGAAATATTACTGAAGGTTTCGAAGAATTTGCAAATCTTTCGTTACAATAGATTACCATATAGCTCATAGCGACCACTTAAAAATTAAATTATTAATCTAGTACATAAAATCAATATGACAATAAGCTAGACTCGCTTATCTCTCTTATAATGTTACTAAATGTATGACCAAGTGCAAAGATTATTTAAGTTCTCCCTGTATAATGGGCCTTTATGTAACAAAGTTATCAACTATATGTCAAAGTTACTGAAATTAATCAAATACACCCTGTAGGATGGGAGTATACACAAGAAATTTATAAAATTTGAAAACAGAACTATTCAAGAGTCTCCAATCTAAGCGATCGACCGATCTTACGCCTACATACATACATTAATGTTATAAAATTTAATTAAGTCAACTAATGTGGCACTTGATCAAAACCACTAGCTGGTATCACCAGCGATGCAAAAGGGAAATAGCTGATTGCCGAGAAGGAATGATTTAAATTTCCAACCGAACAACAATATCAGGCATCCAAAACCCAGAGGGTTTAATAGACAATTCCCACATACAATTGTGAACTTATGTCACACGCTTACGTCTCACAATTTAGGTCAGAAGATCTTACGCCTCACGATTTCGTCTCACAATTTTCCTTAATAGAGAGAATAATTAGTTCTAAAGAAAAATATCAAGAGAAAAATCAAACAAACACATGTCGAGAAGGTTATGAAAATGAGATATTAACAAATTAAAATTAATTCATAGATAAATACCTGACTTATATCCTTATATTCTTTCAAAGTACATACGAATAATCATCAATATTCTGTCATATACCATAGGTTAACACCATGTGACTTTAAATCACATTTAAATCCGACCAAAATGTCGTCAAATTGAAAAATTGCTTCACCAACAAATACTAATCTTATAGCAATTCTCCTTCATAAAGAAACCAATCAAACAAATACTCCGCAATCAACGATGCTGATAGATATATTAATCTACCCAAAATTATTGAATGATGGTTCACGATTAAAACACACGATGGTACTTGATCAAGGTCAAAAACAGAAATTACATTTACACCAGTTATCAAATGACAAATCAGCGAGATGAAAAGCCGGTAAAGAAGAACAATATCAACTTAAAGAAAATATTCTAACCAAGCCTAAATTAATTAAATATGAATAAAATTTAAATTGTTACTAAATTATTAAGAAAAGAAAACGCAAGTGACCTGAAATATATTAAGATTATTCCATTTAAAGAATCTAAATTACAACAGATATCTACAACAACAGCTAGCCGATTAGCTAACCAACATAAATGACTCATACACATATGATGAAAAATAATAAGAGTTAATTAAAAATAAAGGTAATTAAGCCTGTGATTTTTGAACCGTTACAGTAAATTGCACATCTTTGTTTCTACCTTAGTTTTCCATAATACGTATGATGTAATACTAAACTTCAAATATTATGCCTCATCTGCATAAGTGATATATTGAATGGTATAGTGTTTCACAAGAACCTCTGCCAAATCTAAAGCGTCGATATTGCCTACTACTACTAGAAATTTCTAGGAGGAAGTTCTCGAACTCCGTTCTGAATTTGATGTCATAGGCACATATTTCGCAAGATAATGTAAGGACGTGTCTTCAGTGGAAGAGGATTCACCTGGGAAATTTATATACGTATAGGTATACGTAAGGAGGGTTTCCATTTTCAATTATTGAGAGGGCGACCTTTGACGTTATCAGTACATGTTTTGAATTTTGTGTGTGCGCTTACCCTACTCAAGAAAATTAATTTGTTTCGAGTTGTTACATCCGTGTCGGAGTCGCCTATTTGTCGAAATTGCTTACGACACGTTGTGATTTGCTTGATGACGGCAGCAAGAGGATACTTGTGTATATCTACAATGGATGATATGTGTATTGCTTGTATGCGCAAATGTGGTGGAAATCCTTAGGAACATGCGGAAACTTTGCGAAGAGTTTCGTCAAACTTAATCGAACTTACCCCCACTGAATAGAATGATTAAATTATTATTCATATAGCTTTCCCAAAGTCGATGTTATGAACTTGTACAACGTAATTATAGGGATTATTCGGATGCTGCTCGATTTCAAATAGCTTTCTAGTATAGAAACTTATGAAATGGGGTTTGTGAAACAATATTTCTCTTAAATTTTTGTCACGTTTACTTTTGTTTGGTTACTATAACAGACAATACATATTAGAATACTATTCAGTGATTTTGTGTAGTTTTAAGAAGGTAAAATAACAACTTGTAATTTATAACACTTCATGTTTATGCTGTGGCAAAAACGTTATGTTAAATAAGGCAGATTTCGATTAAAATATGTATAGATATTATATTTACATTATAAATAAAACCTACCTTAGATTAAACAACATTTTAACAGTAGTTATTAGTGTTTAAAAACAAACGTAAATAGTAGTTTATTTTTCAAACAAGTTTGATATTTATAATAATAAGGTGTGGCCACCACACGACTTTCTTATACGTATGAGCATTTCAAATTATACAATTTTGAGAATCTTTTTATTCAAAAATTATTTAAAATCCTATAATAAATCTATAGCAAGACATTCGAAAAAAGTGCACTTCGATAATAGTAAAAGTGTTACCTCCGGCCCGAATTTTGAAATTTTTTTTATAGAAAAGGTACTGAGAATTATGTTCTAAATACTCGTAATGTAGGTACCTGCCTAGAAAGCATGATTTTCGATAAGAGTAAAGGATATAATTTCGAATAACTTTTATAATACACTTTTTTTTTTATTTAATTTTGAGTGCATTTGAATTCTTTATGTATTTGTTTAAATTCAGTAATTGACGAAAAATTGGCAAAATTCGATTTCTTGACTGAAGTACACTACTACTTCAGGTCTACCGATTTTATTTAAAATCTAATCAGATCTCAAGAGGGAGATTATATTATGAGCGTTTCAAATTATAGAATTTTATGAATTTTATTATACAAAAATTATTCAAAATCTTATTCTAAGTACTTCTATTCTCTCTCCTATATATTCTATAGAAGGCATACTTTCCAAGATATTCGAAGAAAGTGCTGCTCGCTAAGAGTAAAAGTGTTACTTCCGGTCAGAATTTCGAATTTTTTTTTTACACAAAAGGTATTGAAAATTAAGTTCTAAATACCTTTATACTCGTAACGCACCTGTCTAAAAAGCATGACATGCGAAATATTTGCAAACAACTGATTATCGATAAGAGTAAGAAAACTACTTCCGATAGGAAATTCGAAAAACTTTTTAATAAAATTCTTGTAAAATATAACTTTTAGTATATGTGTTCTTTATAAATTAGTTTAAATTTATTAATTGACGAAATATTGGCAAAATTCGAGATTTTTACTGAAGTAAACTACTACTTTGGGCCTGTGGATTTTACTGAAAATCTAATCAGATCTCAAGAGGGTGATTATACTCGCAAATACAAAATTTGGAATTGATAGCTATAGAAAAAATATCGAGGTCGTAAATTTCTATACTTCCTTATACTACGTATAAGAAAGTAAAAGAGATCAAGAGGTTGGCAAAATTAATTAATGTAGTTGTACCAACATGAATGTAAAGCATGTAGATTGCTCATCATCACTTCAGTGTAGCAAAGGAGTAAGGTGGGATAACCTTGGAGAAGCAACTATACACTGAATATACCGATAGGTCCAGCCTGCGACGGGCCATACATAGGCAATAATATACGTATGGAACGTGCTATGTGGCAACGTGTGTACGATACCACTCCGCGTGCTCCTATTTTGAGTGACTTTCTTAAAATTTTAATTTATTTTGTAGAATTATTGATTTTTTTACTTTTATCTTTTAGAAAACGTTATTGCTTTTTTATTACTTAAAATTACTTTTCTGTAGCAGCTAAGAATACAATAATAATAATAAATTGGACCTTATTATGCCTGAAACAAATGGGCAAATTACGTATACAGAACGAATATGCAAACGACTATATCCTTGCGCGGTTTAAGTCTTACTAAATTCTTAACTGCAATGTGCTGCTGCTGCGGGTAGAGGGGTTTCGGTGTTGCCACTCATTGCTGACTATGGCCCGTTCCGAGCTGGACCTATCGGTATATATATATATATATCGTGTCGATGTTGGTTGTTTCGCTCAAAACCGAAGATCTACTAAATGAAGCTACATATGGCGGTCTGTCACCTGTTGTTCTTCCGTGTACGATTGAATATCCAAGGCTATCCTATCTTATTTCTTGACTACATGGTACTGATAACAGCCAATGAGTCAGAAACACGTGTCTATGGTAGGTCTACAGCGTAATTTACCCGATATTCTCCTGTTTTTTGTTTTCTTTATGAATCCGCTATATATTTTTTTTTGATCATATATACAGTGCGTGTCTAATGTAATTTAAAATCATAGTGATGTGTTCCGTATTAATTGTTTTAGTAGTTTTTTTTTTATTTGCTACTCGTGAAATTCGGCGTCTTTTTTAAACAAATGAAGACCACTGCAAATCTAACAGTACGGCGTCGTTCCAGTATATTATTTAAGTGATAACGATTGTTTTGTTTCCAATACACTTTCCGTCTTGCATTCGAATGAGACTGCTAAGTGGATTCGTCAGAAGAAAAAAAAAACAGGTTTTTGTCAAGGTAGGTTTCTGCAAATCTGAGTTTTTCTTATCTTTGTCTCATTTAGCTACGGTTTTATAGTGGCAATTGAATTTCCAATATCTACTCTACCAACCTGTTGCGAGCGTGCTTACATGTCCACGAAATCCTGTTACCTGAATGGCTCTGAGACAGGTTTGCAAAAAGATCTTCTTCAATGTAACGCGCGCTGGCCGTAATCCGCTTTTTCTTCCCAAACCAGGGCGTCTTTCTATAAAGTGATGAAGAAATCATAAATTATGAATAGGTCTTCCAAACCTCTCAACTTGATCCCATTTGCCTCCACCGCCATCTGTCAATGTTTTAAAATGAGACATGTTGATAAAGATAGTATTTTTATAGTGATTTCATTTTATTTTTGTTTCACCGTTTTATTCTACTTCGTTTGAAAGATAAGGGGAGGGGGGGGATTTTAGACACGCATTGTATGTATACCAATATATCCATTTTAAGTCTCACTTCATGCGTCTTTCTTCCTCTTCATCAGTGCAGCCTTTGGCGAACTTGTTGAAAGTTTCTGCAAGTGATTTTACTCCTTCTTTTTCCACTCTTTTCGGTGTCATCTGCTGCTCCTCTAAATATTCTTCTAGCCCGTATTTTTTTAATCATGTACATGTTACAGTCCCATGTCACGTACATTCCTGGCTCCATAGGATTACCGCAATTGCAAATTCCTCACAATCTCTGAGGTTAAATCTTTTATAGTAGGCATGTAGGCATCCATTCGATAGCTTTCCTAATCAGTTATTTTTTCTTGATTTCGATTTTTAAGTACATATCCAAACATTTCTTCCTTCTACCAACCTTTTGCACTATCCTACATGTTTTACCATTCCTTCATCTACTGCTGACGCCCTCTTACAATTTTTTTTCCTTTTCATCCTCAGGGTCAGATCATATCATTCATTCCTCTTGCCTTTCCTGCTTCGTAGTCCGTAATTCGTGCTCGTGTTCAGTCTCACCTTGCATGCTGCTACCATATCTTTCTGAATTGTTTTTCCTAGTCGTGCTCTTGTGTGGTTCCTCTCGCACTCTGCAAACGAGTTGTTGTACAGGGCACTGGCATTACAATCAGATCCGTTGCAGTGACGTCGATGTGCTCTGTCATCTTGGATATGTCATTCTTCCATCATACTACTAACATTCCTGTTGTTCAGCTTTTCTTGAACTCCTTCCAATAACACCAGTCTTCTTCCTCCTTATCGTTCTCTACTTCCTCTACATTGCTTATGTAAATCTCCCTCAGGTAAAATAGTACTACAGATATGATTTGATCTGAAGCCAGATTGTATTGCTGGTAAAATATTACGTAAGCTCAAATAATGCTGTAATTGATTGTCTGATATCCTTTCAAAAACTTCGCGAACATTCACGATGCTAAGATACTTTGGATGTAAGTGTAGCCAAAGACTCTTTTCAACAATTCAGAAATACATTTTCATAGAGGCTATTTGAAGTATTTGCATGATTCCTTACACTTTCATAGCGAGCCGTAATTTCGCATTTCCAGATTTGTAGTGTCACATTACCACTCTTTGCTGCTAGTGTTCATGTATTACTTATGAGCTGCGTGGATTCATGGCAATCTCTAGTTAAACTTAACGTTCGTATAATTGCTAACAAAGAATGTTCAAGCAAATCTTTATTTCAAATATCCTTTTAAAAGGGCTGTATTAAAATCATATATCAACATTTATATAATAGTATACTGCCTTATTACTCGAAAGAGATCATTAAGCAACTGCAAGAAATCGTCCTTTCGTACTGACGGACGAATATAACAAAAGAAAATAAGGAGAGAATACTTGGGTCAACATAGATGGCGTTGTTATAGCCTGGCACTGTTGAGTAGCTTAATACAAACATTTCCTAATCAATAATTTCAGTGGCATAACTTCAGGAGTATATAGGAAACGTGCAGGAGTGTATGTTTATATTTGTGACATTACTGATAGGAGTTAACTCGTAAATTGTTAGATTATTATAATCTCGTGTCGATTGCGTGTCCGTGCGACGTAAAATATTTTCATTTTCTAAATTATTAAATGCGGCAATATTGTTTTGCTCTATATATAGAGAGAAAATATTTAATAAACTTTACATAAAGAGCGTTGATTTATACATATACCGTTAGCATTATGTGTCTCTATAATATGAAATATTTGTCGAGTTATGATGTTATTACACAAATGTTTGCTTATAATAGATATGTGTGTCTAACTCATGGAAAGGGAGTCCTGTACTGTGGTAAATCTATAAATAAAATAATAGCTATTCATTTTTATTTTTGTCGCTTATCAAATTCCTGGCGAGTTTTATCTGACAACTAAACGACACTTTTATGGAAGTGCTCATTGACTTCATGAATTTTGAAAATAGTTTGTTCCAATAAAAGCACTGATCTCAATATATACCCCTGACATTTAGTATCATATGGAATCTCTTATATATTGATATGAAATTCTTAACATTTATTTCGAGAGATTTCAGATTGGATGATTGAGATCTAAAAGAGTTTTTGCATTCAGGTTTTTAAAAGAGAAAATTGTTCCAGTAGGGTTAGACTATTCCACCTGGTTTTACAGTCCAAAAGAAGTGCTCTTTTTCATGTTCAATCCTCACATATTTTTGAAGTACTGTTTCATTTTTCGATGGTGATCTTTTCAAATACACTAAAACTTTGCGGATTTTCTTTATCAGCTCATTAATGTTTTCATCTTTTGTTAACTCTGGTATGTGATCTCGCTCGGGATCAAAAAAACGGCCGGGATCCCGGGATTGTATTCTCCACTTGCAAAATATGCATTCTATAGAGATTTATTCAGATAATAGATGTACCTAGAATAAGATTTTGAATAACTTTTGTATAAAAACATTCTTAAAATGCTATAACTTTTAAATGCTCATACGTATAAGAAAGTCGTGTGGTGACCACACCTCATTATTTTATTTTAGAGTGAATTTGTCCTACACATTTTACCACCACTTGTTTTGAAATTCGCCTAAAGCAGCATCTATTAGATTATGAACCAGAAAATATGCGCAAAGTAAGTCAGTCGACATTTTGTTTACCATCCTTATCGGTAGACATTTTGACGAAAATACATAAAAATTAATTTTACAACATCGCCCTTTCTCGAATTTTCTTTTTGTCTGTTTTTTTTTTGGAACTTATTAAATATATTTTTTTTATAGAATAAAATATAAAAAATGTAAAACGTTGTATCATTTGGACAATATTTTTAAAAATAATTGTAACATTGTTGTGTGTGGTGATTTTAATATTGATTTTGGCAGAGAAAGCTGTAGTAGGGTGAATGACTTAAACAACTTGTTTAGGAGTTACAATATGAAATCTCATGTATATGAAATGACGAGAGTCACCCCTGTTTCGGGTACTCTGATAGATAACATATTTTCGACATTTGGTGTTGGTGTTTGTAAGGTCTTAAAGACTGATATATCCGATCATTATGCACTACAATTTGTCATACCTAGCGGTGTGGATCAGTGTCGGAGGGTTTCTTGTGACAGACGGAATTTTTCGCATCAGAATCTGGATGGGTTTTTCACTGCTGTGTCTCGTGAGACTTGGCTGGATGTTTTTCACCAGGTGGATGCTAATCTGAAGTATGACTGTTTTCAGAGTATATTTGCCTATTATTTTGAATGTTATTTTCCTAAAATTAGGTCTAATATAAAATCGAATAAAACAAAAAAATGGGTTACGAGTGAAATTAGAGAGTGGTCACAGAGGCTAAGGGAGTTGTATGACCACTATAAAGCTACAAATTCTCAATTAATTCTTGATGAATATAAGCGGGATAAAAAGCAATACAAAAGGTATATTAATGAGTGTAAAATGCGTTATCATGACGGTGTTGTGGCGAATTCAGATAACAGGGGTAAATGTGTTTGGAATATTTTTAATAGCTTAAAGAATGAGAGCAAACACGAAAAGGAATTGAAATTGACCATTGGTGATATCGTTGTTACGGATATACATGACATAGCTAAAGAGTTCAGCATGTATTTTTCTAGTTTCAACTGCGACCGCGCGGTGTGTGCCGCGGATCCCGGGATCACGTTCTTGGCATCACAATCGCGGTACAGGGGAAGTTTCTTTTTCGAACCAACATGTCCGCGTGAGGTGTATGATTATATTATGAGGCTCCCCTCTAAGTTGTCAACCGGTCTTGATGTGATACCTGCAGTAGTTCTGAAGAGGGTGTCGTCGGTCATATGCTGTCCGTTGTCTGATATTATAAATGACTGTTTATCTAGCGGTGTTTTCCCGGACGGCTTAAAAACATCTAAAGTAGTGCCAGTCCATAAAAGGGGCAGTAGGGAAGATGTAACTAATTACCGGCCTGTCGCGTTGCTATTTGTTTTTTCAAAAGTGTTTGAGCGTATCATATATATAAGACTTGCTAATTATTTAGCAAAAAATAGTATAATCGCTTCAAACCAACATGGTTTTTTGAAAAATAAATCTACAATTACCGCCATATTTGATTCTTTGAATTGTATTGTTGATGCCTTGGATCGGGGTAATAAGGTGGCAGGTATATACTTCGACTTGAGCAAGGCATTTGATGTGATTGACTATACTATACTACTGAACAAGTTGGAATATTATGGCATTCGTGGAGTGGCCAATGACTTAGTTCGGTCATATTTGACGGGTCGCAAGCAGGTGGTAAATATATCATCGACCGTGGGTTCGGCTAGGGTAACCTCGATGTCTGAGGTTACATGCATTAATAGAGGGCTCCCGCAAGGGTCTATTCTTAGACCACTTTTATTTGTATTATTTGCGAATGACTTACCGGGCAGCGTAGATGTGGCTACTGTTGTTCAGTATGCGGATGACGTGTCGGCCCTTGCCGCTGGGTCGGACTTCGACGATGTCTCCAGGAGTTTGGCGCGGATCGCGGGTGGGATATCGGAATGGTGTAAACAAAATCGACTGAGTTTGAATGTCGAGAAAACAAATATAATTTGCTTTAGACATGGTCGGGATGAATCTTTATACGTGAGATTGAACGGGGCATCCGTTCCTGAGGTCGCCTCTCTCGGATTCCTGGGTTTGACATTGGATGGTGATCTGCGCTGGTCTCAGCAAATAAATAATATGATGAAGAAAATTAATTCGGCATGCTACGCGTTGCGATTTCTTAGGGATCAACTTAGCGTTGCCAGCCTTAGACTGTTTTATTTTGCCTACGTTCAATCCGTGATTCAATACAGCATTATTTTTTGGTATCATGCAGCTGACACTGACAGGATATTTATTGCCCAGAAAAGGGTGGTGCGCACAATGCTGGGGGTGCCGTATGGCGACTCGTGTAGGCCGCACTTTAAGAGCCTGGGTATTATGACGGTCCCGTCGTTGTATATATTTGGTGTCGCGGTTCATGCTAGAAAGAATCTACATTTATTTAATAGAAATAATGACTTCTACGGCAGTATGCAGACTAGAAATAGATCTGAGTTAAGTATTCCTGGGCACAGAACAACTTTATTCGAGAAGGGACCCTATTACAATTGCGTGAAGATTTATAATAGTCTGCCCTTCGATGTTAAGCATGCCGTTTCATTGAACCAGTTTAAGAACAGGTTGAGGGCTTATCTCATTGATGGCGTATTTTACACTATGGAGGAGTTTTATAGTGGTATTGCGTGACATTTGGGGGATATGTTTTATTCTATTTTGTTTTGACGTGATTGTACTGATTTGTACTGTTTTATTTTATTTATTTTATTTGTTTCTTGCATTTGTTTCATTACAGACATACAGTACCTGTTGTTTATTTTGTATTTATATTGTATTACTATTGTAATATTGTGATTTTGACTCTGTTTATGTTCAGATTTGAATTTACAAACAATAAACTATATTATTATTATTATTATTATTATTATTATTATTATTATTATTTCTAAATACACTTAACTATATATGCCATCAATAAAATGCATAATATAAAATCAGCAGACGGGAAGTAGTAGTCTACTTAAGTGAAAAAAAACAACTTTAAAGAATTCATAAGTACCCAAATTTAAATTTGAGAAGAATTTTATTAAGAAAGTTTTTCGAAATTTCTACCGAAAGTAGGTCTAGTTACTCTTATCGAAAATCAGTTTTTTGCGAATATTTCGCAAGTCATGCTTTTTAAACAGGTACGTTACGAGTATAAAAGTATTTAGAACTTAATTTTAAATACCCTTTGTATATAAAAGAGTTTCAAAATTTGGATGGGAAGTAACACTTTTACTCTTATCGAATAGCGATTGTTTGCAAATATGTTATAAATTATGCATTATATATATATTTATCAAGAGTACATTTCCTGCAAAGCTGACTTTGGAATATTTTTCGTATAAGTGAATTTTCAAAATTCAGACCGGAAGCAACACTTTTGCTCTTAGCGAGTAGCAATTTCTTTCGAATATCTCGCAGTGTGCATTCTTTAAAGATTTGTTAAGAGAATAGAAATATTTATAATATGATTTTGAATAATTTTTATATAAAAAAATTCTTAAAATTTGGCCTAGTTTTCTAAGTATAATATGGAACGCTCATACGTATAAGAAAGAAGGTGGCCGGCCATATCTAATTATTACGTTTGGCACTAAGTCGAAGATGGTTTATTCCCTTGGTCGAGTAACTTTTCTTCATGTTATTCCTGTCTGTTTTATCACAACAGAACTGAACTCACAAATGCGAAAACTTTAAATTGATAATTTGTACTGCATCAAATGTGTGACAGTTTTGAATCAAGACATGTGGTCACGACCGATATCGTGATCTCGCGCGTTCGGGATGGGTGAGGGATGTAAGGTGACGGAAAGATTATGAAAATATGCGTTTCGGACGTTAATATTCACGGTAGAAAAACAACAAAAACACTAAAGTACATGAAAATTAACTCTGCAACTTCGCCCATTCTCGAATTTTTTTTTATCTGTTTTTTTTGGAAGTTATTAAATATATTCTTTTATAGAATAAAATATAAAAAAAAGTAAAACGTTGTATCTTTTCTAAATACACTTAACTATACAGAGTGTACCACTTAAAACTCCCAGGTCAAATATCTCGGAAACGGGTAAAGATATTTGAATTTTGTAAAAAGTAGTAACTAAAGAATGTGATCGACTCTAGTTTGCTCTTACAATTGTGTTTTATTATGTGAAGATATAGATGGCGCTGCGATGAAAAGAATTTTTTTGATCGCCACAATCTTCATTTGTTTTTTATTTAAAAGAGTATTAAAATTAATGTAAATTTTATTATTTGCGTTAGTTTCCAAAATTTAACGGTTTCATAGATATTCGTGTTTAAAGAAAGTAAAGAGTAATTTTAAAGTTTTGTCTTTATTTTGTTTAAATAATTAATTTGTAGGGGAAAATAGCAGTAAACATATTCACAATTCTTGCTATTATAGTTACTTCACAATTTAAATTTTATAGTTTGTAGTTCCTTTTTATAAATTCCACTTCATAGGCACCCATAGGTATGTAAGCAGAAAAACATTCATGTCTGTGTTATATGTATGTATGCTTGCTTTGATTATTTAGGAAATATTTTGACATTACCACTGTAATGTTAGCGGAAAACAACAAGTTTATGAATCAGATCATGTGGAGTGACGAATGTCGTTTTCACAACAATGGTACTTAAACATAATGCTTGATATTGGTCAGAAGATAATCCTAGGTGGATAAGGCAAACAAGAAATCAAACAGTTTTTGGCGTTAACGTCTGGTGTGGAATTTAGACGGATATATCTTTAGCCCCCACTTTTATCATGAAACATTAACTGGTGGACGCTACTTATATTTCCTGCAAAATGAGTTGCCACTACTTTTGGAAGATGTTATGGAGCTGCGAAATAAATGTGGTTACATCTAACTGCTAATAATGTCAACATAGTTACTGACAATTTTAATCAAACGTTCCCACGTCGTTGGATTGGTACTAATGGAGTCCTTAGGTGGGCGGCTCGTTCGCCGGATCTAACCCCGTTAGATTTGTTTCTTGTGGGCTTACTTGAAAGCTGAAGTTTACAAGGAACCCATAACAGATATGGGCGACCTTTAAAAAAAAAATTATGCAAGTGTTCAAAAAATTAGTAGAAATACATTGTTAAATGCTTGCGGAAGAGAACTAATAAGGCGATATACGTTATGTAGCAATAAAGAAGGCAACAATTTTGAACATCCTTGTTAGTTATATTTGATCCTTTTAAGTATTTAAACAAAATAAAGACAAAACGTTAAATTTACTTTTACTTTCTTTAAACACGAATATCTATAAAACCGTTAAATTTTGGAAACTAACACATATAAAAAATTTACATTAATTTTAATACTCTTTCAAATAAGAAACAAATGAAGATTGTGGCGATCAAAATAATTCTTTTCATCGCAGCGGCATCTATATCTTCATATAATAAAACACAATTGTGCGAGCAAACTAGAGTCAATCACATTCTTTAGTAACTATTTTTTACAAAATTCAAATATCTTTATCCGTTTCCGAGATATTTGACCTGGGAGTTTTAAGTGGTACACCCTGTATATACAATCAATGAAATTCATAATATATTGTATAGAGTTTGAAAAAAACGGGAAATAAAATCAGCGCCAACTCTCGTTTACGAAACATATTAAATGCATTTCATTTTTCGCCTTAATTATATGTAAATGCTTGTAGTTATTATGCTTCTGTGTTGTTATATCAAAAGAAACTTAGCTCAAAATTTAACAACTATGCATATGCTCCAGCTGAATTCCCTTTCTGATATACGAGGGTGAGTCAATAAGTAATGCCTCCTATTTTTCTCTCCTTTTAATTGTCAAGAAATTAAAATTCAATTACATAGGTTGAAAACCACAATATTGATGATTAATTTGTCAATTTTCAATATAATATCCGTCCATTTCCACAGTTTTGGTTCATCTTTTAACAAGGGCATGTATCCCAGTGTGGTAAAAAGCACGGTGTTGCTTCCTAAGGCATTGACGTTTTCACGGCCTCCTCATCTTCAAAATGAATCCCACGATAAGCTTCTTTTAACGGTCTGAACAAATGGAAATATGATGGTGCCCGGTCAGGGTTGTATGGGAGATTCGACAAGACGTCCCATCAAATTTGCACAATCTCTTCAGTAGTGTGATGATCGGTGTGCGGTCTTGCATTGCTATGCAAAAGCAGAACATCCGCCATAGCTTTCGTTGGACGATCTCGCTGAAGACCTGCTATAAGCTTTTTGAGGCTTGTGACCTATTGGATAGAATTTATTGTGTATTCCTTCTCCAAAAACCCACCATAATTACACCTGCTGCATCCCAGAATACTGTTGTCATAACTTTCTCTGCCGATCGAATAGTTTTGAACTTTTTCGTTTTCGGTGAATTTGTGTGATGCCATTTCATTGACTGCCTCTTTAATTCAGGTTTAAAGAAATAAACCTGTTTCGCCTCAGGTAAAATTTTTTTCGAAAAGCTTATCTCCCTCCAAACGGGAGCACTGCAAGTGTTGTGAGGCTATTGTTTTTCTTGTTTCTTTACTCTGGTCGGTCAACATTATTGGTAGTCATCTCGTACAAACCTTTGAATACGTCAGTTGTTAAATAATCATCATTACACTCCCTTTAATGCAACACAATTCATCTGCAGTCATCCGGCAGTCGAATGATATCATCGATTCGCTGAATGTTGCGTGGAGTCACTGTAGTTAACGACCTGCTGCTCCACTTTTCGTCAGACAACGGTGTTTGTTCTTCAGGTTCCTTACAGCGGCAAACACATCGTTTAACAGTGTTGACATCCTCTATTTTATCATCGTACACATTTGAATGCAAATGGCTGTTTTACCTTCTGTTCTCAAGAATTCAATTACAGGACGTGTCTAATATGAAGATCGATATCGGCCATTTTGCAAGCGACTACAGTGCTGCCTTGTTGACGCAGAAACTTTCAATTCTGGAATCGCCTTTTTACTATTGCAATGGATTGTACAAGAATATTTGAGTAATAGCGCCAAATTTACATTTTTCACTTAACTATCTTTATTTAGGTAGAAAGAAATAGGAGGTATTAAATATTAACTGACCCTCGTTAATATAAGGAAGTAAACATGAAAGTATTGGGAGGTAAAAATGTTCGACCTTGACATTTTTGCGGATATCCACGATTTCTCACTCTGGCCCCGATAGCGACCAAACGGCTAAATATATCAATAGTAAGCTTTATATTACGATTATAATATTCGTCTTATGAACTTATATTGCAATGATCTCGCAAGTTATGCTTTCTAGATGGAATATATTCAAGTATGAAAGGATTTAAGTATGAATAATATTGCATAAAAAGATTTCAAAATTCGAACTGTAAGTAAAGCTTTTACTCTTATCTCATAGCAGTTTTTCGCAAATATATCGCAAATTATGCATTCTGTACAGGTGTATTAGAAGTACCTACAAAAGTAGTTGAAGCTCGATTAGGAACAGTTTTTGTACCGGGTGATCCAAGTTTTACAGCTACCGCCAGAATAGATCTTATTTATAAAGAAAAAAGAAACAAATTTTATGTAAAGTTAGACTGAAATGTACACTACATACTTAAAAATATAAATATCTCTGCGAAAAGTTTAAAATGTGTCAGTGGTAGTGAAAAAAAAAACATTTTAACAACAATTTTAATTTTTGTGTTCGACTTTTCTTTCATTTCTATGATGCAGATACTTTTTGAAATATATTCATCTGAATTAAAATCAAAAATTTAGCTTAGTTTGTGTTAAATTTGAAGTTTAGTAGAAAGCATCTAAATTCCATATATAATGTACAACATACCTGCATTAATCGATACAGTAAAATTTGGTCATTTATTTGCTATTTATTAATATTCTCGATGAAATTATCAAGATTTTTGGGGGAGATACCGGCACCACACACCACTACCCCAGCGTGCTACACCCTAGGAGCCAAGCCGACCTGCGGCAGCAACGCAAGTTTTACCGCCACCAACAAAATAACCCTTATTTATAAAATATTTTTTTATATTTCGTGAGTGACTGTATCAAGAGGTACAATTCAGGTACTTACACCTATATAAATAAAATTAAAATTATATCATCTCAAGGAACAAAAAATATGATTAACAGTACCTACTCGGACACACAGCCCGAATTCTAATTTAATACCATTAAATACCTAATAATATTGTTAATTGTTTCCCGCGATTAAAAATAACAAAAACTTTTTTTTACTTATTTGCATTCAATTTTTTAAACGGTGTCCCTCTCGCTCTATGCAAAAACGTACACATGTTTTAAAATTAAATTTGACAGTTCACTGCAGTTTATTTGTAAGTAGTTAAAATTTGTGCTTTTATGGAAATATAAACAGTAAAATAAGCGATAGTACCAGTGAAATGGAAAATTTGACTCCAACAGAAATTATGGAACAAGCCTTAATAGCCACGAACAATTTATTACAAGCGAAATTGGCAAAAACGTACGAAAAATTTTACTTTCAATTTATGAATTGGAATGTTCAAAAAATAATGTTTTATTATGGGGTCGTAAAAAAAATGGTGTATGCAACTCGCATTTAATGTCTATTAAGACATTCGTATTCATTTCGACACTCGCCTGCGGCTCGTGTCATAATTTTCATACTCGTGACTGCACTGTCGTAGCAACATTTAGATTATTTAGTTGCTGGAAAGCACTAACAATACGTCCTCGCATATCTTCTCTTGTAGTGGGTACTTTTCTGTAGACCATTTGTTTGATCGCGCCCCACAAAAAAAGAATCTGATGGTCTAAATCCGCGGACCTCGCTAGCCAGACTATAGGTCCTCCTCGGCTTATTCATCTTTCTCCCAATTGTTCTTGCAGTTCCGCCCTCGCAATTTGGCTAAAATGCGGGGGGTGCCCCATCTTATTGGAACCACAATCAATGTTTTGTTTTTTTGGCTGCAACGGACACATTTTAAACATTTTGAAGAATTTTTCTTATTAATTATAAAATTTCAATCTAACTTTACACAAAATTTGATTTTTTATTTTTTATAAATAAGATCCATTTTGGCAGTGGTGGTAAAACTTGGGCCATCCGGTATAGAAAAATGCAAAATTCGGACCGGAAGTAATATATATTTTACTCTTATCTAATAGCAGTTTTTTGCAAATATCTTGAAAATTATGCGTTTCATATAGATTTACTATAAATATAAAAATATTTAGGGCTGAATTCCGAATAATTTTTGCATTAATAACAAAATTTAAATTTGGATCGGAAGTAACACTTAATACTAAGAGGATTAAAGTATTTAATTTGGAATAATTTGTATAAAAAATCTCAGAACGCTCATACAAGGTAGCGTTTTTAACTTCGCGAAATAGAGGGGTTTAATGATAGTGGAAGAGCTCTTTCTTCTCGTATCGTGATCAGTGATTTATTATTAGTATAACAACAATTATTTTACCATACTATGGCTTCATCAGGTGTGTGATTAATAGATTCCGGATAAAGAACTGGTTATAGGTGGTTAGTATCTCATTTATAGCCATTCTACATATTCTTATGAAATATTCCACATCCGAGTTTTCAGTTATAATAGACAATTAACAACCAATACTGAATATGTGTCTTTTTGAATTTATTTAGAACAAAATCTTTAAATGCCATGTCCTATAACGATGTCACCTAGTGATTTTTAAGTTCTTCTGAACATAAAACGTTTATTTGTATGAAATGTAACAAATTTGCCTTATCACCTCTAATAAAATTATTATTATCGCATACTGTATGTTTTAATAACAAGTATGGAGTTAATAATATCTATCTTTATTTCCAAGTAGTAATTTCGACTTAATGGCAAAATATTTTAAAATGGTGGCTATATCCACAGATAATCACTTAAAAATTCTTGGGATATACTTTACATGTTCAGCTAAAATTACTTCTTACAAGCTCGCAAGTAATACAAATAAGAAGCGGTACCGAATTAACTTTCTTAAAAAATACCGAAGACCGATCTTTTAACACGGTGTTTATAATAACCGTTTGGTCGGGCGAGGAATGTTTCAGATTCACGTAAGAAAGACGAGGCTAATATACTTGTTTTTATATGCAGCAATAGTGGGCGCGCACAATATCTGTACTCTGTAATTATAGGAGATCCGAGCTGGTATAATAAACCTGCATGCTTATTAATTCAAATAAAAATACACGTTCTGCAAGCTACCGGGCTAATTGAATATTTTAGAAAAAAGAAACGGAAGGATGCACGCAGTCGTATGTTTCGCTCTATTCCTAAATTATTCATTTAATTGTTTTCATCCTTTATGTCCAGACAAATTAAACAAAGCATTAATAATGTTGGCGGTTTCGACTTTATGTATATAAATATTTATTACACGTTGATTATATTTAATTGAATGTTGTTTTATTTTAAACAACTGGCTGCTTTAAAAAAACAAAAACAACGCATTCATAAGTGTATATACCAGGTTGTAGTCACAAAGCATTGATCTAGTATTTAATTATTTTACTATATTATACCGTATGTGTCAATTTTCATTAGACACGCGATCAATCCATGCAATATGTGGCGACGTGGTGCCCCTACTTTCCTTTCCAATGCCAGCGACGCGACAACTGACACATGCTCGCAACTACAAGTTAGCACTTAGCAGTAACCATTGGACCACCGATTCGTGTGTTTCTAATGCGTTCAGAAATAATATTTACGAGTTGTAAGGATTTGTTTTTCTTTTTCCTTTCAGTAAATGCAGAGAATTATTCAGCTACGTTCACGCTGCATGACACAAACAAAAGCGTAATTCTAATAAAATTAAAAAATAACCCTAATAAAATAAATAAAAAAGGATTCCTCCCTGCACAGCAAGACATTCCCCTATGCGGTCGTAGAAATTTACTCTTACGTTTTCTAACATGTGAGCAGCCTCAATTATTTTTTCTCTCAAGGCAACTATGTTTTCTGTTCTACCAGCTTCATGGGTAAAAACAATATTTTTTAAATATCCCCACAAAAAAAATCCTTTGGAGAGAGATCAGTAGATCGCGGAGGCCATTTGATGTTACCTTTTCCAGTAATAAGACGGCCAAGGACACAACGTGTTCCCACCTAAACATTGAATGTCGGTTATTGTCGGCATTGGTGACGGACAGTAGGGGTACCACGTTGCCACATATTATATTCATACGTATAGATCGCACGTAAACATTGAATCCCTATACCTAATGATATTTGACACATGCGGTATACATATTACAACGGATGTTCTCTTTCCGCTGAGCCTATGTAGTAGGCGATGATATTTTGCGACAAATTTTGTATGACAATTTCAATCAGTTGTTTACGAGTTTAGTTATAGTGACAGTTGTCAAATACACCTTTTATTTATTAAAAATTGATATGAACTATGTGCCCAAAATACCTAAGCATAGCTTCGTCGTCTTTTTTGAAATCATATAATAAACTGAAAACATATTACAATCTTCATTGAGACAGTTACAGAAAATGCATGATCACTCTTCTGGTTAGAGCAGTGATTCTCAACCACTGTGCCGCGGCACTTTTGTGTGCCGCGAAATTCTAAAAGTGTGCCGCAATATTATTAAATAATATGATTTAAAAAGAAAAATCCTTTTAACAGGAATATATATTTAAATCCATATAATTTTTTAAAATTATTTCATTATTTGTTTTGCAACGCGTTCTTTCGGTGAATAATTATCCTTCGCTTTCAACAAAACATAAAAGCTACTTTCAAAAGTCTTTATCTTCAAAATACAAGCAAGTAAAAGTTTTTGAAAAACAAATCAGTGTGTCTGAAAAGGTTCAAGTAGCTTCTTACGAAATAGCTGAATTGATTGCTGCTAAATTAAAACCTCACAATTTTGCTGAAGAAATTATATTACCAGCTTGTCCCAAAATTGTAAAAATAATGATTCGTGGATCAGCAGGTATTGATATTTGTAAAATACCACTTTCGAATGACACAACCCATCGCAAAATATTGAGCAAAATACTGCAAAAACTCTTGCAAATTCAAATTTTGCTCTACAAATCGACGAAGATAACACAACAGGCAAAGCTCAATTAATAGCATTCGTTAGATTTATTCAGGAAAATGATATAATTAATCAATTTTTATGTTGTCGGGAGTTACCTGATTTTACAACTGACAAACATATTTTTGATGTAATTAGTTCATATTTAGAAGAAATTAAAGATTCATGGAAGTCATGTATTGGCATTTGTACAGCTGGTGCTCCAACCATGACTGGACATCTAAAAGGATTTGTAGCACATGTTAAAGAACTGAATGAGAATATATTAGTTACCCATTGTTTTTTGCATCGAGAAGCACTTGTTACAAAATATTTGCCATCAGAATTGAAAATAGTTCTGGAACAATGTGTTAAAATGATTAATTATTTAAAATCAAGACCATTAAAAAGTCGCTTATTTAGTAAATTATGACAAGCTATGGAAGCCAAGTACGAATCCTTGTTACTGCATACGGAAGTAAGGTGGTTGTCCAGAGGAAAAGTTTTATATCGTGTGCTGAAATTAAAAGACGAAATGAAAATGTTTTTTGAACAAGATAAAAATTATGATTTTGTTCATTTGTTGGCAGGTAAAATATGGTGTACTAAATTGGCTTACTTATCAGACACTTTTGTTATTTTTAATAACATAAATTCAAGTATACAAGGGCCTAATGAAAATATCTTAAACTCAGCCGATAAGCTGGTGGAATTCCAAAAACATATAACTTTATGGAAGAATAAAGCTCAGAAAGGCAATTTAGAAATGTTTGAGTCAGTCCCAAAAGACTGTTATAAAACTATTGAATTAATTGTTATTGACCATTTGACAACATTAGAGGAGAGAATTATTCATTATTTCTCAAAATTAGATATAAAGTAATTTGATTGGGTTCGTAATCCATTTCTCATAACGGATACTTCTGTATTTGACTTAACTTTGAATGAAGCGGAAGAACTCATTATGCTTTTCAATAATTGAGATTTAATTTTAAAACATTCAGAAGAATCAATTAATTCATTTTGGATTAACATTAGATGCGATTATCCAATGATAGCCAAGAAAGCTTTAAACATATTATTACAATTTTTCACATCTTATTTGTGTGAATTCGGATTTTCAGCATTAACCAACATTAAAACTAAAAAAATATCAAGATTGTTAAATGTAGAAGACGATATGAGATTAGCATTGTAATTTTTACCACCAAATATAAATGAAATGATCAAAAAACATCAAGCTCAAATTTCGCATTAAAAGGATGCTTATTATTAACTTGTAATTAATCCCTTAATAAACGTACTGGTATTTTTGTAGTACATATTATTTTATCTTGCACATTTAAAATTATGATCATAAACTATTTTATGCAGTTTGTTATAGGTAAGTAAATAATTTTTAAACTTATCTTTTTCATTGTGTGCCGCCAAATTTTGAAAACGTTAAAAGTGTGCCGCAACAAAAAAAAGTTTGAGAATCTCTGGGTTAGAGTATAGAACAAATTGGTTGACAATATGATCAATGACTGTTATGTCTAATAATTTTTCAAATAATTTCTGTGGTATTAAATCGTTCAGTGTATTTGACTAATAGGCTTGATTTCCATTGTATCAATGTTGAAATAAAACAAATAAGATTTTTTTTTATAATTGAAATGTTTGGTTTGTGTTCATTGTCCTCACACAGAATTTTTTTTTTATTGAAATTTATATCTTTTCGATTGAAATTTATTGATTCCATTAAATTAAGTAACTAAATAGTTATCAAATTAAATAAAAATCACAAACAAGATGTAAAAACAAAACACGTTTCACATTGATCGGCACAAAAAAAAATGCTTGCAAATACTGAAGTAGCTTGACATTGGCTACAGAATGGTGCCCTCTACTGTTTTTTTTTGTAAGGTAGGAAATATGAACCATCCAGAACTCTGTAATACATCTATAATAATATTTAAGTGAATTAAATAATTTGTTGTAATTTTTTCTTGTATAGAGGCAATGGATTAAACAGGAAAAAGCATATTGAAATGTTTACCAAAATAAATCACCGAAATGGTCTACATTCTGCGAACTATATCATACCAAGTTCATATTGAAGCAGCCCTTAGAGCGTACTACGTCTACATAGTATCTAAATTATGTTATGGGATAATATTCTGGAGAAAATCTGTGGAAGCAATCTGAATCTCCAGGAGCTTCTAAAAATAATTTTGCTTAAATACACAAAAAATAAATAAAAGAGAGTTTATGACAGCTTGTATGCAACAAAATGCTGCTGCAAATCTACGACATTCCTGTGAAGCTGACAAACAAATTTGTAAAAATATAGTCTTTCATCGGAGTTCCCGATAGATATAGAATAGTTCTAGAGCATTGCGTGCAAAATTTCAAGAGTTCTGCAGAATTAAGCGAAAAAATGGCAAACACCGATAATGAACTTGCTAACCACTTTTCAGAAAAACAGAGCGTTTTAGACATTTTCCCCACCTCGACCATAGTTATAGAGTTCTTTAACAATTTTGCAAATAGTTCCGCAAAAATTAAATTTTGGAAAAAAATTTTAATTTTGAAAATTGCAAAACAGTTCTGATCGCAGTTCTCGTTGGAACTCTAAGAGCTCTATCGAACATTCTAATATCATTTTTCTATAAAGTTTAAAATTCAGAGATTTTTTGTGGAGTTAATAATTTATTCGAAATTTAGCGAAGTCAGAAAACACTTTATTTATAATAAAAACATGTGCATTACAGTTCTGTGTCTAAATCTTGCTAGAACTTCAAGATTATTGCATCTCGGCTGATTATGATTTTTTTTTTAGTATAATAGAACAATTTAGAACAAACCTAGGACAACCTAGAACAACCGTCGGTTTTTCGAATATGATGGATTATGTATTTTGAAACGGTATTGTTATGCATTTTTTTTTAATTGTTAATAGTTTTCTTACTTTATTAAATTTCGAATAGATTATTAACTCTACGAACAATATTTTTTTGAAATTTAAACTTTACAGAAAAATGTTATTAGGATTCACGGTAGAACACTTAGAGTTCTAGCGAGAACTGCAATCAGAACTGTTGTGCGCTTTTTTTCCTTCCTACTATATACGAGGTAAGCGGCAAAAGTTTCCGGCTTGCCTATATTTTGTAACGGATAGAAATAAAACAAATATATAATGCATTTTCTGATCTTGAAATTATTGTTTTAATACCATCATTCATCATCTTCTTCATCACTCTCTAGTTATCTTCCTCGAAGGTGTTTCTTCCATTTTGAGAACAAATAATAATCGTTTGGGGCGAGATCTGTGCTATAAGGTGGATGCTAAAGTTCTACAAAACCACAGTCCTGCACAATTGTAGCCTTATGGACAGTAGCATTGTCGTGCAGAAGGCGAACACTACGACCCAACAATTTACGCCTCCTATCTTTGATTACGTTTGTGTGGTTTGAAATCAACAAGCAGGATTTTCTTTTATACCAAAAGATTGTTGCCATTACCTTCTCTCTTGATTAGGCCACGCTTGCCTCCTTGGCCGTTTTTCGTCTGGCCTTCGCCATTCCATTGGCTTTCTTTTCGATAAGGGATTATAGTACAGAACCATACTTTAATCTCCTGTAACTATGGATTGAAGAAATTGTTCCTGGTTGTAGCGATAGCAGTTTAAAAACAGCTCACAACATGTCACGCGTTGCTGTTTCTGAATTGCGGACAATAATCGTGGCACCCACTTCGCACTGACCTTATTCATATTAAGGTGTTCCTGAAGGATTCGTCGTAGGGTTATATCAAAAACCACACACATTTTTGATAATTCTCTGACCTTCAAACGTCTATCATGCGACGTAGAGTGCCTAACGAACTCGATGTTTTCCACTATAAGTATTCAATTTTCAGTATTATGGAAAGTAACGTGACACGACCGACACAAACAACTGTTGCCATGCGACTGAGACCAATACGCGTCTAAAATTTTTACCACTATTTCACAGAAGGTGGCGCTACATATAACTAAATATTTATCATTACCGGCACATGGTCAGGCAAGAAACTTCCGGCCCTTACCTTGAAGCACATGAATTCTAATTTTTCGAATATCTTTTGAATTTTCAACTTTACAGAAAAAGTTATTAGGATTCTCGATAGAACTCTTAGAGTTCCAACTAGAATTGCGATCATAAATGCGTAACATTTTTTGCAAAACTTTTATTTTTGCAGACTTTTTTGCAAAATTGGTAAAGAACTCCTGTGGTTGAGGTACCGAAATATGTCCAAAAAGGCATTGTTTTCTCAAAAGTGGTTGCTAAGCTCATTATCGGTGTTTGTGCCATTTTTTTCGTTAAATTCTCCTGGAAACTTCGATGAAATATTATATTTTTGCATATTCGGCTGCCAGCTTCACAGGACTGAAACTCTAATGTAAAAATTCAGTAAGTGAGGCAGCCGACTTCTGCTGTATAAGTGATTTTGTCCTCTTAAACATAATATCAAAATATTAAAGAAGGTTATGACGTTCATCAGTGTTTAATTTAGGATCGGCATAATACATTAAAATTGACCTTTTGCGCATAGAAGTTATAATCACATAACGTTTCATGTAAATATCTACATAGTAGGTAACCAGTATTTCTTGTTGAGAGCTGCACAGGTGTAATTTATCTCTGAATATTTTAAAATGGTCACCAATTATTAAAGATTCGATTTGAATTCCGCGCGTTTAACTGAACGCAATCAATTTATTAATTAAAGTTGGGCGTGCCAGAAAGGTACGAGTCTATTAATTCCCGCTATTCCACGTTGACCGAGCCACGATAATACGGCAATTTCGAGATAAAATGAACGACCGATAAGGGTTATTTATGTTTCAAAATGTCAACGAAAGACTTGAAAATGAAATATTGCTCATCAGATAAACGCTTTCGAATGGAGGGAACATGAAATTCTTATTTTTCAGTGGCCATTTTTTCATTATTCGTTTTTGCGAACGCTCATTTTAATAAACTGAAGTCGTCCCGTTCTGTTTCATCGATATGAGAGGTAGTCTTTCCGGATAGTTTGCAGGTGTGTGCGTTGCTTGAAAATAATATCATTAAATACGCCACCTCTTTGAAGAATTTCAACAAGAATACGAGCCATTAGGCAAATTAAATTGAAGATAGCAGCATTGTTTCATACACCTTTTAGTGGGGCGGCATCTTCAAATATGTCAGTAAACATAACCTTTATTTTATTTCATTGTTAACCAGTAGTATAAAAAATTGGAATTGATATTGGACATTGCCGAAATTAAAAAAATGATTAACCAGTAGTATAAAAAATGAAGTTGCAACTGGACATTTCCGAAATTAAAAAATTGAAATGCGATGCCCTTCATTCTACAAAATTATTACTTTTGGAATAGTTGGATTTAACGCTTACTTTGTTTAACAGTTGCCTAAAGAAGTTGGGCTCCACTCCAGCCTTCCGTTGGTTGAACGAATATTTGGGTGCATAGAACAACAGCGCTCGTAGTTCTTTATTTGACCTACATATAATTGCACATAGTGATTATCTCAGAAATTACAAAAGATAAGTATAGGACATTGTTAACAAAAATGAAAGAGAATAAAAAAAGGAACAAAATGCCCTAATAAAATGATAGATAGATAGATAGATATAGATAGATATATTTATTTGAAAATACCAGTGGCGTACAAATAGTTAGAAATACAAACATTCACACAGAAATACAATAATACATAGCACTTAACGTATAGTCCGTTTCCAAAACAGGTGTATACACACATAAATGGCAAAATAAAGAACAATAAACAAACAAACAGACAGTTACCCAGTCTCAACGCCCGGAACGTCTGCCTTCGTCAAAAAACTCATCAAGTGAGTAAAAGACCTGTTTCGCCAAATATTTTTTTATGGCTATTCTGAAACTGGCAAGCGAATCGTACCCACAATCGCAAGAGAGTTATATATTTTAACGCTTATAAGTATATGCGAATTATAATATTTACAGGATCTTGCAAATTCGCAACGTATATAATTAGAATTTCTCGTCCAGTAATTATGAGCATCAGCATTGGTTTGGAACTTATTGTAATTTGTTAAATACATACAAGGCTGCTTCTAAAATATATAGATTATAGGCTGTTGGTATACCTAGCTCTAGAAAGGAAGCTCTATATGTCTGCATTGGTAATAAATCTTTAATAATCCGAATTGCCTTCTTTTGCAACAATAACATTGATTGTAGGTGTCTATTTGAACCCCACAGAATTAGACCATGGTTTAGATGTGAATTAAAATGGGCAAAACATATCATTCTGAGGGTCGTAATGTCACAAGACTTCTTCATTCTTCTTAATATGTATAGAGCTTTATTTAGTTTGGACCTAACACCATCAATATGCGAATCCCAGTTTAATTTATTGTTAATTGTTAATCCCAGCAATTTACATTCCGATGCAGAATCGAAGGCTACGCCCTCCACCTCTAGCACCTCACCCGTATTATCCCCCTCAAAGATTAGTATTTTCGTCTTTTCAATGTTAACTACTAATTTGTTTATAGACAGCCAATATAATAGTTCTTTCAAAGTTTTTTTGATATTATGAACAAGATTATCATGATTATCCCCGGTAACATCGAGTGTTGTGTCGTCTGCATATAGTGTTATATTCCCAGATACGTACGATGGAAGGTCACTAATATACGTAAGAAAAAGTAGGGGCCCCAGAATCGAGCCCTGGGGCACTCCTACACTGGTTTCAACAATTTTGGACTGATGTGACCGTATGAATTGATCATTGTGTAGATGTTTTATTTCAATAAATTGTGTTCGCCGGTCCAAATATGACCTCAGCAGCCCATAAGCTATTCCTCTTACCCCAAATCTATAAAGCTTGTCCATTAGAATACTGTGATCAATTAGATCAAATGCTTTTATTAGGTCACACCCAATGCAGGCAACATGTTGCTTTTGATTTAAATTGCGTAGAATTTCGTCAACAATATTTGTTAGGGCCGTATTAGTAGATTTATTATTTACGTACCCATGTTGGTGTGAGGTAATAATGTTACAGTTTGTCAGGTACGCAGTAAGTTGCCTTTTTAAAGCAGTTTCAAAAACCTTGGACAATGCAGGTAATATCGAAATGGGTTTATAATTATTCGGTTGATGCTTTTCTCCCCTTTTGTATATTGGAACGATTTTTGAAGTTTAAAAAGCATTTGGAAAAGTACCCCCTGTAATGAATGCATTAATAACATCTTGAAGAGGCAAAGCAATAACATTCGCGACACATTTTAGAACGCTCACGGGACATCATCGTTTCCAGTGGCTGGTGTATTATTTAATTTTTTGATTACCCCAATTACTGCCTCGGTAGTTACTGGATTTATAAACATAGAACTTGCTACCGCTGCAGACCGTGCCTCAAAGTTTTGCTGGGTGTTCAAAAATAAGTTTTTGGTATGTGAAAATTTCGAGAAGAAGGCTTTGAAAAAACAATTTTTTTGATGTATTGTCAAGTGCAACTTATACCAAATGATGCAGAATTTTGTTGGTTACAAGCACCGCCAAAGTTAATGTTTTTACTTTTAAAACCCATGTGAAAATGATTTTTTCCTGAACACGTGTTTAGGTCAAATATTTTCAAAAAAAAATAATAACTCAAAAGCTATTGATTCAATTTTGAAAAAGAAAAACGATTGAATAGACAATTGAAAGCATTAATAGAAAGTTCAAAAATATATATGGTGTCATTTAAAAAAATTAAGTTCCGTGCATTTCCGGTGAAACTGGAAGTACGTCAAAACTTAAAGTATTTTTAGAATATGCGTCAGAAGCAACCATGAATCTTCCACTAATTGTTTTTTCTATTATGTAAAACACAAAAGAGCAATCGGAGAAGCGGCTACTAATGACTCACCCTGTATAATATAATAATAAAACATATTTCACTAAAATATATTGGATTTAATAAATTTGAGAAAATTCTTACAAAATCAGTTCCAAATACCCCAGCACCAAAACCACTATTGTTGTTATATACCTGTATTCGAAAAAAAGTTTCTGTTTTATCTGGCACTATAATTTAGTTTTCTGCGATAATTAATGTAGGTATTAAGAAAATAATGTCCAATATATTAAATTAATGCCTGAGTTTTTAATAATATGAAATAATTACTTTCGAATGTGCTCAGACTTAAAATTAACTCTTTAAATATAGATTAAATTTATAATGTTAATTTTATTGCAGGAAATCTAACATCAGAAGTGACTTAATCTTAATAGATTTTTTCTATTCGAAAGAACTAGGTAGATGGAATTTATATTGTTTTTGCGAGAACCGGGCGGTCCTGTTATTAATTTTAGTTAATATAAGAGCGAATGATCGTTCATAAACGATTTTACATCTCATCTTAAATGTCGCATAAATAATTTTAATTTTATCTGTTGGAAAAAGGGATCGAAAGAACGCACTTCCTGTATATTAAGATAGAGATAATTAACTAAAATTTATGGCTCTACTTAAAAGTCTAAAATTAAGGTACTACTGAAAGAGTGGTTCTTGAACGTCCGCTTGCAGACAAGACGAAAGCATATCTCCTGAAGTATTGATTTTCATATATTTTGATACACAAAACTGAACTAATGTAGTTATAAATTCTTATTTGGGAGGTAGCTCGTTTCGTAAGCAGCCAATGTAAGTATCAATATATCAACTTGATACGAACTAGTAATTCAGTCGCACTCATTATTTTACGTTGGTTTATGTGGAAATTATAATTAATACCGGAATACTACGTTATTCATTGTAATTAATATCCTTGGGCGAATAGAAATTTAACTAGGTAATCAACATTGATTATATTTACATGTTAATAATAATGTGGCATCAGGGGCCCCAATACAATTTCGAATTTTATAAATGGTTTAACAGGATTTCGAAACCAATTCCGATGACAGTATTTCGGTTTGGATAATAAGCTATATGATTTAGGATTTGAATCAATATTTGATGATGCCGATGCTGCATTCAAATTGATAATTATGATATAACACTGTGCAGCGAAGATAAAACCAGTAGTAATACGTATTGGCCAGTGAATTTGTCGAGTGTGAATTAACACCAACAATAAACGATTAAATTTGTTAACGCCTGCATAATATAACTTTCCATGGTACTCTAACTTATTCTAAGTGATGCCAACCCATATTTACGAACAAATCTATTGGTATTTTTAGAAATAAACCACAAGTACATTGCCATATTGATATATTTAAACTAAACTTTTATCATCACAAATAATAAATTAATCTCTCTTTATATTCTTGAATTTCTGGAGCTAAATTTAATAATTCTTTTGTTTTGCAGTCGGCCAAGTCACAAAAGTTCACGGTTACATAGACAGCCATTACGTTCTGCAAAATTTATAGCTTCTTCGTCATAATTATATAAGTTGAACCCACGTAAGTTCAGAAAAGTAATGTAGGAACTACTGGAAAGATGTTCTTATAACAAAGAAGTAAGAAAAAAAGTGAAGTACAAAGGGCAATTGTAGACACGTGTTTCAGATTCATTGATCTTGGTCAATATAGTGTAGCTAAGGAATAGGGCGGGATATACTTGAAGATGAAAAGGAATAATCTTAGGCCAAATTGGAGATAGGCTACAAATTGATGATTCTGCTAGATTGTCCTTGAAATTGAGGATAAATCTAAACGTCGCCATGAGAATAAATCTAAACGCAAACATCATCCAACTGCGATCTTCTGAACACAGGGAAAATAAAATTAGGAGAAAATTAAAATCCAACTGCAGGAACGTGCTTCAGACTCATTGCTCGTCGTCAGTACAATGTAGCCAAGGAATAATGCAGATAAATCTTGAAGATGAAGAGGAACAATCACGGACTATACGGAAAAGAGATTACCAACTGAGGCTTCGCCAGACTGTCCTCTGTATTGAAAATACATTTAAACGTCGTCACAAGGTAGACATTTTCCACTTCCGTATCATCCGAACTCATAAGTATATAAAATAAGGAACAAAATAATGCGGATCTTAGAATAATAGAGGTAAGAAACTCCAAATAATAAGGGTAACGTCGCTGAAAATGCAACTGCATATATGTGTTTCAGAGTTATTAGTCTTCGTCAGTAGAGTGTAGGCAAGGTATAAGGCAGATATAAATTACATCGAGATGTAGGCGATTTATACAGAGTAGCCTCTTAGCCTCTGGGTTACGTGAGGTGATTGGGTGATACTTTGCAATACTATCAATTAAAGCATATACCACATTTCTAAGTAGTCTGCAAATTGAAATTTTTAACAATCTAATTTTGAATGAAAAATGTCAATGAATATTAAAAGCAGAAAAAGGAGTATCTTTTCCCTTATGTTACTCCTGACATGGGCGAAAAGTAACGAGCTGCGTGATCTGGACTACATAGTGTTTACGGTTGTTGAGGTAGCACATACTATAAATGCAACCAGAAATGAAGAGATTTCTGTGCCATCAAGTTTGCTAAAACGTAGGTTTTGCTCCATATGATCATAACTTATAACATCTTTTTGTGAATGAAGTTAACTTGGTTATTTTTATCAAAGTTGCTTGAGATATATGGACGGTCATTGTTGTTTGATTTGTGGTGGCAAAATATTTAGTCCATAAAACCATATCCGTCAATGGAAACGAAAGACTTAATTTGTGGACAAATAGCTTCATATAGACACAATTCATATATATACAGGGTGTCCAGAAACTCTCCTGACAAATGAAGACCGGAGATTCCTCAGATAATTTTAAGACAATTTAATCCAATTCACCCTAGTCCGAAGATGCTTCCTAAGGTCATAGGCGTCCGTTTTGGGTAGGTAAACTGTTATTTTAACGCATAACTTTTTTGTCTTTAACTTTTAAGCATTTGTGACACTAGATTATTAAATTTTCAGGTATTCTAGTACTAAAAGGTACTCTTACTTTAAGTCGGTAGGATACACCGTTTTCTAGAAAAATCGATTTGAAATTTTTCGTTTTTTCGTCATTAAAATTCAATTTATTATTTTTTGCACTAGTTCGCTCTGAACTGCCAACAGAAATATAACCTACGTTTTTAATTGTCTAATTGTTGTCAGTTCGCGAAGTTGAAATGACGAAATACGATATGACGAAAAAACGAAAAATTTTCAAATCGATTTTTCTAGAAAACGGTGTATCCTACCGACTTAAAGTAAGAGTACCTTTTAGTACTAGAATACCTGAACATTTAATAATCTAGTGTCACAAATGCTTAAAAGTTAAAGACGAAAAAGGTATGCGTTAAAATAACCGTTTACCTACCCAAAACGGACGCCTATGACCGGTACTAGAAATTCGCAATCGATGGAATCGATTCATCTCTGGAGGATAAATAAGCATACCACTTTTTGTTTTTCTAAATAGAAGCGTTCGGGAGATATTAAAAAAAAACTAATTACAAGGCGCCATCTTCAAAGAGCTCTAGCTCCCTTAGGAAGCATTTTCGGACTAGGGTGAATTGGGTTAAATTGTCTTAAAATTATCTGAGGAATCTCCGGTCTTCGTTTGTCAGGAGAGTTTCTGGACAGCCTGTATAATAATAATTGAATAGTCTTTACTCAAGTTCCACTAATTTGGAATTATCTATTACTGAAGTGGTCCTGTAGTTTCTGTCGGTTTTAGACACATAGAATTGTGCTAGTCTTGCAATTTTATAAGTATCAGGAAAAACGGAAATGCTAGGTGATAAGAAGCTTGCAAACACATCGGCATATTTTTTTTAAATTAAAAAACAAACAAATTGTAATCCTTAAAATATATCTACTAAATAGTTATTTGCTATTAGTTTTAATTTTGGTTTTAAGGTTTATGAGCATATTCAGATCTTGATAAAATTCGCTTAAATTTGTACTCAATGATGTTTAATTCACTAAAACATGGATAAGAAAGATATGACTTATAGTTAGTGTACATTTAAAATGTTTTTCAGGTGTACAAGTCCTAAATATAAAGAGAATTTCAGTTTTATTTACTAATGACCTAGAATTTCACTAATTCTTAAAAAATATCTACATGAGAAATCGAAAAGAAATACAAATTAGATATAAAATCGGATAAATAATACATAATCAATAAACACAATTTATTTATCTTAGTTGAAATAAAATTATAACTGAAAAATGTATAAATATAAAAGTGTATTTCAAATTTGCTGAAATATTAATGCTAAATTAATATTAAATAACTATTAATTTCCCAGAATAGATTAATTATCAACTAGATAGATACCTAACACGCATGTTCAGTAAAGTTTGATAATTAACGAAATTCAAAACTGCAACGTTCTTGACGATCATTAATTTTCCTGTAGGGACATGTGTTTAATTTCATTTTTCGAAATAATTATTAATTCCTTCAAAGGTAGACAAAAACCTAATAGTAGCGAAGCTATTCTTATTTCAAAGGATTTTGCCTCGAGCAAATCGTCTATTGTTTCGGACGCCCTTTGTGATTATCCCCTTTTGCTACAGTTTTGTCTTGCTTGCGTTTCACCTAAGTTTCTCACCTAAATTATTTCATGCTACGAACTTAATTAGATGCAATATTCTAGCGTCTAATATTAGCAAATTATCTTGTCAATGTGCAAGGAGTGCACTTGTTAAAATACATGTAAACGTCTCAACTTGTTTGAGAAGTAACCTTAGTTTGGTAGTAGGTACGTAATAATTTCAGTTTCCCATATATATAAAGCCGAATTGGGATTTATTACTAAGTTATTTTATATATAGTACGAAGAATTATAAACATTATCAATGGGTATATGCAATAAATTATCATTTTAATTTTATAAGGTAATTCATATTAAGAAGTACTACATGCAAAAGCTCTGTGGACATTTTATAATTTCTATTAACCCGCAACTACTACAAACAAATAAATGAAACACAAGTACTACCCATGGGTCAATATGACCCGTTTATTAAATATTAAAAAAATATAACAAAATATTGATTCTTACAACAAACAAATATTACTTCTTATTATTTAATGAATTTAACATTATTTTAAACTATAATTATTGTTCATAACATTCTGGGCAAATTTTTTTTGCACATGTTGTACAAATTGGTTTTTTGCAGGTATCACAAAGCGTTGCCGTCTTTTTGTCGCTCTTGCTTGGACAAAAAAAGCATCTCTTCCTTTTCGATGTAGGAATACGTTCAGTACATTGTGTTTCAATAGGTATTTTCACTTTCAGGATATTTGCAATTAGTAATCTAAGGTTTCGGGGAACCTTTTGGTTGCACAGTCGTTCATGCATGTATGGTTCACACAACGCAAGTCCTACTTGTTTTATGAAGGCATATCTAGAAATTTTCTTACCCAAGGGCGAGGCTTCGTATACAACTCTACTATTGACACCAGCAATATTCAGAATAGAATGAAATAAAGCCATCGGCCAACGTCTGGTTCTTCGGGAAGTTGAATATACAGCACATTTTTCATCGAGTGCATCCACCCCTTCTTTGGTCTCATTATAGAAGTGTATGATATCAGGTTTTTTTGTATTTCTATTCACAGTGTTAGTGTGGTGCATACTGGATATAAGGATTACTGATTTTCCCTGTTTTGGTACATGGGATACCAAAGTTATTCCACCTTGAAATCCAAATATTGATGATGATATCTCGCGCTTACGGTTTGCTTGAAATTCTGGTGGAATTTGCCTTTTGTTTTTCCTTAGTGTTCCAACATAATATGTAAAATTTCGTTTACGTAATTCATTTACTGTTTCAATTGCAGAGTACCAATTATTATCAGCAGTTATGTTCCTATTTGAATTCACAGGTAAATATTCCACAAGACGTAATACAACTTGAGTTGGATTTGGCAGTAAATTCTTAGCTGGTTTTAAGGGTTTTGCACCAGTGTAAACTTCCGCATTACACATGTAATGTGTCTTGGAATCAGCTAAAACTTGCACTTTAATCCCATACTTTGCGGGTTTGTTAGGAATATACATACGGAAACCGCATCTTCCTCTAAATGGAACGAGCATTTCATCAATGGTTAAATATTCTCCGGGTATATAGTTTTCTTTGCAATTAGCAACAAACAAATCAAATATTTCAGATATAGGCGCCAATTTATTAATAGAAACTCTATTTTTTCTAGTTGTCTCATCATCAAACCTCAAGCAACTTAGTAAAAAGGCAAAACGTGGTAATGACATTGTGCACCTAAATATATCTCTTCCTGTACCGTCAGTGCACCACATAGAACGAATATCTTCATGGTTCGATTTGAATATTGATTGTAAATAGAGCAGACCCAGGAATGCTTTTAGTTCTTTGATTGTAGTTTTATTGATGAATGAGATAGTGAATAAAGTACGTGAATCCCTGCGTCGTTTACAGTGCTTATATTTGATACACATACTTTCAATTTTTTTGTTTGTGCAATCCACTATCTTATGAAGTATATCTTCAGTTATGAACAGTAACCATGCAAATAGTGGATTTTCTGGTGGTGTTGCTAAAGCAGACCCTGTATTGCCTGCCTTAAAAGTTATTATATTTTCCCTTTTAACTTTACTTGTACTGGGAGGATCCTTTCTCCATTTTGTACCATCTTTTCCGTACCATGCTTTCTGTGATAAAGTTTCACCATCTATATTTTCATCGTCACTATTATCATCACTGGAAATTGAATATTCGCTATTTGTATCGTGTTCGCTTAATAATTCCAAATCATCTTCTTCATTACTTTGATCTCCTTCTTCTGTTATAATCCTTAGAGTACCAGCTTGGTCATTGACTGTAACTACATTTGTTTTTGATCCTGATGGTTGGTTTTGAGACATTTCCGGTTCCTTATCCGATTCCATATCTTCCCAAAATTCTTCACTGTTGAGAATCTTAGCAAGTTGTTCATCAGAAAGACCTGCCATTATGCTGTAAGAATAGTAAAAATAAGTTTTTATTTGTATAAAAATCCTATAACTATATTACGCAGAATAAACAAGTATGAATTTTGAAAATAACTTACCAAGTACTCCTATATTTTCCTAACGTATTTGCTACAGACGGGTCACTTTGACCCGAAAAACAATACACAGCAAAATAGGAACCTCTCTCCGCGACTGCTTTGCTCCTACTGAAAAGAGCACCAGAAAATTGTGGAATAGCTAGAAGGCCAACCCCCACCATTAAGTTATAATACAATGCCAATAAAAGCAAATATCAGATGGGTCAATCTGACCCGTCTGTTGTAGTTACGGGTTAAAACAAATCCTGTATTGATAGCGGAATGCTAATTCTTTTGACTTTCCACAAACCTTGGCAAATTCAGAAGAGCCTCAGTTTATATGGTAATCTTGGCAATGTAATGGACTCATTATTATTATTAGAAGAAAAGAATGTAAGACTTCTTTCTAAAGCAACAGATTTTCAATTTCATTTCTTTTTTACTTACTTCCTTATACGTATCCTCTTTGCAGAATTTTCTAGATCTTGGTCTCTCTTCCGAGCATCATTCCAGGTGCTTCCCCGATCCTCCAGCAACTGCGCTATTACCTGATTTCATACTCCTCTTGGTCTACCTATATTTCTCCTCTTGCTCAAGCCGGCCTCACATATCTCTTTGACAGGGTTCCTGTTGCTCATCCGTGTGAGGAATCCAAACCAACTAAGTTGTTTTTTTTTTTCAATTTTTTTCTATTGCTGATATCACACCTAGTTTTTCTCGTATCTTCTCATTCCTAATTGTATCCAGTCTGGTAATGCCATCTATTCTCTTCAAAATCTTCATTTCAGCTGCTGTTATTATCTATTTCAATATCTTGGTCAATACCCATGGCTCGCTCCCGTAGCATATAGTGTCCGTAGAGATATTTTCTTGTAAATTTTTGCCTTCGTTTCCATGCTGATCTCTCCCTCACTTGAAAATATGTATTTTAGTACATGATATAAATCGTTTACAATTTTCATTCTATTATTCACATCTGCCTCTTTTTTCACGTTTATTGGATAACCATTTATTATCATATTCATTTCTACGTTTCTTTGAAGGACATTTTTATTAGGAGCTGTAATTATCAAGTCGTTGGCATACAAGAATTCCTTGGCTACTATAGGTTGGAGATTTATGAACCCTACCTAAACAACCTTTTTCAGGTTATTGGCATTTCTTGCAATATCGTCCAAATAATTATGAACGGACTCAGAATTCCGACCAGTCTTATTTCTTTATGTGTGAAAAAGCTTTTTGTATATTCGTTTTCAATTCTTATTATGTCGCTGGTGTTGGTGTATATACTTCTGAGTGCCTTTAGTAGTTCTTCTTTAATCCCTCTGTTGCCATGGCTATATCCTATGTATCGGAAGTGTATCTAATGCTTTTTGTATGTCAACTGACCACTTAGAAGTCTGTCTGAAATTTGCCTTAAACAGAACATTCAGTCCTGCGTGCTCCTATCCGGCCTGAAACCTGCCTGATTTTCTTGGAGATTTCAGACTAAATTAGCTTTTAATCGCTTCTCTATTATCCTTTAATATATCTTTCCAGCTACTGATAACAATGAGATACCTCTGTAATTTGAACATGTCGTATGGTCACCCTTTCTTTACGTAAGAGGAAGGTAATTATTCTTTTCCAGTCCTCGGGGATTGTTTTCCTTCCCGATGCTAAGTTTATTATTCGAAGTAATACCCATATAGCATCAACTTCCATGTATTTCAGTATTTCTGGCTTTATATTGTCAGTTCCAACTGCTTTTTCTTATTTTAACTACTCCTCTGCCAAATGTCTCCATCTGTTTCGGCCTCAAACAAATCGCAAAAGTGTTCATATCCCTAGTATCGCTTTTATCCTGTTCTGAGGATAGAATTCGTCCTTCTTTATTTTTTATATATATTGGAGGTGTAATTGACTGAGCTGACTTACGTAAGGTTTTCAAGCTCCTATATAGCAGTCTGAAATTTCCTTTTCTTTGTTCTTCCATTTTCGTTCGAAAGTCTGTTCAGGATTTTTGTTTTGCTACTTTAATCATTACTTTAACTTGTAATATTCTCTTCCTGTGTTCTTCATGGTCAGTATTGTTACTGGTTTCCAGACCTTTCTTCCAACATTCTTTCTTTTCTTTTACTATACTCTTAAATTCTTCACGCCACCAGTTGTTTTCTGTTTTTTCCGTATCTTGTACTTCCGTATACCTTATTCTTTAAGCATGTGCAATTCCATTTTCTATAAGCCTAATAATAATGTAACGTTTTCGGGTTCGCAATAAACAACTCGTGCAATTTATTTATTTAAAACAGTCTTTATATTCATACACTTAAAATTAATTACAATTGGCGTTCTCCACAACACGCTTGAGTAGGCCATCCTCCACCTTCACAGAGTCCCATTCAGCCCAGTAGGATTCCAGTCCCTGTGAGCGAGGAGCTACTTCTTGACAAGCCCGTCCGCGACCAGTACCTTTCCAAACCATCAATGAACCAAGGTCTTCATCAGCTTCTTGATCGATCCACAATTTGTCAGGTTGCCACTGATCGTCAACCACGGTAGTTCTAAATGTGTTGGCCGATTTTTCTTCTAGTCGGTTGCTATGCTTGGACGTGGTATCCTTGCAACAGCATCAGCGTTTTGGTGTTGCACAGATGCGATTCGCGCTATTTATTTTGAGGCTCTACGATACTGGGTCGACGATTGCCTCTTCTCATCGACCCGTTTCATTTTTCGCTGCTCCGCTATGGTTTTCTGGAGCTTCTTCCCGCATTTACTTTGCGCATGGCCCATTTCCATCTACATTTCCATTTCCAATTCCAGCATCGGAGCGTTCTTCTCTTAGGTTGCACCTTATTCACTAATCGTCGGACTACCTGTCCCAGGTGTGCATGCCCATACTTCATCTTAAGACGCTTGATTGATTTAAGGTAGTCTTGACACTCTTCCGGACGTAAGGTCTGCAGAGTATCACTTGCCTCTCCTATTAATGACACAATCAGGGCAGTAGCTTTCTCCGGGGACGTCCATCCATTTGCTCCTACAGCGGCTTCGAATTGTTTCAGGTACGTCATCCATGACGTCTTCCCATCGAAGGTGGGAGGCTTTACCTTTGCCTTTGCTGTTCGGGAGATCTCCAGGCTTCCGCCCGAGGTGTCATGGGGATCGCAGTCGTTCATCGCTGGCAACTGAAGCTGAACCCCAAACTCGTCCCCCATTCCGAACACGCGCTCCTCAGCTTTCTGTTCTACGGCTTCGATGGCCCCAGAAAATTCCTGTCTTTCATTCGATGAATTCTTTTGAATGTCTTCCTCGAGTTGTTTTGAATTACTTGCAATTTCATTTCTTAAAGCTTTTGAATTATTTGCAATTTCATTATTTAAAGCTTTTAAATTATTTGCAATTTCTTTTAGAGTCTCCATATTAGTCTTGAATTGTTTTGCAACTTCATCTCTTAAAGTTTTTGAATTATTTTCAATTTTATCTATTATTAAGCTTAGATCACAGGCTGTACTTGAAACAAATATTTCTCGGGATCCTCACCTTCATTTATTAGAAGGTCACGAATCCGATCCTGGAGAATTGGTTTTTTTCCAGACGTATCTGCGTCCGTTTCTTCCAATTCTGCCCTCAACTCGGAGACCTTTAATTCTTCCAAACAATAAACAACTCGTGCAATTTATTTATTTAAAACAGTCTGTATATTCATACACTTAAAATTATATAACAATATAAAAACATAAAACTAATGTATCACACTTAAACTACTACAAATGAATTAACACATGTATTTATTTCTATTACTAATATGTCCGTATATTTATATTGCACTACCACTTAAGAACTATTTATTTCTTTCTTATATTTATTTCTACGCGCGTCGACTACCTAAGGAACTTCTTAATCCCGAATTACTCATCCATCGGTGACCCAGCCGCCTTATATACACATACGAAACATCTGGAGCATTCGCGTATACCCCATCTCCATCTCGACGTTTGCAGAACATTCGATAGATATTCTGTCTCCAGGCAGTACAACGCAAATGGATGATCCACTGGTTCATGATGTTTACCAGTCGCGCCGAGATGATTTACAACCTTCTTTTTTTTCGATTGTCACTCGGAAGTCTGCTGGTTTCGTTACAATAATATTAATAAGACACCTAATGCTAAGGAAAAGAAATAACGAAATAATAAATATTTACCATTAATATATGTCATATCTACGTGTAATTAAAAGTGAAAATGCAAACAATTAAGCATAGAACAGCCGCTACTATCTATGCGGTTCCATTAAAAGATCTAGATTTATCTGAGACGACACTCAATTCCACTACATAAATAATATGGACCCAAATTTTGTAATTAAAAGAGTAATAAAAAGAGTAAAATAAAGATTTTCCAGTTACTGTAATTAATTGATTTGCATCCTAATAATCATTTACCGAACATATTGTTTTGATGAATAAAGATTAACTTCACATATTTCTTAAAACACTACACATAATTTATTAATTTAAATAATGTACTAAATATAAACTAGCTCAAATATTAATTATAACACATAATAATAGTAAAGTGTATTAAGTTCTGCCCATTAACGATAGATGTCCTACTTCCTTTCCACCTTAGCTTCTTTCCAACAAATGGCTACCCAAACAGCAATTCAATATATGAATTAAATGCGGAATTATTATTATCGTAGACTATTATTTTTGCCCACCCTATATAATTATGGCTTTATAGAAACCATGTCATCAGACATCAGAATTGCTTTGGACATACAGACATAATAAAATATGCATTTTCCAGAAGAATGTCGTAATTGATTTCAATACTATATAACGAGGTGGTAATTTAAAAATGTAGTTATAATCTTGCGTTCAAATTATAGGTTCGATAACTAAACCGCCCTGTACGATATCAGCATACAAATAAGCTCATTCTGAAGATGAAATCACCCACTTCAGGGGAATGACTGTATTTTTATAATTAAAGCGTACCTGTGCCAAATTGTTCACAGATTACGAGTTCCTAATTTTTTCGGTTAAATCGATTTCTGTGGCCTGGTCGGACACACTTGTCACGTTGGTCACGTGATGCAAAAATGTGCCTTACAAATAAACAAGGAAATTTAATTTGTCCCGTTTGTCTTCGGCACGTTTATGCGGCGCACGAATTCACCAGAAACTTTTATTTTAGCGATTAATATAACAGAATTCGTAATTCGGGACGGAGTTTCGGGACGTCTACAGATTGCATAAATAAGGTTGCCTTTGAGAGCTTAGAAAGTCTTGCATATATGTTTCTTATAAAATAAGATTTGTTATTTTACTTTCTTTATATACTAATTATGAATCACTACACTTCAGAATTCTTTTCATATAATTTAATGTTATTTAAACTTGAGTAACAGGAAACAGGTGGAGGTAGATAGAATGAGTGCGTCGTCATTTCGAAAGCAAATATTTTATTGTCTTGAAAGTGCGCTTCTATCATCATCATTCTTCAATTCGAGAATCAACTCCAATAAGTTATATACAAATTTTATCAGAAAAGCAGAATGTCTGCTATTACATTAGCAGGTTCATGGGAAGCATATAGGTACAACACTACAATAGATTTTACAGAAATTTTTGTTTATTATCACCCTTTCTACTATCTTCGGATTCTGAACATTGATTTACGTTGATTATAAATGGTATCACTACTTCTATAAAAGCAACAAGTCTCAGTTCCACCAGTTTGTGATTTTACTGTCTTTGCTACAGATTACACATAGCCGAATTTATAGATATGCTTCAGGAAAACAGGATACCCGTACCGTATATTAACGTAATAAAAGAGCTAAATAAAAATAATACAACACAGGGGATTTACAGAACCAGTACCAGTACTAACTTGAATCCGCCAGGGCAATAGTTTGAGCCCAATATTGTTCAACTTTATTATAGATAAAATAAATTAATAGTGTAGAAGAAGTTGATGGAGGATACAGATTAGGAGAAGAATAGATAAAGATCCTATGTTACGCAAACGACACAATTTTGAAGACGGATAACGAAGATGACAGCGACAGCGACTATACTATATAGGTCTCAAACAAGGACGGAGAACCTTAATATGCAGATGTCTATAGAAAAGAGAAAATCAATGGTCATAGCAAAGGAGCTCACTGGATGTAAACTGGCTGTAAACGACAAACCCATCCACCAATGTATGCAATGTACGTACATAGGACTTGAGGTAACAAGCTCCAAAAACTTACAACAAGAAGTCAGAACCCAAATGAATAAAGCCCCAAGAATCTCGGGCTATCTGAGGGATCTAATATTGAGGCACAAATACATGTCTACTGAAAGCAAAGTCCGCATATATGAAACAGCCGTGAGACCTGTACTCACCTATGCAGTGGAAATTCGAGCGGATACTATAAAAGCGATGAGCATGATTAGGGCAGCAGATATGAAGACATTGAGGAATATTAAAGGAGTAAGCTTGAGGGACCAGATAAGTAGCTAAGATATAAGAGCAGATCTCAAAATTGAGAGAAATTAGAGAGACCACATCGACAGAATGATCGATGGACAAAATAGGCAAAGGATGAACAGCCGAATTCAAGAAGACCTTCCGATCGACCTCCCAAAAATGGTGCGATAGCTGGACATCTGCTTCCCAAGAGGCTGAACAAGATTAAGAAAAGTAGAAGAAACAGTATCATGTTTTAAGAAAAGAGAAACAAGAAGAAGAAGAAGAATAAGAAGACTGATGGTGTGTTTATTGGTATTCGCCAAAATTTCAGATGTGATCTTTCTAGTGTCTTAATCCATACCTCAACTGCATTTCTTCTTCATAACCCTTACTTCATTATAATATGTTTTTAATATTCTCCAGATATGCTATAATGGGTTGAATATGTAGTGATATGGTGGTGTTCGCAGAATTGGCACATGAAAACGTGAAATTTCGAATGTAGTATGGGTAGCCCTGTGGTGTTGGTAGACAGGTGTGAGTGATATCCTGTGACTAACTTGCGAGTCCACAACTACTTGTCATTTAGTAACCATAGACCAGTCGGTTGGTTCAGAACGCGCATTTGCCGTGAAGCCTTTTACAAGAATGGTGACAGTGCGACTGATGCTTAACGAAAATTCCGACGTCATTACAATTTTGGACGTCAGGCACACGTTCCAACTTGCCACCCCATCAATACATGGGTTAAGAATTATGGGGATACGGTTAGAGCTCTTAAAAGGAAACCATCAGGAAGTCAATTCAACAAACCCCAGAGAACATTGAAGCAGTTCGGACTTCAATTGGAAGGAGTCCACAATGATCGGCAAGCAGACGCAGCAGCATTGAACCTAAACCCAATAACCATCTGGCGAGTACTCGATATTGATTTGAAGTCTCACCGCTACAATATTCAAATTGTATAGCAACTGAAACTATTAAACTACATAGAAAATTTGAATTTCTTTGTTAAAACATTTAATGGCACGTATTTTACTTTTTGGTTTCAACAATAAAACTTCTAAATTAATTTCTCTTACTTCTGTGAGAGTTACTTCAAAATTTCTTGTTTCTTTGTTCCACCCTATATTTCAGACTTATTACTAAAAATTATTTTCTACAGAAGATGAAAAATAAATACCTAAGGTGCATACCATATTGACTTTTGTTGCACGAATTATTGAGATATTCATCATATAAAACGCTATGATAACTACCATTATAATAATAGATGAGTTTTATAGTTTTCACAGCAGTTCATTTTTAAACCAATTTAAGAAACTGTTTCTATCCATTTCACCATGGTAATCGGAATTGCTTGTATTTGAAGAAAATAATAAAGAGGTCCATAAATATATGTTCCTGCATGAAACACTATGAACTCTAAACAAAGCAAAATCTTTATTTTTAATGCAGAGCCATTAAATCTTACCGTCAACTTTCAACTTCCAAATACTTCTATAATTATATTGTTACAATGTCATTTTCAAAAATCAAGTCTCACCCAAATGGACACATGCCATTGGACTTTCAGATTATAAGTTGTTCGTATATATTCTTAGAAAATTGGTTCAAGCAAGAGCAACATGTGCCTGTTCCATTACTTTTCTGTGCATACAATCTTTCTTATATTCGAAATCAATATCTGCAAGTATTCTATATACCAAGAGAATCAATAGTCTTGAAAGATATAAGGCTTTCTTAGAAGTGTTAATACCGAAGCTTTTGTAAAACGTTGTTCTAAAGTAACAAAATTTACATTATATTAATCAGTTTATCTTCATTGATTTATAGTAAGTAATTTACTGTTTTTATACAGATGGTATATAGATTCGCGTATTATTATTTTTATTGCTGGAGCGGTTTGTTGTTCGCTTTGCTGTACTGCGATACAATGCGTGTGCCTTTCTTCAGCGGCTTTGTAGATGTTTTCTTTCAGTTTAATAATAATAACGTAATTATTTTTGTTGTGTGAGATTGGCAACACAGACGTCATTTTTTTCGTTTAAGTCGAAAGTGCATTTTTTCGTGTGTTCTTTTATATTAATGATACTTAGATGCGAACGTGTGTTTGCATATTTATATTTATATTATTTTGCCCGGATTTAATCCATCATTTTGAAATGGAGAATTTAATTTAAAACTTATTCTAGCAAAAATTTAAAAATTATAGTATTTATTATGCAATATCCTTTCGATCTTTTAGACGAAGAAGTAATCAGAACCTTTATTCTAGTGACGGGTTTTAGTAACAGACTGTGCATCAACACAATATACATTTTCATTTTACTTTAATACGGCCTTAAACATTTAATCCTAATAAATGCTCTAGTGTTAATGTAAAGAAATAACCAAACTCCAAGGCAGTACATTAACATTAAATACAAAACGTGGCATTCAGTACGATCTATTTAACACACACTAAACTCCGCCATTCTGAGAGATAGCGTATTTTAGCAGGTCGTTTCGCAAGAAATGTGACTAATAAAGCTGTTACGAACCACTTGTCTTTAAAATACCTCAAATGAAAGCATTACTGTTTTTACTCGGAGCTGCACAATTAGACTTAATCTTCCGCGAGAGAGAGAAAAAAAAACGAAAAGCATTTCCATAAAACTGAAGGTATTCGTTGGAAATTATTATATAGAGAGAATGAATAAAATCTAGATAAGCTGCACCTATAAAATCTGTAGGAACTATTTAAAATAATACTCTGCGTTTTATGAAATATACCTTTGCCAGAATGTATGCTGGAACTGAGTATGAAAATAATTGCTTACCATTACTTATTTTATGTCCTTTCTTTCGATGTTATTGATGTTTTTGAAAGCCGGGTATCAAATACGAATATTTCATATATTCGAATATTCAATTCTTAATTTCAAACAAAATTATTCGAATTTTGAATATTCGAATACCTATTCAAATATTCGAATATATGATATTTTAATATTCGAATTTAAATGTTCAAATAGTTGATAACGCTTTGAGATAAGTATGGACAAATCTGGGAAAGTTATATAGAATTTCATAAAGAAACCAACTGTTATAATAAATATAGGATGATTTGTTAAAAATAAAGATGTTGATTCCTAGCTGGTGTATAAGCGGCCACACTGTATGCATGAAATTATTATACAAACGTGCATAACCTCAAATTACTATCACGTTTAAAATGTGAATTAATTCTAATAATTTGTTCTTTATTAATTACTTCTGATATGCCATCCACCTTGGGTCATTTCATATAATACTCGTATATTGATAAAATATATGATATCAATAGGAAAATCAATATCCCCACTACAATATATGCATGCAAATACGCTGATCACGTATTATGAAATAAGAATGAACCATTCGTAATTTCCTGTAACGATTACAAATAAATTTACATACTTCCTTAAAGTAACAATGTTTATGTTGTCAAGTTAACTATCCGTGCACCTGTAAAGGTGTTAATGACTGCGCCAATCACAAATTCATTATGTCAACAACGGATGCCATATCTCAATTAGTATGCGTCAGTCAAATAGCGTTAATGCCCTTGACCTTCGCGAGCCGCGCCAAGGTACACGTATTAAATAATAATTTCGCTTTTCCTAATGTTTATGTTTGTTTGTCCAACGCGTACAAATATGTTCATTAAAAGTTTAATGATTATAATTTGAAGAAAAGGAGTCAAGACTCATTTTGTAAGAAAAATAGTTATAGATTATTCTTTATATATATACAGGGTTAGTCATCTCCGCGAAGAAGGCAGATTGTGACGTTTGAACAAACATATTTCGAAGCGGTTTTCTTCCAATGATAACCACTTATTAGGAGCAAGTTGTAAATTATCTTATTATACAGAGTGTTCTACATAAGCACTGTTATTCATTTTTTTTAATGATATATTTGAGTTTTTTTTATTGTTATATGTGTTTTATTATTTAATCGTATTGTGAACTAATATAAATCAATGTTAATTTTTATATTTTACCCTGTAAGTGGTTGTATCTGTTGGGTAATAATTGAATATTATTATTATTATTATATTTGCTCTTTTACTGATCCCTATAAAACAAAACTAGTTTTGTGATGTCCAAAACCTAGCAGGCTAGTCAATAGAAGAGTCTACCTGGGAAACATTTCATTAAAATATTTAGTGTCTGTAGCGTAGAATGTGGGGATTCCCCGTCTTGTTGCATCTACATCTCTTTGTAAATTTAGCGGAACATCTTCCAGTAATTCCACTAAATGCTTGACAGAAATTACTCACAAGCATCTCCGTTAATACTGCCTTCAAATAAATGCGATACTACCATCCATTCACCAAGAATGCCTCCCAATACATTTATGCTCCACCTATGCTGATGATCTATTTATTAGTGAGTAAATTCATTTAAATAGCAATGAAAATTTTTTTTGTTAACTGATCCTTTTCTATGGAAACTAGCTTCATCACCAAGTAATACACTATCAAAAAGAATTGGCGGGACATTCATTTTAATTACTGTTCATTGGCAGAACACTCGTCTAGCTTTAAAATGATGGGTGTGTAACTCAATATTTAAATGTATTCATTACGGATGATATTTATTTCATTTTAACGTCATTGCTACGATGGTTTGGTGAATATACAGCAAACGACTTCTTTCATGGCTACTGACTTGTTGATTATCTGTTGTTTCCACTAGAATTTTTAAATGATTTTCATCATCAATCACATATTTAGATTATATCTCTAGGCTCATTTGTAGACAAAATCCTTATAAAATCAGGTTTGACAACTGAAAACCAACTTATTAAATGCCATCGATTCAATTGTCAATTTCGAGGCAAATATCATGACTCACTGTATTCAAAAAAAAAACATAAAGTTGACAAAATCATATAAAAAAATGACTATAGCTCAGTAATGGTCACTCTTAAAATAATATCTTAAGACATGTTTTTGATGCGAAATTTAGTAAGCAATTCAAAAATGTACCGATATATAGGATGTTCCGTTTAAAAAAATTACTTTCAGACAAAAATATGTCGTATAATTTTAATCCAGCTTTCTGCAAATTCAATTAGTAATTGCAAAAAAATAAAATATGTTTGTTATTAGGAACTTTTATTATGAACAACACTACCAAAAATCATGGGTATCTAATACGTTGTCTTCGAGAAATATAATTTTACAAAAACATAAAATTTTTCAGCAAAATGGTTAAAAATTAATGTAATTATTGATGCTAAAAATATTGATTTATGTTAAATTATGTACAATTAAAGAAAGTATACATATTAGAAAAATATCAGAAAAAGAAAAATATTGGGTATAATCCGCTGTAGAGCAACCGTAAACACGTGTTTCTGACTAATTGGTCGTCATCAGTACGGTGTAGCCAAGGAATAAGGTGGGATAACCTTGGAGATGTAAGCTAAACGGAAGACCATCAGGTGACAGACCACCATTTGCAGCTTCAGCTAGAAGATCCTCGGTTTTGAGGACAACAACTAACGTCGCCACGAGGAAGACAATGTCAACCTGCGTGCCATCCGAGACCCAGGAAATTTTTCTTCCTCGTGGCGACGTTAGTTGTTGTCCTCAAAACCGAGGATCTTCTAGCTGAAGCTGCAAATGGTGGTCTGTCACCTGATGGTCTTCCGTTTAGCTTACATCTCCAAGGTTATCCCACCTTATTCCTTGGCTACACCGTACTGATGACGACCAATTAGTCAGAAACACGTGTTTACGGTTGCTCTACAGCGGATTATACCCAATATTTTTCTTTTTCTGATATTTTATGTATCCGCGATAATTTCTTATTCTTTTATTAGAAAAATATATACATAGAGATATTTGAATTATAACTAAATTGCATTCGTAGATGTTTAAATCTTCTATCTTCAATGATGAAATCCAAAAACTGAAGGAGAAATAGGAACATAAGTAAATAAAATAATGTAACACATATTATGTAGAAAATATTCAACGCTTGAAAGTATTTTTGTAATGTTTAACAAATGGCATTTATGTATTCTTGACGTAAATTTCTCGACATAGTATAGAAAATCAGTAGTTAAAAGCTAAAGCATATCCAATACCACGTGGTTAAGAAAAATACATAATTTATCAAGAAATAGAGTTAAACAGTAATTAAAAGTTTTGAGCGGCAAGATTTATTATAATGTTAGGCTATTTATGTACTTAAAACTAATAATTAGCTGCCAGTTGCATTAATTTTAATATCGGTAAATATATTAATGAATTTAATGCAAAATACCAGATATTACCATCCTTTGCAAATATAAATAAATGACTTATTTTATTTACATTGAACTTTACGAGTCAAAACTTAATTAATACGTATTTATTTACTAGTATTGTCATAATCCTAAAATCCGATTCACGTTAAGCTTCCGGAAATATGGTAATTATTTAACATTAATTACTACATCACTAACCCAATTTAGTTGTTCACCGCATAGAATAATCAATTTTCGGTATATTTGCTTTATGATTGCTATTATTATCCAAAACCTCAAACTATATAAATCCATTAGAGTGTTGCCGGGAAATATCTATCTTTCTATTGCTAATGACTAAGTAACTAAAGCAGATAAATACGACACGTTCATTTATTGGTTGCTGTAAATATTCCATTACAGCAAATAATGGCTCAGAATGAAATAACTGGAATATGAATAGGTACAAATATAATTAAAGATAAGTCAATGGAAGTAAATAAATTAAACTAAAATGCCACAGAATTAGAATACTAAATAAATATTTGCTGTTGAACTTTTATTCGTCTTGATTGTAAACTAAGATAAGAAAAATCTTGAATCAATTAATTATGTAAATTTAATTTAATTAACTTATTTGTACTTTTCACGGCATATTAATATTTCTTCTTATATCCTGTTGTACAAACTTCTTATGAATACCTTTGCCAAGGCTACTGAAGCCATCTAGGATAATTATTCTATAAAATTTCATGATTTAGTTACTGCACTTTATCTCTATTAGTAGTGAAGAAGCTTTTCAACAACTAGGAAAAGCATGAAATTAAAGTTATTCAACCGAGCGCATTTTGATTCTATTTGCCAATCGGAATATTCTTCCATTTCGTGGTTGGTCGTCTTACCACAAATTGCTTATTATTTAAATCTTGCATTTCAAAATATTCTAATTCGAATCTAGCTCCACATCATATAAAGAAAATTTCGGGTAATTTAAACATTTGATTTAGCTGGATCTAGCCGTGAACTCGTATTGAATTTGCAGCTTGTGTCTGAAAGCAACCTCCAGGTACTTCAGGAAAATTTGCATTCCAAGAAAAGTTAGAGAGCTCGGCTCTACAAAGTTAAAATACTTACTTACTGGTTCAATCTTCGTAGTAAAAATATTAAATATTAAATTCAAGGAAAATAGTATTTGAGAAATGGCAAGTACTTTAAATGATCACATTGGAAAAAAATGTATCGCTAAAGATGAAAGTTTGATTTACAGACTTTTATAAGTTTGCAAGACATCTCAAAGACCCATCAGATATACACCGTGTCTAAGGTTAAGTGTTCACTATTGCTAACTTTGTTAAGTATTATTGAAGCTAACAATTGAAGAGCTAGTTTCTGAGATATTCACAAAAGCAACAAATATTTAAATGGAACATCCTGGTTATTTTGATATTTTTTAAAATAGAGATAAATTCTAAATAAAAAGTAAGAAATACACTATCGTCCTTAATTTAAAAATAAGCGAATAAAAAGCACTTAACACTTTGATTATTTTAATATGTAATTAGTTAACTGGTTATAAATTTTAGTACATTAAGTCATATGAAACATTGAATAAGAAAACGGTAAACAACAAAAAGTCATAAATTTATACATTTTTTATCTTTGTAAATGTTCGAAGGCATGGCCTTGTTGATCAATACACTTCTGAGCTCTTTTGGGAACAGGTCTTGTCAGTTTTACGATAATTCTAGCAGGATTATTATTTATTATGTCACTAATTTTGTTTTCCAACTCCACCGATTTTCTATATTGTTGTTTATAAACTTCGTCTTTGATGTAACCTCACAGATAAAAATCTAAAGGTGTTAAATCAGGATATCGTGGAGACCAAGGAATTTGAGCGTTTGTTCCTATCCACCTATTATCAAAGAGTCTATCTAGTATAGTAGTAGAATCATGATAATTATGAGCAGGCGCCCCATCCTGTTGAAAATGTATAGGCTGGTAATCAGCTAATGGTAGGTTTTATAGAAGATTCTCGAGAACTGGCGCAAATAGTTGAACATAACGTACCCCTGTTAGGGTGCTCCGATAGAAAATTGGACCAATAACTCCACACCAAATATTTAAGCTAAACTAATGCTGCAGGTGTCGTGGATCCTCTATTATGGGATTCTGTCGAGATCAATAATATCGGTTTCTTTCATTACACATACCTTTAGTTGAAAAGTTAGATTCGCCTGACAACAAAATAAGTTTAAAATTATCTGGATGTTCATTGATGAAATTAATTAGCCAGTTATAAATAATTAATCTTCTCATTGCATCTCCTGGTAATATTGTGTGTACCACTTTCTTTCTATAGGGATGCAGTTTATGTTTCCTTAAAATAAGTTGTAGTAAGTACAGTGCATCTACTAACAGCGAATTCTCGTGTAATGTCTCCAATTTAATTGTGAGGAAATGTTTCAAAATATGCTAACACTCGTAATTCCGTTTCTTCGTTGATTATAAATCCTTTCTTTTTTCTAAATTTCCTAAATGTATCTTCGTTATTCCTTAGTTTTCTGTACGATTTTAAAAAGAATTGTCCATTTGGCGCTTCATGGTACGAAAATTTGTTACAATAATATGCTTCCACGGTTTTTCTTCTGCAAAACAGATAAGCTTCAGGTATATCGCATTTTTCTAGATGTGCGAAAGGCATTTTAGTAGAACTAACAGCGAGTAATAAACTGTTAACGTTAGGTAGCCGTACCCACACAATTAATTACAAAACAGAGTAAGCTTATAAACTCGTTAACGTTTCAAGTAGGCTTCTATTTCATTTTATATTCATCGCCTACTTACATATTAAAGCAATACTAATCATAGAGTTTATGTGCTATTTATTCTATTATTTGTAAATTTAGGACGATAGTGTATTACTTGCTTTTGTTTAGAATTTAACTCTCTTTCAAAAAATGTAGAAATATACAGGATGTCCCATTTAAAAATTTGTTGTTTCTTTTTGAATATCTCAGAAACTAGCTTTTCAATTGTTTCTCTGTTTCGACTAACTTAATCAGCAAAAAAAGTCTTATTAGTTTGCTAATTTAACCGACGTCGTAGCTTCAATAATAATAAAGTTAGCAATGGTGAACATTTAAGTTTAGACACGATATATATGAAAATGGTAGGGCATGAGAAAAAAATGGTGTACATTTCAAAAGTTATATTTATTTTAATTAGGTTATGTTACTAGGTACCTTTCATCCCAATTATCCGCATCTTGATTAATAAGGAGTGTAACGTTTTTCGTTATTTTTTTTAATTTTGAGCACAAGTTGGAATTCTTTTACTACATTTTAAAGTAAAAAACAAGGTTATAGTTTCATACGAATATATAATAATGAATTAAAACAGTCCAAATAACGCAAATATCAAAGGTAAATAATTACAATTTTCAAATTTACTGGATATAGTGTTAAATTCTATTAGACAAAAAATTCATTATAGCTGACTTTACGGTGGCCGGACTTTCCCGTTATGAAATATGACCTTTTTTTCTGGAAGTGGAAGAAAATTTATTGTTGGAGCAATATGGAACTGGCTCAATATTAACTTTAACTTACTTTTTGAACAAGAGTCTTAAATATGATAGGACTAACAGTTAATCTGATCTTCCAAAAATTCATCTTTCAATATTTCTACCAAGAAACAGAAAGCAGAAATTTAACTAATTGCAAGACTAGATTTTGTGTAGATATTTTTCTGGGATGTCATTAAGTAACCTGGACATACATTAGTAGTTAGTTCCTGTAGTATGGTTTTAGGACAATTATTCCGTTATGAAAAACGAGTTTAAACGACGCGTACTCCGAATCTAGCCGCGAATATTTCTATATGCAAAGTGAAACCAGCTATTGAAACGATTGAATTAAATTTACTTGATTTAGCGCTGAATTTGTTTTAGAATGTTTTCAATTGGAAGAATTAAGGTATATGCTCAACAACAAAGCCCAGACTAACTGCTATCACAAGAATTTTACAGCCAATTACTATTACTTATGCAATCTACCTTCATGGTCTTAAATTAAAACTGAATATCAATTAAGACTATATTTATTTAGCATAAAATTTGTAGTCTCAAGAGTTAGCGTTTGTTTCAAAAAAAGAAAGAAATAAGATATTATTATTTAAGATATTGCAAACAGTGCTAATAAAGTTGCAATTGAAGTTACATTAAGTAATAATGAAATAATGCTATAAAAAATGAGGTGTGGCCACCACACAACTTTCTTATACGTATGAGCGTTTCAAACTATACAATTTTAAGAATTTTTTTATATAGAAATTATTCAAAATCCTATTCTAAGTACTTTCATTCTCTTAATAAATCGCTATAGAATGCATACTTTGCAAGATATTCGAAAAAAAGTGCTACTCGCTAAGAGTAAAAGTGCTACTTCCGGTCCGAATTTTGAAATTTCATGTTTACAAAAAATATTGCAAATCCAACTCTAAATACTTTTGTACTCTTAATAAATATATATAGCATGCATAATTTACGACATATTTGCAAAAAATCGCTATTCGGTGAGAGTAAAAGTGGTACTTCCGGACCGAATTTTTAAATATCTTTTATACAAAAAATATTTAAAATTATCATTTAAATAGTTTTATACTCGTAATGTAGCTGCCTAGAAAGCATGACTTGAGAGATATTCGCAAAAAACTGATTTTCGATAAGAGTAAAAGACCTACTTCCGGTAGGAATTTCAAAAAACTTTTTTAAGACAATTTGTCTCAAATTTAATTTTGAGTACATATGAATTCTTTATAAATTTGTTTAAACTTGGTAATTAACGAATTATTTGCAAAATTCGATTTTTCACCGAAGTAAACTACTACTTCCGGTCTACCAATTTTACTGAAACACTAATCAGATCTCAAGAGGGAGATTATATACGTAAATATAAAATTTGGAATTGATACCTATAGCGGTTTGACCGCTATCGTGGTCACACACACACACATGGACAGACACACACACACACAGAGGAGAGAGAGAGACATTTTTTAAAAAACAATTTTTCGGTATCAGGGGAAATCAAAACGTGGACATCTGCAAAAATCTCGAGGTCGAAAATTTTCGTAATCACAATACTTCCTTATACTACGTATAAGAAAGTAAAAAGAGTACAAAACGTCTAATGCAATAGGTTACGAAATATAAAAAATGAGGTGTGGCCACCACACGACTTTCTTATACGTATGAGCGTTTCAAACTATACAATTTTAAGAATTTTTTTATACAAAACTTATTCAAAATCTATAAGTAAGTAATAACAAAAAACACACTTGGTATTGTTTCACAAATAAATATAATTAAATACTCGATGTACATTTCGCTTTGCGGCATCATCAGGAGTTCTCGAGAAACTAAAGTAAAATTTAATATACTGTAACTACCTACTTCTAACAAAAATGTAAATAAAATTGTACAAAAATAGAAATTATGAAAAGGTCATTTATATTTATTTGTGAAACAATACCAAGTGTGTTTTTTGTTATTACTTACTTATATTTCGACATGTTTCACCAAGAGATTTCCATCACTTCATTTAATTATTTATTCAAAATCCTATTCTAAGTACTTTCATTCTCTTAATAAATCGCTATAGAATGCATACTTTGCAAGATATTCGAAAAAAAGTGCTACTCGCTAAGAGTAAAAGTGCCACTTCCGGTCCGAATTTTGAAATTTCATGTACACAAAAAATATTGCAAATTCAACTCTAAATACTTTTGTACTCTTAATAAATATATATAGAATGCATAATTTACGACATATCTGCAAAAAATCGATATTCGGTAAGAGTAAAAGTGGTACTTCCGGTCCGAATTTTGAAATTTTTTTTATACAAAAGATATTTAAAATTATAATTTAAATACTTTTATACTCGTAATGTACCTGCCTAGAAAGCATGACTTGCGAGATATTCGCAAAAAACTGATTTTCGATAAGAGTAAAAGACCTACTTCCGGTAGGAATTTCAAAAAACTTTTTTAAGACAATTTGTCTCAAATTTAATTTTCAATTCTTTATAAATTTGTTTAAGCTTAGTAATTGACGAAATATTGGCAAAATTCGATTTTTATACTGCTACTTCCGGTGTACCGATTTTACTGAAAAACTAATCAGATCTCAAGAGGGAGATTATACACGTAAATACAAAATTTGGAAATGATATCTCCAGTGGTTTGACCGCTATCGTGGTCACAGACAGACAGACAGACAGACAGACAGACACACAGACAGACACACACACAGACATTTTTTTAAAAACCACTTTTTTGGTATCAGGGGACCTCAAAACGTGGACATCTGCAAAAATCTCGAGGTCGAAAATTTTCATCATCACAATACTTCCTTATACTACGTATAAGAAAGTAAAAGTACAGTATTTTACAAAATTTCATATAATTTATTACAGATAGTGGGACCTTGACACTAAAAAGTCATTATTATTTCTTTATACAAGGTTATTTTTTTAAATCTTGAAATAAACTTTTTTATTTGAAAAGATAAACCTTTGTTTCCTGAAGCAAAGTTTTAGGAATTAGTCCAAATAAGAAAAATGTGCGGAAAAAATAAACGTGTTGCTGCCAGATTGGGCGCTATTTCAGAGAAACATATTTTCTTAAATGGCAACACTGCATTTTTTTAACATTTTCTAATACATCTTAAGATTCAAGACAAAACAAAAGGAGTGCAAGTTTTTGATTGGAGTGGCGGTTTACGAATATTTAATTTATTTTTCAACATTAAAAGAATAGCAATAGTAACAAAAATTAATTACTTAACGTTTATTTTTTAAAAAAAATTTCGAACTGATTTCGTAACAATATCAAGTACCTTGCACCCATTAAATTCCCTTCTATGAAAAGAGGACCCATCACTCTGCTGTTAAATATGCCCCACCAAATATTAACTTTAGGACTGATCTGTCCCCGCCTATCTTCAGCGCAACAAGGATTATTATATTACCAATATCTGTAATTTTGCCGGTTTACCAAACCGTTAAATAAAAGGAAGCCTCATCGCTAAATAAGATATAATTTTGAAAATGTGGTTGTAGGCGCTTTTTCTCCAAAAACCAATCGCAAAATTTCAGTTGCCGATCACAATCATCATCATGAAGTTGCTGTACACTCATAATTATAATTTTATAGGGATCCATTTTAATTAAAGATTACACAGAACTTATAGTCACGTTATGACAGCGGGGACAAACATAGCCTCCTTGTTATCCCTTTAATGATGGATAATGTATAAAATACACATTAAATTGATAGAGAGATATCAGGGTGTGAAATATATTATTATTTATTGCATAATAAGGTTTGGGTGCATCAATTACTTGCAAATGTGAGGAGGACCAAAAATTGAGGCAAGATTAATAAAAGCAAATAAAAGGGCGGGATCTCTAGACCACTTATTTAAATCAAATTACCTCTCAAGAAATGCTAAATTGGCTCTATGAGACAGTGTTGTGAACAACTGTAACATATGGCTGCCAAACATGGAGACTTGACAGAAGTTCCCAAGAAAATCTGAGAAGATGGGAGTGAAAAATATTAAGAGAAAGAAAAGTAAAGCAATTATCATGCATATAGAAGCAAGATAGCAGTGGCTAAGTCACATTGAAAGAATGGCAGATGAGCGACTGCCAAAAAGGATGGCCTAGAGGCTATCTAGTTATAAAAGAAAAAGGGGAAGGCTTAGAAAATGGTGGTGAGAAGCTGTTTTAGCAGACCTACGTGAAATGAATATGCAAAATTTGGAATCCAAAACCCAAAATAGGGATGAATGGAAACAAATTACTGTAATGTCCTGTATAAAGTTACGTATATATAATGTTGTCTTTCACGAGAATGTCCCTAATTTTTGATTAAATTGAACATTTCGCATATCGAAACCTTAAGTATAATTGCCTAGTATCTTCGTTTACAAATACTAAATAGATATGGATATCTTTCAATAAGTTTTCTTATTCTTATAATATGAAATTCTAATTTTAATGTTAATAAATCGAAATATAATGATTGTAAGCGATTAACACAATTTAATTCATAATTGATTACTTAAACGTAACTTATCTGGCGGTTTTACTTTTCTCTAAGGTCCAGTGAATCAAGGATTTAAAATAGCTTCCTGAAGATTTACATTTATCTGGCTGTCAAGGTGTCCCTAACTTAACAACTTCGGGCCAAAACAGCAGATCCTGAGGTTACCACTCGGCCACATTGCAATATATTCAGTCTTAGTTCTAATGGAGAGATTCACGTAAATAATAAATTGCATTACATCTCTCGGAAATGCACGGTTAACCAATGCAGCGGGAAATGGATTAAATAAATATGTGAGAAATTCAAATTTTGTGCTACAGTAAATATTGAATCATTTGAAGTGGTTTTAAGGTTTCACGAAACTATTTTGGATGGAATATTAATAGACTTAAAGTTCATATTTATGTATTGTAATTAACTCATACTATAACTAATTATAAAAACTTATTTTCTTTCTTGGGTTTGTGGTATTCCTTTTAATTAAAACTAATATATTTTACTAACCTTTCGATGTATTTAACATCTTTTTAAAAGTTTATAAAACATATAACTGATAAAGATTACAAAATATCATTCTACGGTACAATATGATTTATACTAACAATAATTATAATTATTTTTATTTTTATGTATGGTAACGACTTACCTTAAAATTCATTTCGTCAATCATTAATATTTTCTAGGTTACTTTTTCATATATTCATTGCTAATTTTGTATTATTGAAAAGTATAAATTTGATAGATTTGCAATGTCAGATCTGTCATTTATTGAGTATTTTTGTTTTTTAATATGAATCATTTCTAATATATCTCTTATTTTTGGTTATGTTCTTTGTCCAGAATTTTTACCCGATTGAAATCAAATTCATGCCCAGTATTAATAGTATGTTTTACTTTCTTATACGTAGTATAAGGAAGTATTGTGATGATGAAAATTTTCGACCTCGAGATTTTTGCAGATGTCCACGTTTTGAGGTCCCCTGATACCAAAAAAGTGGTTTTTAAAAAAATGTCTGTGTGTCTGTCTGTCTGTCTGTCTGTCTGTCTGTCTGTCTGTCTGTCTGTCTGTCTGTGACCACGATAGCGGCCAAACCGCTGTAGATGTCAATTCCAAATTTTGTATTTACGTGTATAATCTCCCTCTTGAGATCTGATTAGTTTTTCAGTAAAATCGGTAGACCGGAAGTAGCAGTTTACTTCAGCGAGAAAATCGAATTTTGCGAATATTTCGTCAACTACTAAGTTTAAACAAATTTATAAAGAATTCATATATACTTAAAATTAAAATTGAGAATAATTTTATTTAGAAAGTTTTTCGAAATTCCTACCGGAAGTAGGTCTTTTACTCTTATCGAAAATCAGTTTTTTGCGAATATTTCGCAAGTCATGCTTTTTAGACAAGTACGTTACGGGTATAAAAGTATTTAAAACATAATTTTCAATATCTTTTGTATAAAAAAAATTTCAAAATTCAGACCGGAAGTACCACTTTTACTCTTATCGAATAGCGATTTTTTGCAAATATGTCGTAAGTTATGCATTCTATATATATTTATCAAGAGTACAAAAGTATTTAGAACTGGATTTGCAATATTTTTTGTATATATCAAATTTCAAAATTCGGACCGGAAGTAGCACTTTTACTCTTAGCGAGGAGCACTTTTTTGATAATATCTTGCAAAGTATGCATTCTATAGCAATTTATTAAGCGCATGAAAGTACCTAGAATAGGATTTTGAATAAGTTTTGTATAAAAAAATTTTTAAAATTGTATAGTTTGAAACGCTCATACGTATAAGAAAGTCGTGTGGTGGCCACACCTCATTTTTTTCAATGCGGTGTTGTTTTTACAGTATTTATGGAAATTCGCTCTGCTTTTTAGGTATTGTTTTGTTTGTCCGATATAAACACTTTCGCATCCCTTACATGGTATTTGATATATTAGGTGTGTTTGTTGATCTTTCGGTATTTTAGCTTTTAAGTTAGACCAAAGATTTTGTATATTGTTACTTTTACTTTCTTATACGTAGTATAAGGAAGTATTGTGATGATGAAAATTTTCGACCTCGAGATTTTTGCAGATGTCCACGTTTCGAGGTCCCCTGATACCAAAAACGTGTTTTTAAAAAAGTCTATGCGTCTGTGTGTCTCTCTCTGTGTCTGTCTGTCTGTCTGTATGTGACCACGATAGCGGTCAAATCGCTGTAGATATCAATTCCAAATTTTGTATTTGCGTGTATAATCTGCCTCTTGAGAACTGATTAGATTTTGAACAAAATCGGCCGACCGGAAGTAGTAGTTTATTTCAGTGAAAAAATCGAAATTTGCAAATATTTCGTCAATTACTAAGTTTAAACAAATTTATAAAGAATTCATATATACTTAGAATTAAGTTTGAAACAAATTGTCTTAAAAAAGTTTTTTGAAATTCCAACCGGAAGTAGATCTTTTACTCTTATCGAAAATCAGTTTTTTGCGAATATCTCGCAAGTCATGCTTTTAAGACAAGTACGTTACGAGTATAAAGGTATTTAAAACATAATTTTCAATATCTTTTATATAAAAAAAAATTCAAAATTCAGACCGGAAGTACCACTTTTACTCTTATCGAATAGCGATTTTTTGCAAATATGTCGTAAGTTATGCATTCTATGTATATTTATGAAGAGTACAAAAGTATTTAGAGTTGGATTTGGAATATTTTTTGTATAAATGAAATTTCAAAATTCGGACCGGAAGTAACACTTTCATACGTATAAGAAAGTCGTGTGGTGGCCACACCTCATTTTTTTTATTTGCAATTATAATATTGTACTAGTTGAATTTTCAATCTCTTCAAGCTTGAATCGCTTAAAACGCGAGCATCGCCTTGATGCTCTTTAGAATGCCCGGTTTTCTAAACTTTTGACGTGCCCTGTATATACGTCTAATTTAAGTTTTGGCTCAAATTGTCATTGCGTCTGAAATTAGTTGACGTTTAACCGTCATTGTTGACATAAGTAAATGTGGCTATTGCGTGTTATTTTGTTTTTTTTTTTGGTATTAAGAAGAATTTTTATAATATTAAAAACCCGTTACTGTTTTTATTGTACTTACATGTGATAGCTGAAATCCAATTTTCGTAAGACTGTCGTCGAAAATCAAACTTCAGTAGGATGTTTGAAGTTTCTTGCATTACTTCTGATTAGTTGGTGCCAACCCGCAGTCGCATACTTTAAATGCTTGCTTTTATAACTGAATTGGTAAACAAAATTGCATAAATGCTTATGGGAATTTTATTTGATGTATTTATTTTATTTCGAAGTGTTTCGGATACATCTGACAAATAAAGAAAACTCACCCTATTATTTGTATGTAGAAAGATCGATGAGAAATGTTATTAAATGATCCCATTCGTAAAATGGCTTACATTTATATAATTACATCTTGAACACTGATATATTTCCAACATTCTGTTGACCTTTAGGTTTTGTATAATTCGTGTGCATCTAACCTAATTTGTCAGGCCCAAAAGGCAAAACTCAGATGGTCTTTATTTAGTCTTGCTTCAAGTTCTTCGTTGTATGAAATTGGCCTGACTTTTTTGCGTCCAGTTTTAAGCAAAAAATAGTCCGTACTTCTCTCGCGAGCTGTCATCGTGGCGACATTTCGATGACATATATAATGAATGTCTTTGTATTTAATATACGTATCTTAATAAAATTTAGAAATATCGTTATATTTATTACTGTACTTACGTGCGAAAATATACTTTAAGTTTATTTTATCATATCCGTCGGCATTGTTCATATATTCATATAGAAATAATACTAACACGTATCTGTAAGGTACCACATTTCAACTAAAAATGCACTTTTCCTTCGTAATCTCTTTATTTGTCGGCCTTCTGACATTTAAACTTGACAACCGATCGATGAACGTGAATATATAGTCATTATGTCTGTATTGCACTACTGGTGCTTTCCGCCAATTTTGACGTTTCCCGGCAAATGCCATATCGCGAACTCAAACTGATTTGGCGGTTTTGATAATTTATAATCTGAAATTGAATTTTTCGTGTGTTTAACTTATCCTTATCCGAACTTTGAGGTGTCACGGTCATTTGTGTCGATCCACCGCCATTTTAAAATCGAACCTATTCCATATTTTATATTTTACACGTAGGCCTTATGGCAAAATGCTATGATGCACAGTCTGTTTCTGCACGTACTAAAATTTTCAAAAATTCCTTTCTGACCGTCCTTCTCTCTTCGGAGACGTCAAAAATAGCCTTAGGCACATGGGACCGTAGTCTCCGTTACGTGACACTTTCGTTCGGACCGTAGATGGGCCAGGTTCTCAGAAAAGTGTCGCCCCAATTCGTCAATTTTGGGGTATAGCTGTGCCGTATTAATCTCGTGTTAAAAAGAGCGAGACAATTGGCTTTTATTATATACAAAATGGTTTAAAAATATTTTGAATTTGATTTCAATCGGGTAAAAATTTTGGACAAAAAACATAACCAAAAAGCAAGAGATGTATTAGAAATAATTCATATTAAAACACAAAAATACTCAACAAATGACAGATCTGATATTGCAAATCTATCAAATTTATACTTTTCAATAATACAAAATCAGCAATGAATATATGAAAAAGTAGCCTAGAAAATATTAATGATTGATGAAATGAATTTTAAGGTAGATTGCCCGTTGCCATATATAAAAATAAAAGAATTATAATTTTTGTTAGTATAAATTATATTGTACTGTAGACTGATATTTTGTAATCTTTTACAGATATATGTTTTACAAACTTTGAAAAAGATGTTAAATACATCGAAACGCTAGTAAAATATATTAGTTTTAATTAAAAGGAATACCACAAACCCTAAGGCCCTTTACACGGCAACGCAGTAACCACGTTTGACAGTAGGGAAACAAAACAAACCTCCAATCGTAGATACCATTTTATAATACGAAAGAACAGAATTTCTGCAGGTAACTAATGAAATATCCAAGCTCTAATCAAAACGCTGCAAGAAGACGGTTAGGAGAACCGATCAAAACTTATGTTTCAGAGTATTAACGACCTTAACCTCTACTGAGAGTTCCAGGGAAGAATCACAGAAGTTTCCTAATACTTAGAATAACGATGAAAGGCAACAAGCGATCTGCAAACAAATATTAGTATGCCCACCGTTCCAAGCATTTCCCCATTGTAATACTTCTTACATTTTTAGTGACATAAACACGAAGGAAAATATTATTCAGACGTGCTAGAGAGACCATGTCTAGGAATACACAAAACACAGGCATCAGTTAATACAACGTGGCTGTCTGATGTGTGCATCATGGATTTAAAAACACACATAAATGCACTACGTAGAGTTCTGAAGTAATAAACAGTAGTTGTTGAAGAACTGAAACAAGGCGTAAAAAAAAGTAACTGCAAATGCAGATTATTCGCATCTACAGGTAGGGTAGAATAAGCTAAAGATAAGATAATTAGAATTAGTCACTTAGATACAGAGGTTTTCACAAAAATAGAGTGTATTTGCTCGATAATACACAAAACCTAACTGTCAATTTCTCGGTACGTGATTTAGGGCTCTGAAGGCTCAAAAGTAGGTTTAGTACACACGCAGGTATACGGCAGGCAGTCTTAGCAACCGGTGAAACAAACAATGTACAGGGTACGCCCAAAAAGTCACGAGCTTATACAAAATCCACGTATTTAGACAAAGACACAAAATCTTTCGGGAACTAAAACAAAAGTAAATTTTACAGCGTAACAAATTCCCCCCTTTCCAGCGAAAAGAAATTGATCGCAGAGCAATTTCTTGCACCGAGAACATAGGCTGACGGGATAGAGGTAGTGAAAAGGGTAAGCGAGAGCTCTAAAACGGACGTTGTCTACTACACGAACGCACATATCCACACTCAGTCACAGCAACACCAAGCAGCTTGGCCAAAACCACCACGTGGCCCTTCGGCATTCGGCCGGTACGGGAAAGTAACGAAAAAGAAACAAAAGAAAAATGGTGCAACTGCTCAGAGGTACGAATATGCTGTTGCGACAACCGTAACATCCGGTAACAACAAAACGAGAGAAGATCGCCAAACAAAAATAGATAATAGGGAGCAAAAGTTTAAAGTCCGGACCGGCGTTGTCCCGACTAAAATGCTGAAGGCAACGATAAACCATAAAGGCTGAAGTCATAACCAATTCCTGGAGGTAACATTTTGACAGTAAGGAAAGCAAAAAGGTCGCCAGGACACGACCCTAGGAAGGCTGAGGAGTATCACACAAAAAGGGACCATCACTCTTTATACCTTCACAAATAAGAAAAGTCAAATCCGGTAATTAAGCAATAACCAACATTAGTTAGCTTAAAAGGTAGTCATGTCCGATAAGGTAAAGGAAATGTAGTGTGGACTCCCCTAGCAAGGTTGCCACTCCATATATGCAAAGACACGGAAGATCCGAAACACACGGAAACGATAAAGATACGAGAAGATAAATGCATAGACGGAATCACAGATACAAGCTGTGCAATGGGGTCGGTAAACACACTAACGAAAGGTCGATAAAAGAAAATTGTTTGTCCCAAGGTGGTAGAGGAACAATAGAAGTCAGGGTCCCTTTAGAAGACTTTTACTTCACGCAGGTTCACGGTAGGAGAATTCTTCCAGCCCTCGCTACAGGCCATAAAGCCCCTTTAGATGCCTCCTACATCACGCGAGGTACACGGTAGAGAAATTCTGGTGTTACGGCTGCAAGCCAAGGCACTCTCTACAGGCCATGATGGAAGGAGTTAGCGATAAGACAAGGCACGAAGCAACACATAGCGAAAACGTAAGCGAGATAGGAGACAAACTAATTTATTCAACAGACGAATGTCGACGTTTATCGTCTGAAGTCTGTTTCGCAATTCGTCAGGTAACATTGACCAAATGGCGGAAGAAGGTAGATTAACAAGGTACCACTGCAAAACGTAACCCACAAACAAGACCATAGCCGGGCTAAGATAAACGGAAGAAGTCCGAGAAATTTTTATTTTAGAGGAACGCTCTCGATAGATGTTCAGAGAATCATCTTCATCAACTTCAAGAGATCCCATGTCCAGCGAGATGAATGGATCAGCTTCACCCGACGGAACAGAGAAATCCAAAGCCGAAGAAACAACAGCGTTTTTATCATAAGCCAGATCAGATATATGCAGATTTAAAGATACGCATGGAGCTGTGACTTCTGTTGGTTCGAAAAGCTCCAAGTTCAGAGAGGCATCGGAATCTGCGTTATTTGCGCATACAAGAACCTCTAACTCGGAAGAAGTGACAGAATCGGAATTATTAGGGCGTACAAAAAGCTCCAAGTCAGATGAGGAAACAGAATCTGTATTATAGTTAAGCACGAAATTGGAAGAGACATTAGAAATTGAATTATGAGTAAGCCCTAAGTCGGGAGGTACGTCAGAAATCGTATCATAGGTAAACTTTACGTCAAGAGATACATCAGGAATTGTATTATCCACGGGCTCGGAAGTTTCCAATACGGAAGAGACAACGGACACAGTCTTGATTGGGTTATCGGAAGAATTCGGTTCATTGAAGGCAACTGAGTCTATCGGAGGTGGGGAGGTAACTATTGGAGAAAGAGTCGGATCTGGCATGACACTAACTGACGGAGAAGGTTGGCCAATATCTTCATCGTCACCCATGTCATCCTCGTCGTCACTCATATAATCCTCGTCGCCAAACACAATCTCTATGTCGCCATTCCAACGATCCGCGCCTTCCCGTGCCTTATACTCCTCAATAGCGATACAACGAGAGGTATCAACAAGATCGTGAGTTGTGACGTTTCCGGAAGCCCGAAACCTCGTGTAGAATTTGGCTGCCAATTCAAAGCTACGCATCGAAAACCAGCTACATTCGCTCTCCTCATCCTCAGTTCGCGGTCGCGCCCTTGCAATGCGGCCAGCGACAAAAGCTAGAGTGGAAGATATTCTACGATATTCCGTGTCCCTGGACGTACTTGCAAGCTGAGAGATAAGAGACTCTAGGAGAGAGATTTTTAACCGGATCGCCTCAGCGTCCTCCGCATAAGGAAAAGGAGAGTCAAACGTTATATCGTCGGGTATATCTTTCCACGACCTCAGAACAACGAAACATTGCTCCTGCGCCCTCTCCAGCGTACACCCTGGCTCTAGCTTGCCACCAATAAGAGCAATTAAATATGCCATATCCTCAAATGAAAGTTGGTCAATAAGAACTTTAAACCGAACTGGCTCCATTGTATAGAAGAACAGAAAAAGAAAATTATTTAAGAAAAATTATATATAGAGATAATCCAGGTCTTGAAATGGTCACAAGGCATAAATGTGTACCTGTCGATAACTTAAATGGTTCGTACCAGGTAACAAAAGAAAAGCGAAACTATTAAAAGTCAAAACACGCTAAGACTTGCCTAGAAGGTAATCGGAAAAAAAATATATAGATATAGGCAAGACCACAGAAAACAGTGCGATAAGAGTGTTCCACTCAGTAGCCACTCGCCTAAGTCGAGAAAAGGCCTAAATCGAGAAAATTCAAAATTTATTCCTGAAGATGGTCAGGACCGAAACGTTGATACAAAACAAGTAGCTTCTCCAAAGTATAGCACCACTGTGCGGTACGACGAAATGTTAGTGGCAGAAATACTTAAAGATAAGGAAAATATTCCGGAAGATGGAGAAAACTTGTCCGAAACGTCGGTTGTCAAATTTGTTCCGGAAGGTAGCGAAAACTAGGTCGAAACGTTCGGTGTCAACTTGTTAGTTGCTGGGTGACACACAAGAGAAAAAGAAAATTTGAAGGTGGCGAAAACTTAGCCGAAACGTTAGGTGCGAAATGTTGTTCGTTAGGCCCACAACGATGGCATCAAATTGTTAAGGAGGTAGCGAAAACTTCGTTGGAGCGTTGGGTAACAAAGGAAAATTTTATTCCGGAAGATGGCGAAAAGATGGCAGAAACGTTGGCCAACAATTTGTTAATATCATCCCCAAAGAAGGTCCCACAGCGTTAGTGTGCCAAATTTGTACGGAAGGGGAAGAAAACTCGTCTAAAGGTTAGGGGCAGGAAAAGAAATTTTGAAAATGGCGGAAAATTGGCCGAAACTTGGTTGACACAAAAATAATAATAAAAAAAAATTGAAGATGGCGGAAAGTTGGCCGAAACGTTGGTGCCAAAATTTGTTACCTTATTTCCAGAAGGAAAAGAAAGCCAGACGTTAAGGCACTAAAATTTGTTCACTTCTACTAGAAAGAAAGGCCCCACGTTGGGCGCCAAATTTTTGCTACCGGAACTACGTCGCATTAAGATAACAGACTAAATTAGGGAAAGAAAACGGAGAAACGCAATAGGGGTTGATGTAACTGGATAACGCAGGGCCGAGCTAACTCAGTCGCAGACGGCGTGACGGTTCAGGAAAATAAGAACACCTAAAAGTAGAGCGTCGGTCGGCAACGACGCTAGCGACGTTGTCCGGGCACCAGGACACTATGCTATCTTACAGATAACCTACCTGCGCCTCCTACGAGCTACCACTGGCTGTGTCCCTCCAGCGGGTTACCTATTGAACTCCCTGTATAAACGTAGCACCTAATCTTAAGTACGTGCTTGTCACAGTAATATTCGAGATATGCAGAGGTAAAAGAAATAAAAGAAAAGGTATTACGTAAAGTAACAAATTTTAATAAAGACTTAATGTGTTGAATAGTTTTTTTTAAAAATAAATGCAAAAGTTAAAGTATGACAGGTAATTTACAAAAAAAAAGTCGCGAATCTGACTGAACAGTAGAAATATAAAAAAAGATAGCAAGCGTTGAATGAAAATTAATTTTAAAAAAAGAAATGAAACTAGACAGTTTGATAAATTTTGGACACAAAGCGTTAGGTAATATTAATAGAAATTTAAAGAGAATAACAAGTCTTAATACTATTTCATAATATCTGCGTTTCCGCAGTAGTTGGTTGGTAGCAGAAACGTTTCATCACCTCACATTATGTAACTACAAGTGATATCATGGACACGCCACAACGGCAATGTTAATACAAAAGTGTAAATATATATTTATAAACGCAAGAAAATTAATATCTCAGTATAAAAGACTTAGTCTAAAATTGTGAAAAATTCGCTAAGTACCAACATCAGGTATGAATACATGAACTAAATTAATTTAAATGAAGGATATTTAATAGCAAAGTCAAATAATTAAAGGTAAAATTAGAAAAGAAATTTTATAATATACAAAAACACTGAGCTTCCCGAACCAAAATTCGCTCTTACAGAAATGATTGTATCTAGCTCAGAAAATTAATCGATCACCGTGAAAGACAAATTTACTAACTTACGGCAATAAACGTGCAAAATTATTATCTAAAATTTAGATTAAAAATCCAACACATCATGAGACATACAATTATTGTAACGGTAATGAAAATTACTAGGTATATTACTAAATCAAATAATTTCTCTCCAAGAGATATAGGGATATGATAATGAATTTACTAAAATTAGTTTTAATTAAATATACGTCTCAATTTAGGGCTACAAAATTACGGTAGTGACATAACCAAAATTTTAGTTAAACTGAATATTACATAAAAAAAAACAAGAAAGAATAACGGTAATTTAATTAGGAATAAATTGTGACCTCGCAGTTAACTAAGAGGTGCGATAGTTATTAAGCCACTCAAAATTCTTGTTCAAAATCTAGGCAAAATAAAGTCTTGCACTCAGGCGTCAAGACGTCGAAAATCAGGCGTAAAATATGAAGTAAAATTTACAGCGTTAGTTGCACTTATCTGGCAAAATGGTCGCCGGAAGATCGCTGCGGGAATCCAAAATGGCGGTGACTCCCTTGATGGAAAAATTCTACTTCAACAGGCGGGCTGGATGTTGCGGTGCATCTACTGCTGCAACGATAACAACCACCGCGCTCTTCAATGAAAATGCGGGGCGATAACACCAGAAATACGGCCACTGAGGGCTTTTGTGCCCGTCAAGAGAATCCTATCGGCTACTGAGGGCTTTTGTGCCCGTCAAAAGAATCCTATCGGCTACTGAGGGCTTTTGTGCCCGTCAAAAGAAGCCTATCGGCTACTGAGGGCTTTTGTGCCCGTCAAAAGAATCCTATTAAATTAAAGAAGAAAAGAACCAAAGATAAAATCCCGAAAATTTAACACAGAGTTTCAAACACTTACCCCAATATGGAAAATGGAGATCCCGCGATATACGACTCACAGTCACTCCAGGGTGCAAAATTTAAATTAATAAAAAAACCAGCACATGGCCATACGTGAATTTTTTTTTAGATAACGGTACAACGGTAGAAATTCACGTTAATAACCCAAAATTAAGGTAACGGTAATTACTGCTTACTCCAATTAAAGCCGCATACGCGAAAATATCTACATAGATAATGTACCTAAGTACTAAAGGAAGATAAGCAATTTGCACACCATGTTCTACACAGAACCGACTATAAAGTGAAGTGGAAACGGGAATCTACTTTCATATCGCATGCGCGTCCATTATACGCATCTTTTCAAAAACATAAAGACACGGAAATACCTCAAAATGGAAGGCGGGAGCATTCAAACAAAATAACAAACACAAGTCTAAGTTTGACCATAAAGGGAGGTAACACTGTGACTTATAATTAACGCAAACATGAACATGACTTATATGAAGATAAAATAACAGTAACAACCCTTCGAAGAACGTGGAATTAATAAAGTCGGCAGATAGAAAGGGACATAGACGCTCAACGGTTGGCAATGTGTGAAACACCCATTACACGGCAACGCAGTAACCACGTTTGACAGTAGGGAAACAAAACAAACCTCCAATCGTAGATACCATTTTATAATACGAAAGAACAGAATTTCTGCAGGTAACTAATGAAATATCCAAGCTCTAATCAAAACGCTGCAAGAAGACGGTTAGGAGAACCGATCAAAACTTATGTTTCAGAGTATTAACGACCTTAACCTCTACTGGGAGTTCCAGGGAAGAATCACAGAAGTTTCCTAATACTTAGAATAACGATGAAAGGCAACAAGCGATCTGCAAACAAATATTAGTATGCCCACCGTTCCAAGCATTTCCCCATTGTAATACTTCTTACATTTTTAGTGACATAAACACGAAGGAAAATATTATTCAGACGTGCTAGAGAGACCATGTCTAGGAATACACAAAACACAGGCATCAGTTAATACAACGTGGCTGTCTGATGTGTGCATCATGGATTTAAAGACACACATAAATGCACTACGTAGAGTTCTGAAGTAATAAATAGTAGTTGTTGAAGAACTGAAACAAGGCCAAAAAAAAAGTAACTGCAAATGCAGATTATTCGCATCTACAGGTAGGGTAGAATAAGCTAAAGATAAGATAATTAGAATTAGTCACTTAGATACAGAGGTTTTCACAAAAATAGAGTGTATTTGCTCGATAATACACAAAACCTAACTGTCAATTTCTCGGTACGTGATTTAGGGCTCTGAAGGCTCAAAAGTAGGTTTAGTACACACGCAGGTATACGGCAGGCAGTCTTAGCAACCGGTGAAACAAACAATGTACAGGGTACGCCCAAAAAGTCACGAGCTTATACAAAATCCACGTATTTAGACAAAGACACAAAATCTTTCGGGAACTAAAACAAAAGTAAATTTTACAGCGTAACAGTTTATATAAAATAGTGGTAAAGAAAGAAATACATATACTAATTATAAAGTTATATTGATATTAACATGTAGATAAAATAGAACAATTCTTGATATAATATATTTTAATTACATACTTTAAAACATTCTTTAATGAACATGAGACCCATTTGCAAAGATAATATCGACGCTTTAACGCCAAAAAGCCGTAAGCGGCTTTTACTAATTTTTACAACAGATGGAAATTACTACTATACTAACCTGTGTTTGATAAATTTGTTAATGTAATGTTTATAGGAGAAGTTGTTTTAAATTAAAAAAAAAGGTTTATAGTCCCTTCCCTACGTTTACTCTCTCACTTCCCTGTCGTCCGTAAACTGAAAAATGCCTATAATTTGAAAAATTCATTAAACTGACCCATTTAAACCTAAAATACTCTTATTATATATCTCCATTATAGCTATGTAAATTTCAAGTCAAATTTAATAAAAAAGACAAATGGTCTAAAATGATTCAGTTTTATTCCCCTGTTAATAGAAGAACTGTTAGTTGTAATCGGATATATTCAGATACAATATTGTATAACTTTTACAATATTGCCGACAGACTCAAGATAGTTTTAAATAGTAAATTGTTAGTACTTTTCACTGCCACGGTGTTCTATTACTTTTTTTTAGAATTTTTAAGGCCATCGAATGGTACATAATTGTAAAGAACATGCGTTGAATTTTCGAGGAAATATTATATTAGCGTTTTTAACATATATCATAAAATGTCATAAAAAGCATAGTATTTCATTAAGAAAATATAAAAGCTTGTGTTGGTTCGATGTTGTCGAACACTCCGTATATCAAAATAGTATTTCTTAATTTGGATTCTAGTATAGGTACTTACAATAATTTTAAACTATTAAATTTCACTCTATGCCAAATTCTAGTAGAGTTTTTAAAAAATTTCTGAAATGAAACGTTAGAGGATTTTTTAAATAAAGAAATATCTTGGATTAACGTCTACAGTTGATGAATGTATCCTTATACCATTTAATAAAATTTAATTAGAAGTAAGCGCATGTATTTCTTGTGCATCTTTATTAATACGCGTAATATCTTTAACCCGGCGAGCTATATAAATCGTAAAACTTTGTACACAAAAGTAAATAATTAAAAAGGTAATTAATTAAGTAAATTAATGGTTATATTCTTGGTAGCAGTATTGTCGTTGGTCATATCTCATCCTTAGGTTGGTGCGGCGGTGCAATTTCATATAATTACGTAATACTCCAGTATAATCATTTTAAAAATCATGCGGTTTAATTAACCGCACCAGTGGAGTATCCGATGTGAATCTTCACTTAATAAGACGATTTTTCCACGGAACTTTGTCATAGATCGTGTTCAATAATTCGAAGGGTAATTATCAAAAGTTGTCGGCAAACATTATTTAAATGTTTAATTGATTGTAGAAGTTCTAATATACAGGGTGAGTCTCTAAGCGGGTAAGGCCGATTATACCTTTATGAGTAAAGATATTTCGAAGCGGTTTTTCCTTATGATAGCTGTTCATTAGCACATTGAGCACATTTTAGAAATATTTTGTATTATACAGAGTGTTCCATAACTTGGTGGCTAACCATAGTTATAGTTTTGTAAATGGAACACCCTATATATTATTGCATTTATGAATTCCACGTATAATTTTTAGTCAAAAAGTTATAAGATAGTATAGGCCTAAAGTGTAAAGTTTTTGACTTATTCCCATTTTTCTGAAAAATTCAGTGTTAAATTATATTTTTCGAAAACGACGTATTAGATGGACAAAATTCTTTGCAGTATTGTTTACAATAAGAGGTCCTCAAAGAAGCATGTTTTATTTTTTTACAGTTACTAACTGCATGTGCAGGAAATTGGATTAAAATTAGATGACACGTTTTTGTATGAAAGTCAATTTTTTTAAATGGAATATCAGTTTATTTTTGAATTGTTTATTAAATTTCATGTCAGAAATATGTAAGACGTTAATACTTTAAAAGTGACTATTACAGAGTTATTGTCGTTTTTTGATATGCTTTTATTAGTTTTTGCAAAAAAGTATTTTTTTTTCAAATGGAACACCCTGTATATTATTTCATTTTTGAATTTTTTATTAAATTTCACATCAAAAACATATAAGACGTTAATACTTTAAAAGTGACTATTACTGAGCTATTGTCTCGTTTTGATTTAATTTTGTCAGTACTAATCCAATTTTCTGCACATGCAGTTAGTAACTGTAAAAAAATAAAACATGCTTCTATTAGGACCTCTTATTGTAAACAATACTGCAAAAAAATTGTCCATCTAATACGTCGTTTTCGAGAAATATAATTTTATACAAACATTGAATTTTTCAGAAAAATGGAAATAATTCAAAAACTTTACACTTTAGGCCTATACTATCTTATTACTTTTTGACTAAAAATTATACGGGGAATACAAAAATGCAATAATATATAGGGTGTTCCATTTAAAAAACTATAACTATGTACACTCTGTATAATACAAAATATTTTTAAAATCTGCTCCTAATGAACAACTATCACAAGGAAAAAACCACCCCGAAATATCTTTACTCATAAAGGCATAATCGGCCTTACCCGTTTAGATGACTCAGCCTGTATATACAGGGTGTTTAAAAAAGATGCGGCAATATTAAAGGGGTTGATTGTCCAGGTCATTTTATACAAAAAAGTTTATAATAAACAAGGTCCGCAAACGCTTCGTTACCGATCTACAGCGTGTTGAAGTTTAATTAAAAGAAACAGTAAAAATTAGATTTCTCCAAGACGGCATTAAAGATCATAATGAAATTTAAGGCGTGTTATTTTCCAAGAAAAAAATAGGACGCCGCTGATTTCTGTAAAAATAAAAATATGTTTCCATTCCTTGTTTAATTGTGAAGAAAAAAGCTCTCTTAACTTTCTATCATACGACGTACCGTTTTTTAGTAAAAGAAACACATTTTAGTGCATGTACATTTATTACAGGATTTTTTTTTGAATAACAAGGGTTTTATTTAAGGGCAAAAACAAATATTTTACCATACCAACAATTTTAGCAAGCAAAAATTACAATAACTGTGCAAAGTGACCACCTCGAGCTCGGATGCAAGAATCCAATCTTCTCCTCATCGACTGGCGAACTCTCTCAAAAACAACAGGATCGGTTTCAATTGAGTTGCACCCAGCAATGATTCGATTTCTTAAGTCTTCTACGTTTTCCAATGGAGTAGCGTACACCAATGACTTCAAATGGCCCCACAAGAAAAAATCCAGGGGATTTAAGTCCGGGGATCCTGTAGGCCATAAGTGTGGTCCACCTCGGCCAATCCAGCGATTTCCGTATGCTTGTGTTAAGAAATCACGAGTTATTTGACTAAAGTGGGCTGGTGCGCCATCGTGCATATACCACATTGCATCTCTAATTGCTAATGGTACGTCCTCCAGAAATTCAGGGAGCGTGTTTTCCAAAAAGTTGCGATACACCTCTCCGGTTAGTCTCCTTGGTAAAAATGCCGGTCCAATTAGGCAGTCACCCACAATCCCAAGCCAAACGTTCAAAGAAAACTGATGTTGAAAACGATTTTCAACAATTTCATGTGGATTTTCGTCACACCATACATGGTTATTATGGAAATTGCGTATTGAATTTCTTGAAAAATTCGCTTCATCGGTGAACAGGATCAACATCAGGAATTGAGGGATTTGAACCATTTTCTGCAAAAGCCATTGACAGAATGCAATGCGAGGAGGAAAATCAGCAGGAAGTAATGCTTGAACGCGTTGTATATGGAATGGGTACAACAAATTTTCCTTCAGAATGTGCCAAATAGTCCCATTACTTACATCCAAAGCGTCAGCAATTTTTCGAGTAGAAGTACCTCGATCTTCTTCAATCATGTCTAGCACATCCCCTTCCAGCTCTACCGTTCTTGCTGTCCTTGGCCTTCCTGCTCCTCCATTTCGTCTTAATGTGCCTATTTCATAAAGACGCCGATGAATACTTTCGAAAGTTTTTCTGTCAGGAGCAATACGGCCAGGAAATTTTTCAGTATACAACCGCCTAGCTTCTAATGCATTTCCATCAGCAAGTCCATAAATGTAGTGCATGTCGGTCATCTCTGCATTTGTATAGCGATTCATGATAAGGAAATTTAACAAATTCGACACATACAAAATTATTAATCATATGTCATTCAATATGTCAGTGAATAAAACAGGACTGTTTAATAGTTATTTACGAACCAAGTGCGGGAAGACGGTTTTCCCGCATGAGCGCACATTGTAAGCACGAGCGACCGCAGGAAGCGAGTGCTTTTAATTGCGCGAATGCGTGGAAGATGTCTTCACGCAAGTGGTTTGTACAATATTTTTTGTACGAGCATTAAATTAAAAGTCTTAGTTTTAATACATCAAAATTCAGAGCAAACATAAATGCAACAGGCAATGATTATTGTTTACTATAACATTCAAATATATTCCCTTGATATTGTATATATATAGTCGGATTCAAGAAAGATGATCCCTGCGTCATTTTTTAATATCGTATGATTCAAATCAATACTTCGCCATCATGATAAGTACTGTAAACTATAAAATGAACATGGAAATTATAATGATGACATCCTAGGTTTCCGGTTAGATTGATCGATCTAATTTTAGGTTATGTATAATTAGATAAGTAAGTTAGATAATCGCCTTTATCGTTTATTAAAAATATGTAAAATAAACTCAATAGTCTTTTAATGTACTAAATTTAACATATGCCAAAATACAAATGATAATAGAACTTTATTGAGAAATATCGTGGGTACAAAACAAACAATAAATACAATTTATTTACTTCAAATAAATGTGATCGAAATTGTATACATGTTTTACATGAAATGAAGTTACATCCTATAAATATAAGAGGTGGATTTTACTGTTTAGGTATAAAATATATGGAATATCCATTTTCAAAATATGAAGCAGAGAGTAAACACTTGTCGACCTACACTTTTAAAAAATATATAAACAGATTAGATGAATTAAATACAACCGTAACAACTGAAATGGTAGAGCCTGGAAATCTCAGTATTATATAAGGATGTGATAGACTGTAACCAAATCAAAGATTTATTTCTCAAAGCAATTAAGTTAAGACTGAATTTTAGTTATAATTTTCTGTTTGGCACATGATTATTTAAATATAATATATGAATCGACTATTGTCGGATTAAAATGTCTTTTCATTAATATTTTGTTAAACTATTTTATAACTGATTACTGTTCTTTTTCCGTGTAGTTGGAGGTAATTAATAATCATATAGTTTATAGATTCCATGTGAAGACATGCAAAATAAGGACGTAACAATTTAAATTCAACACTAATTCTATGACTGTTTTTCAGTGATTATTTTAATTTTCTTTTGGATGTTTCTCAAAAATAAAATCTTATATCCAAATTCTTGTCTTTTTCTTTATATAACAATAGTTTTATTTACACTTCTTTTAATTTGTGCCTTACACATTCATAAGAATTTTGAGCGAATATTATCTCTGTAATACTAATAAAAATGTATTTCTTTCTTTTAACGAAGATTGAAATACATGTTGGTTTGAATGGCACCTGGATACAATTAACAGAAGTTTTGTTTTTAATTTAAAATAAAATGTGCAGCCATATTTTATTTTTATAAATTTATTAACAAATATTTATATAAACTTATGATACAATAATTCATTAAATAGTAGGAAATACATAAAAAGGGGCGTATAATATATTTTTTCAAAAGTTAATTTAATGAGTAAAAAATGTACGTCAACACATGAACAACTAATCACATATTTATAAAGAGCACAATGTAATTTATGCAAAAATGTCATTTTCTGTATATATATTTTCTTTAAGTGTACTGCTAACTTTTAATTTGCCTTTGTATCATTACAATATTTCAAGGTATAAATTTCTATAAAAAATGAGTGGCCACCAGTGTATTGTGAAGTATATGGGAAATAATTCAACATTTATTGAACTAGTAGGACAAAGATATAAGGTTTGTTTTTGTTTCGCTAAGAACGATTCCAGAACAGTTCATGTCATGCGCAGAAATATGTTAAGTGTTCGGGTTTCCGGAACTGTTCTGGAACTAAAAATTTCGTGTTTTGGTTTCTGATTGTCAGTTCTGGAACCGTTCTAGAACTGTAGAACTAATTCGGGATAAAGGCATCGAATCGTTCGGAACCGTTCCGAACGGTGTACTATGACGCATACAGTTCTGCGCAGTAACAGAACTGTGTTAGAACCGTTCGTAATATTAAACCCGAACAAACCTAGTAACTCCACTGCTCTTCTCAAGAGTCAACATTTTAATATCAATATAAGAACGTCTATTACACAGACTAAACAATCCAGACCGGCAACTTAATCCTAGATTTTATCCAGAGTATTCATCCTTGTTTAGCAAACGTAAATTTGAATACTCTGCCATCTCTGTCAAATTCAGTGAACTTGGAGATGAGATGGCGCTAGCGTCAATTGAAATGTTTGTTATGCTGTGGTTATATGTCATTCAAAACTACATTTCAAATTTGACACGTTTGACATATTTTTGCAATCCTTTCTCGTACATCGTATTAATTATATGTTGATACAAATAACCAGTCCAAGTGTTTAGTGTGCGGGTTTGGACAGGATGAAGTTAACAAAAAGCATAGGTTTAAGATAAGATTGGCATTTCCTTTGTTTAAGAAGCGCATTTTTGACATGCTCTTTGCCTTGCAGGTTTGATACCTTTTGATTTATGTATTAGTATTATTATTACTATGCTGAATTTGTTCCTTTTGGTACATATTAGTGTTTTTATTTGTCATATTACACAAGATTTGTATTATTATTATTGTCTTCTCATTATTGGTTGTGTAATGTAATTTTATTATGTCTTATTGTATAAGTATATGTATCAATAAAAACTATTATTATTATATCCCTATGTTTTCCTTGACAGTTTTCACTTATTAGATTATTATATTTCTCTTAATCTTATATAGAGTAGTAGTTTATTGTGTCTAATAGGTCACCGTAAGAGGGATGTTATAATACATGTAAGTAAAAAATTAATATTTATATTTCGTATCACATATTTAATATGTAACACCACAAAATTACACATAAGATCCTCAAACTATGGCTATAATTGTTACTGTAACTAATATTTATTACCATGGTTTTAGTAACTTTTGTGTATGTTTTTGTTACATAAATAACGTATTTAATAAGCGTATTCTAAAAACAAACTCATTTAAAATTTCGCGCCAATATGCTGCTAGCGCCATCTTCGTACCAAGTTCACTGATGTGTAACAAGGATAGAAGATCTTGGATATTTTTTTTTCAAGTAGTTGCCGGTCTGGGTTATTTAGTCTGTGGTCTATTAACCTCAGTTTTAAAATAAAAGTTCATTTAGACTGACAAATAATTGATTACATTTTTTCAACTATTAATACTCAATAGATAATTACATTACCAAATAGACTGTGAATTTATTAAACTTTGTTAATATTATGGTTAGGATAATACCGAAACCACAATATTATCTGCGAACTTCAAATGAATAAGATGTATTCCATTTCAAAAAAAAATAATTTTGCGAAACTAATTATGATCTACATTTATGTAAGAATAATATCCAACAAAATAATTCAATATATTCTCTATTTTATGTTAGGCCACACTATATTCGATTCTAATAGCAAAAATAAGGTAATTTTTAGAATCTTCAATCATTGTCAGAATGTAGACCTATTAAAGGTATTGTAAAAAACAGATGCATATAATTCTTAAAAAAATGATTACTGCAAATTTTCTGAAATAAATTGAATTAAAAAACCAAATAATACTAATTATTTTCACAAGCTTTTAAACAAGTGTAATTAGCTTTAGAGTAATAACTTTATAAACAATAACTATGTCATACTTTAACCACCTTTAACCTAAAAAATATTATCAACCAGCATGCCAACAAAAAGTTTGTAGTGTCTACCTCCATTATTGGGTTCGGTGTGTACAACTTATCGCAGAATCACAGGAGCGACCATGACAATCAATTTCGATGACCCGTTATATGTGAATACAACATTACACTTTCTATATAAAACGTATTTTTATATGTCACTTGTGTCACTGTCTTCACTATCACTGCTGCTTGAAGAATCACTAACATTAATTACAAAGCCATCGATTTCACAATCTATACGGCTTTCTCTGTCATACCAGTCTTGTATAAGTTTTTCAGTTTGATTGATACAGTTTTTCCAGATTTCTTCTGTACATTGGTCTAGTGATTCTTTCCACATAGCCTTCACTTTATCGTCTCCATATCCATCTCTACCAATATGTTTATTATAGTATTGTTTTCAGCAATTTCTGCATTTAAAGTTAGTACTGTAACATGCTTTTCTAAAATTAAAGATATTATTACTTCAATACTCAACATTTTTAAGGTCTTACTCTGTAAATACATCGTGTATAATGTATTTCGGATACTCATTTTAGAGCATTCTGCTAAACTGTCTGTTTTAGCTTTTATATGGGGCCTTTTCTTCCCTGGACTAGATAGAACAGGACTATTTAGTGATCGGGCTTTTATCCGTTTTACTGTAGCTACCCCTACCTTCAATGCATCTGCTACTCGCTAAAAGATATTCATTAGAATTTGTAAAATGTTAAATCTCACAATGTTTACCTGTTGTACAGATGTAAGGGGTATTAGAGGATCACCATTAACCTTCTCTTGCTCGAAATATTGTAATAAATTTAAAACGAGTCCTTGAGCTTGTGACCGTAATGTTTTCCGCGTCGTGACATTCTGGTTTAATAAAGATTGAAACAACAAACAAATTGTGAAACGAAATGAAACGATCAAACTACTAGAAATGTCAAAGTCAAAACGCTAAACGGAAGTGTATGAAATAATACAGCCCATGCAATCACTCCGTCTTTGTCTTGCTCAAATAAATTCTATAAAACGTATGTCGTGCTTGCATCGCACTGAAAACACATGCATTCGCTTATGCTATCCTTGTTATACAAGTTGATACTATTTCTTATTCGGATATAGACATAATTCTTTGATAGAATTATATAGTAGTGACGCAGGGATCATCTTTCTTGAATCCGAGTGTACATACATACCTATTCAGATCTTGACGACTTAATTTTATACTTGCCTACATAGATTAATAGTACTATTTAAAAAGGAATTAATGCATATATATGCATTTGGAATATGACAGTTCTATTGTTACTAGAAACAATTGCAAACGCAACTAAATATGGTGTCAATTCAACAAGTATAGAAGTAATTGTTTCAGTTGACATTTATATTTTTGCAGAAATTTGCCAGTTTCTTTTTCAAGTGCACAATTTTCTACAAAATCTATGTCTGATAATTCATGTACTCCTCCCGAAATTCGGGAAGCTGCAAATGCGGCGGTACAAAATTTGCTGCCAATAAAATCAAAACGACGATATGAAGTTGTCTATAAAAAATTTGTACAATGGTGCAAAGACAAAAATATTAGAAATTATACTGAAAATTGTTTATTGGCATATTTTCAAGACTTTTCTAGCAAAAAGTCATTGTGGCCAACCTATTCAATGTTGAAGTCCTGTTTAATTATTTACAACAATATCAATATATCAAAATTCGAAAAACTAATCGCCTTTCTCAAAAGAGAAACAGAACACCAGTCTTCGAAGAAATCAAAAATTCTCGAGATTGAACACATTGAAAGATTTATTGCAGAAGCTCCGGATTCCTCATATCTTTTAATGAAGGTTTTATTATACATAATTACTTCAAGTTTATTTATGTATTATTAAATATTACATTTCAATTTAGGTGGTATTAATAATGGGTATTGCTGGAGCATGTCGCCGGGAAGAATTATGTAAAATGTCCATTGATGATATCGAGTTCAAAGCAGATGTGATATGTGTAACTGTACCAGAAACAAAGAATAATATATGCCGTCGCTTTGCAGTGATCAATCCTGCATGGATTAAATTGGTTCTAAAATATAAAGAATTAAGAAACACAGTAAATACTAGGTTTTTTTTAACATACCGTAATAAAAAATGTGTTAATACTCCAGTGGGTCTAAACACAATTGGAAAAATTCCTTCAAAAATTGCTGAATACCTTCGCTTAGACAGTCCTGGTCAATATACAGGTCACTGCTTCCGCAGAAGTTCCGCTACTCTTCTTGCGAACAATGGGGGGGACTTGTTGACCCTTAAAAGACATGGGGGTTGGCGTTCTTCAACAGTGGCCGAGGATTATGTAGAAAACTCCCTGCATAGCAGGAAAATGATTGCAGATAAAATAATGAAACCAGGACCACTTTCTACTACTACAAGTTATAACATAATGCAACCAGGATCATCATCTGTGACTGCAACTTATACACCTGAATCTGTAAATGTTGCACAAACTTTATCAGTTGCAAACCAAGCCACTCCAGGAACTTCGATTTCTAATTGTCAAAATTTTACTGTAAATGTTAACAATAATATCTGTAATAGTTGTAGATCTTCCCAAAATGAAAATATTGTTGATTAATGTGATTAGTATCACACCTAACCTAAAATAGATTACCTAATTAATTTCAGAATTTCGTGTACGTATCTATTACTCACCTTTCCATAAAATTAAATTATTGTATTCTTACACATGGCAAACATGAGGTATTTATTCTGATATTTATAAATTTATAGTACATTATTGCGTTCTTTGATTTAATTACAATTTATTAGAATAGCCAATATGAATATCTTCAGATAGATGGCGCCACAATTTTTTTCGATGAATTTTTAATTATTACTCCTATTTCCCCAACTTTTAGTGAAGAATAGTGGAGGGAAGTAGCATTTTATAGACTAAATGTTATTACTATCAAGTTAGATTTTTTTTTAAATGTCCCAAAGTGCCAGTGTTTTTTTCAATTTTTACAGTCGCCTCAACCGGGAAAACGTACTTCCCAGTCGAGCTACACGTGCGCCAATTATGACTTTACAGGCGGCGAGTACAAAAAAATATTTTTGTAAGCATGATAAATGTACATGCACTAAAATGTGTTTTTTTTTACTAAAAAACGTTACGTCGTACGATAAAAAGTTAAGAGAGCTTTTTTCTTCACAATTGAACAAAGAATAGAAACATATTTTTATTTTTAGAGAAATCAGCGGCGTCCTATTTTTTTCTTGAAGAATAACACGCCTAAAATTTCATTATGATCTTTATTGCCGTCTTGGAGAAATCTAATTTTTACTGTTTCTTTTAATTAAACTTCAACACGCTGTAGATCGGTAACGAAGCGTTTGCGGACCTTGTTTATTAAAAACTTTTTTGTATAAAATGACCTGGACAATCAACCCCTTTAATATTGCCGCATCTTTTTTAAACACCCTGTAGAATATTGCACGGTAATAGAGAAAGTGCTATTATTTACATTGATTCAGAATATTTTATTATCTCATCATATGATACTTCAACTGAGGGACTTAAAATTGCAGGAAGCTTTATTTTTACTGATCAAAACGAAAAATTAGATAACACAATGTAAGTCATCTTACATAGTAATAAATGTAGACACCGTGATTAAAATGTTTTTGTTCTACTTTTACAATTGTATTTCCTTAATTCCATAAGAACTAAGCTGTAAATTTTATAATAAAAATGACGAGCAGTCATTTTTAGTCAATATCCAAACATAACACAATCAAACGCTATTTCAATAATATAAATAATTTATTGGTTCATCGAACATTTTTGTATACAAAAATTATTTCAAATTCAGCTTTAAATACTTTTCCATTCTCAATAAATCTAAATAGAATGTACAATTTGCGAGCTATTCGCAAAAATCTGCTATTCGATAAGAGTAAAACTGTTACTTCCAGTCCGAATTCCCAACTCGAGTTCTAAATACTTTTGTATTTTAGGTAAATTTGTATAGCATGCATAATTTGCGAGATATTTTTAAGACCTACTTCCGGTAGGAATTCCAAAAGTCTTCCTAAAATTCACATTTAGTACTTTTGTATTCATTATTATTATACGTGGGATTGTTTATTTTCTTTTTTCTTAATTATTTATGTCTAAATAATGTTTTGTCCCGTATTTTATGTATACCCCTATTAGCTTAAAGGTTATTTATTATTATACCCTATAAGACACTAAATGTTATGGGTATAAATCTATAATAAGAGAGTACTAACGTATACTGGAGGCATATTTTCCGGCCACGATAGACAAACAGCGCGAAGTTTTCGTGAAATTTCGAATTTGTTCGGAACACTCGTAAGCTCGCGCTCGCTCGGTAAATACCGCAATTTGCATCAACAACTTATTGAATAAAACATCGCCGTAACGCTTAATCAAATACCATTAAATCGGAAAAGGAAATAAGTAATAATCTTCCGTCGTATTAAACAATTCAAACACAATTCAAATTTTATTGCTCACGATTCCGGGAAGCTAATTTAATTTTTAATCTTTCCCGGTTGGCCGTTTAATCTTCATGACTCTCTCATTCACAAAGAAATGTCACAGTTAAATGGGAGAAAAGCGAAGACAAAAGGGTAACCTTGCCGGGAACCATTATATATTTCTGCTTTATTTTCTTGCATAAAATATTATACGACCGGCAATAATAAAAGGAAAGAATAGAAGTTCTGGTAATAGGTAAGAGTTACATCAGCAATGGATTTCTTAAAACTAACAAAATCTGATAAAAATTGATGTCCATCTCAATAGAGGACAAGACGAATTTCTCAAGTTAATTTATACACCAATGGACTGCCAGAGCAAATATCAACAAACTGGAGCTTTAATTTTTTAAGACACACTTGAAACTTGTGTATGAAAAATTGCTTTGATATTTGGAATCCTGGACCAAAAGTGACCAGATTAATCTTAAAACTCATCACATTATTAGAAAAACTTATTTTTCGCATTTTGGCGTTGCAGAATCTTCCTGGTTTGAAAGACGTGATTCGTTTTTCTTTCACTTGGATCTCCTTGGTTTAGAAGTAGCAAAATAACTTATCACTGATTTTACGTTATACGTGGTTATTCACAAATGAAATAACACTACACAGTGTATACAACTTTATTTACAAATAAATAATAACAATGCGAATAAATGTAGGCTTCTTGCATTGGGCAAGTTGAGTCGTACAACGAACTGCTAACAAGTTTCGATGATAAACTGTTTTCAATTTTCTGTTACAACAAAATTCAGTATTTAGAGGCGGGTAGTAAGTTTACAAAACTGTCCGCCGGGACAGGAGTTAAGATTACATATTTCAACTACCACTCACTGTTTAATAATTCTATAATAGTAATTCTATATAAGTATAATTATTATACTTACTAACTGTAATGATGAATGTACTAATGATGTAATAGCGATGCTATGATGCTGTAATAGTGAATGATTTTAGACGAGCTTCGCCCTTTTAAAGACTCGGAGGTGGGGGAAGAATGTTCGGGAGAATTTAGGCGTCGGAAAGTATTTAAAACAGTTGCCTTCTTTTTCTCGTGCTAAACCGTTAAATCAATTCTAATTTATTGTGTAGACGGGGTAGAATCGCCTAATTAGAAATTATGCATATTTCATGCAAATATATTAAATATGAAGAACATTGTCACATTTATCAAAATGCAGGTTTTAGCAAATATCTTGCAAATGGTGCAATACAAAAATCGGCACGTTCGAATTACTCTTATTATCGACTTACTCATTTTAGTTGCTTTTTCTAGTTTTCTGGCCATTTGTATTTTAGTTACAAATGTGAAAATACCGTCAATGCAATTGTGATTACATTAAAACATTCATTAATATGAGATAAGTATCCATTATTACTTAACCCTCTATTGCACATTGTTGCCAAATGGTAACTCAAACTTTAAAATTTCCTATCTATTTCGCATTACTATAAACTGTTCCTTGTATGCATGTCGTTGCCTCCTGGTAACATAACTGAATGCATTGGTACGCGCGTAAATTGATAGATGGTGCTAGGTGTTGTAAATGTGATTTTCTTTTTGTTGACAGCACAAAAGCTAGTTTATACTTGTAACCTTGGTGTGTTCAACTAGAAGTTTGAAGTTTTTATAGTGAAATAAAGGCAAGAACTGCTTTAGTAAAAATCAATAATGGTCACATAAATCATCACTATGTCATGTTGTATTTCTCAAATATGACTTTTGCATGAGGAAATCGAAACAATTACGTGCTCAACGAATGTTACTGTTCAGAAACGTTATGCAGTGCCAAAACATTTTCTTAAAATAATAAATTATATTGATACATGAAATTCTTCCAAATAATGGATCCTAAACATTTTACGGGCGAAAAAATGTTACGCAAAACTGCGACATTCGTAATATACCCTCTGATACTGAGGACAGTGAGTTGTCAGATGACGATGACACCCCTAATGAAGAGTTATTGGTGCAAGCAGGAGTTTCTTCGAACAACATTGAAGAGAGTGATGCCGAGTTCTCAAGTGAAGATGACATTCCTCTAAGAGAACTCCACAATCAATCCCCGAATTCAGCAAACCAACAATCCAGAGGGAAAGTAACTAAAAAATCAAAATTGAACTGGAAAAATTCAGTGACGAGTAAAGATGAAGCAGGTATACTGTTTTGTGGCAGTGAGTTACTTCCTGATGAAATTTTGAAATTAGATAATCCTCTGAAACTTTTTGGACACTTTTTATCAGAAGACTTTTTCACCGAAGTTGGTCGCCAATCTTGATTATATCGCGTCCTAACAGTGCACTAGTGTTGAGTAAATACAACGGTTTGTGTGTATGATAATTTGGATATCGATTATCAAACTACCTAATACCAGAAGCTATGGGTCTCCTCAAACCATAATTTCACAAGTTGCCAATGTTATGCCAGTAAATAGATTCAAGGTAATCAAAAGTTTATTGCATTTTTCAGACAATAGTCAGAGTACAAGTAGTTTAGATAAAATTATGCCAGTTCTGGAAACAATCAGAAAAGCCTGTTTGACCATTCCTCTTGAACAGCATCTGTCTTGCGATGAACAGATCATCCCGTTTAAAGAAAGGATTAATATAAAAACGTACAACCATAAGAAACCCCATAAATGGGGTTACAAGATGTGGGTTCTTAGTGGGGTGTCCGGTTTTACCTTCAATTTTGAATTGTTTGCGCGAAAGCGAGCCTATACAATTGATGATAATGAGCCTGATTTGGGGGCCGCAAGTAACGTTGTATTTCGATTGAGCAGACCTATTCCACATGACAAATACCACAAAATGTTCTAGGATAATTATTTTTCTTCGTTGCCGCTAATATCGTACTTAGCGAATCGGAAAATTCATTCTGTGGTCACAGTCCGCCAAAATCGATTGCCTGATTATCAAGGACAGACAGAAAAACAAAGAAGCAAAAAGGAAGAGGTCCCATAAATGATAGCACAACAAATTTGATGGGATCGATATACCTACTGTGCAATGGTACGACAACAAAATTGTCACTCTAATTTCTGAGTATTGTGGAAGTCGATCTATCACCAAAGTAAAAAGATTTTTCAAATCTGAAAACTGCAAAAAAGAAGTAGATTTTCCAAATATAATCAAAGAAGATAACCGCCATATGGGGGGTGTTGATTTGCAGGATTCGCTAATAGGACTTTACCCGATAAAGTTAAAAAGCCGGAAATGGTATCACCGAATATTTTATCATATGATAGATGTTGTGGTGGTGAATTCTTGGCTATTGTATAGACGAATAAAAAGGCAACAAGGATCCACGGACATAATAATGCCGCTTCTCGGATTCAAAACTCTTTTGGCAGAACAGCTTTGCTCTACAGGAATTCGAGCATCTAACAAAAGAGGAAGGCCAAGCGGGTCAAACAATGGAACACCAAAACCACCCAAAAAGTCGCAAAGATGCCTGGAACCGAGACCAAACAATTTTGTTCATAGTGACCATATTAGCCATTGGCCAGAATGGACAATTAAACGCGAAAGATGCAAACTGCAATGCTACAAGGGGCTTTCTCGCGTGAAATGTCAAAAATACCAAGTTCACTATTGTTACAATTCCAAAAACAATTGTTTCTTACAAATTCATCAATAAAAATACTACATTTTCTGAACTTTAGTATTTTTTAAATCTTTTGTTTTGTTGTATGGGTTCATAATGTTACCATTTGGTAATCAAAAATAAAATTTTGAAAAACTTAAATTTTGCCGATCAAAATTATTCCAAACCCACTGTTTGTTCAAATTTTTTAGAAACATAATTACAAATTTTGATAATTCATGTATTAGAGGGTTAATTAAAACTACTTGATAAGTTTTGAAATCTTCAATGTTTGTTACCTGCTTGTAAACATTAAAACTATTATACAGCCTGCGTAAAAAATATCGCAAAAGCTAGACGCAGCGACATTCTTCGTTTGATTCTGAATAAAAAACATTATTGTTAAAATGTAGTATCATGCTTCGTATGCGTTCAGGTGCCATTTGAAAGAAACATACATTTGGCAACACTGTAGCGGCATACTAATGTAATACCGCTATAATTTCCGTATTTCGATCTGCAAAAACATTTACTAACGAGTAAATACTTATAACGAAGTATTATCAGATTGTAAATCTGATGTTTTAAATTCTACACATTACGGGAGGTATAATTTGCTTTTCATATTATTTATTGTCAAAGTAATACATATAGAAAAATGTTTAATTACAACAAGATTAGTTCTTCATCCGCCCAATGGTGAAAATTATGGGTATTACATACACCATCTCTCATCGCTCCATAGAATACGTCTTAAAAAGTAGTCATCTTCTTGAATCCTATTTAAAATTGTATTGTAAAAATTTAATCGAAAAATGTTGTCGTTTACATAGAGAGGCTGAAGTTTACAGACATGGTATTAGACGAAGAAGGTTTTCTCGTAAAACCAAATGTGTTTTTCGTGAAAGTACGTAAATTAAGAAATGTTTAAAACAAACTTTTTAATCAAAACGAAAACGTTTACGAAATAATACTAGTAAACATTATTTTTTAAACTAAATTACAGCTATCTCTATTGACAGATATCGAAGAAGAAGGCTTAGTTAGGCACTAAAAGTCGGAACTTCAAGAACCCCGTGATACAAAGAAAGCATGATACTACATTCTAACATTAAGATTTTTTATTCAGAACCGAACGAAGAATGTTTGTCCCTGCGTGCTGCTTTTGTGACAATTTATACACACTTTATATAAATCAATAAGAAATTATTTCTATTATAGGAAATTACTCACATTATATTCACGGTCGTGTTTCCCAATTTCATTTAGAGAACATAATTGCATATTAAGGTATTCCTTTGCAATTTTAGCGCTACATAGTTTACTATATTTGTTAATTTATGCAATATTATTAGGATCAAATAAAACATATACGGAAACAATCACCTTGTAAACAATGGTTTCATGTTATAATATAGTTTTCAGCTAATTCATAATCTTCAAGTTGAATGAGATTATATTCGAAAATGAATAATTACACCCATTTATTTTCACTGGACGACCTGCAGAGACAAAGTGCCAAGAACGTTGAGTAGGATTATAATTTAGTGGTATAATATGTAGACTCCATATAACGTATAATTATAATTGCAAATTCATGCGTTTCTTGCTCAATTATTTAAAAATAAAGAATTGGCTAACCCTTGACGGCAAAAACGAACAGAAATATTACTTATTTAATTAATTAACAAAGTGGTTTAGGTAATTCTCTGTTATAAAACGTTGCCATACTTACAAAAGGCAGAAGAAAAAGGCACACTTTTCAAGATATTTTCCGGGCGTTTTTTTTTTATATAAACACATGTGGGTTGAAACACAAATTTGATCCCTATTTTAAAATACATTAAAATAAAAACTTTGCACTAGATGACAAACATGTAAGAGTTTGAAGAATTCAATACGTTAGCTCAATTAAAATAGTTTATTATTTTTTTGAGTTAAGTTTGTAGATTATCATAATTTAAACAAGACATTATAGATAGTTCTAATGATCCTATTTCTGTTAATACACATATATTTTCGTGTCTGCATTTTATTAAAAATACACATGCTTTACAGAGACCGTGATTTCTTCGGAATCAGTAATTTCTTTCAAATTTTATTCCATATATTTCCTGACCCAAAGCTTTATACAGGTTGTCTATTTTCTATCTCCCTATATCTATAGGTAAATTTCTTAATATTGAAGATAAAGGATCGGTTAAATCAGCAAAATTGGTAAGAAAATGAAGAATATTTAATGGTATTTTTAGATCGTGTTAACTTTCGAAGATATTTTAAAAAAAATTGAAAATTGTCGAAACTTTCTTGTATACATAATCTATCAACACTGGCGGATCTCATCTTACACAAAAGCAGCGAGTGATCTCGACTTACTACTTTAATAAAAGCAGAATTCTGGACAGTATAGACTAAATAAAACATACTGTTTGGCTAAATGTTTCGGAGTATACTTAAACACTCATAGTACTCTCTATGCATGGATATAAAAAGAATGTAATTTTAAGTCTAGTTTGTTTTTTTGCCGCTTTGCAGAGATTGTTATTATATATATATATATATATATATATATATATATATATATATATATATATATTTGGAAGTTTGTTGAAAACTGAAGAAAACAATAGAATAAATTTGTCGAAACGTTTAAAAATGTTTTTTATTATTTAATTTTAATTGTAATTCTTGACAATATATGTGTATACATATACAGTGTAAAGTGATGAGATTTGGGCCAATATTTTGATATGAGTTTTAGCAGAAAAGCTTATTCTTTATAAAATATTTTGATTGTATTGAAGCTCCTTTTGATAAAAAAAGACAGTAATTTAAGATACGATAAAAAACTCGAATTGTTGATTTTGAATATGACTAAGTCCAATTGTTATATTACATTACTAATGTTAGACAGAAGTCAAATGTAATTTCGATAAAACGTTTATTGTTCTATTTTTTGTAAAAAAGGATGGTCACCAAACTCGAACATTATTACACATAATCTCTTCCATATCCACAGCACTTTTTAACTCTTTTTCTAAATCTAAATTTTTTGTAAACTTTATTCAACATTTCAACATTAATTTCTCGAACAGTCCCCGTAATTTGCATTTTTAGATCTTTTAAATCATTTCCCATTGTTTCTCTCTACACTTTGTGCTTTAGGTAACCAAAAAGTAAAAATTCCATGCAAGTTAAATCCGATGACCGAGCGGGCCAATGTAATGATCCATCATTCATTCGTCTATTAGAAAAATGTAAATTTAAGAATTCTCTCACAATCAATATACCATGAGCTGTACACCCATCTAGTTGGAAGTCGCAATTCCTTTTGCTCAAGTGATGGCAATAAATTTTTTTTCGAAAACCTTTCTTCATCACTAAACATTAAATTCTGATAAGAAAGGCGATATTCCATAGTGATCTCACTAACCTATAAACAAAACTCGAGTCCGAAAACGTGATTTGCATTTTCTAAGGTGTGCCTAAATCTAAGTTTATATGGATAAATTGTATTCGCTTTATAAGTTGTTTGCAATAATGTATGACAAACATTAAGTTCACTTGGTCGCTGGCATAAAGAACTTCTAGGATGTTCCGCAATTAATTCGATTGCCATAATGGTCACAGCATCATCAACATTGTACTGTTTGCGAGGCTTTCATTTCATCATTGCTGTTCTACACTAACATCCGGGTATTTTTTTATTAAATACCTAACTGTATTGCATATTTATACGAGACTTCTATGCCATAACATTTCACAAGGTAGATTCGCTGCTTTAATATTAATATTTTCCACAAATAAAGCCTGCTGAACTGTCAGGCAATGTCGTTGATTAATAAGTACTAGTTTTTTTATTTACCAAAATGGGTTTCTTCAATACAATCAACATTTTTTGTAAGGAATAAGATTTTCTCCTAAAATATTAAAATATTCTTCCCTATAAAAAATCACTTTACACACTATAATATATATATATGTATTGAAAAAATGGATATCTTCTTGGTAGTAGTGGCAATTGATGAGCAAAAGTAATAACAATATGACAACTGGTTGATATTTAAAATACATTGACAATTGTAGAATGTAACTCAAATATGTATGAATGAAAATGTAAACAATAAGCATAATATACACGACCGATTTTACATTCTATATTGTCATAATACCAACAGCTCTACTCCTAATTCTTTTAATTACATAGTTGCATCGTTATTATTTATATAATTGCATTAATTGAACAGTTTAAGGTAGACGTAAACCTTTCAATGGAACTCAATAAGTAATACCGATTGTCCTATACTTATTGTTTACATTTTCATTCATACATATTTGATTTACATTCTACAATTGTCAATGTATTCTAAATGACTGTTTACTATACTAAATTGAACAAAAATAATATTCCATTAAATCCTATAGTATCATGTATATAGTTCCCTACAATTTACGTAAATCTTTGAAGTTATAAAACCAACAACAGGACAAAGAGAGGCTCTTCGCAATTTAAAAAATACATCGACACAATTTCAATATGAATTATCCGCTAAAACTTCTTTAATTTAGTTATGATTTTATGTTATGTGTGGAATCAGTGCTGAATATATTTTACCGACATTACTGCAGTCGGTTTTACTGTTAATTAAAAAGTAAAAGATAATTTAAATTATTACTTGTGAAAAAATATGTACAAAGGACTGCCATAAACCGACAAAGGGATTTGGGCTACCTACACGCTCTGACTTTAATGAAATTTGGTTGAATTTTTGTGATGTACCATTTCGTGCGGTCCCTTGTATGTGCACTATTATTTTTCTATCCTAACATGAAATATTCGATGCATATATCACAACTAGATCATCTGAATACGATGAAAAGTTAAATAAATCTTTAAAACCAATTTTTAAACCGGACCATTATAATATAATAACAACGTGAAATTCGACTTTTTCTTGTTAGATGAACAATCTTTATTTGACAGACATATTCATTTGTCGATATAAATACACACTATTATACTAAAAAAGGAATAAGTAAATAAAAATAAACGTCGGTATAATTCCAAGAAAACATAAGAAAATTTTGACTTCATTATAAAGAAAAAGAACAAATTCAGATGTGTTTCCTAGAAAAGCAGCTAAGCCAAGCGTGGCATGAAATCGATCATTTATATTTCTTTTCATATGCTTGAAGTGTCTTAATTACAAGTCAAGCGAAAGGTGGCAAAGCCTTCTTAATTCCAACGGTTCTTAATATAGAAGCGAAATTTTCAACGAACGCTTTTAGAATAATTTCGTTTTAATTGACTGATCTAATAACATTTAATGTAAAGTGTCAAAACACTACCGCGTTGAATATTAATATTAGAACAATCTATTAATGAATTTATTAAACGATTTTTTTAGGCAATAATTGAAACGACCGGATTAGTCAAACATGTTTTTCTATGCCTATATAACGACATGTAATTTTCTCTTTTTTAATGTAGTCGTGCGATCAATTGCAATCTATACAATAGTACGTGATCCTTCTCTATCGAATGGATATAGTCGGCGTCTTCTGATTTTAATGCATTAAGTAAAAAAAAGGCCTCTCCGTGAAATTATTCAGAATAATCAGAATCCATGAAGTATTAACAATGAGAAAGATAATTACTATATAATGACGCGTGAAACGTTTCAAATAAAAAATGGGAAATAGCCAAGCTATTGCGTGTTTCATATATTACATACGAACATATTTTAGAGCCTCTTCAACAGAAATTAATGCTCTATATATATCATGAGATCTAATGCTCTAATATTCTCTTTTATATTAGGATGATTTTCGTTTTCTTTTGCTGATCGCAATTTTGAAATAATTAAATTTTGGTTTGATAAGAAAAGTCTAATTGATGATATTTATGGTTTTGCTTTAGCTGTACTAGATACGTATATGCACTAAATAATGCGGGCGATAGGTATCAAGTCTATAGAGAGGAATATATAATTGAAAAATGCCACCATAGGTGCAGAATTGCAGTAGCATAGAAATATTATTTATATAATAATAGACTGAATTCTACTAGAAATAAAAGTAAGGAATTTTGGAAATACATTAACAAACAAATAGGCAAATTCAAGGATCGCAATGTTTTTGGACTATTAGATGAAAATGGAGATGAGCTAAATGGAGATGCTGCTGTAGCAAATAGGTTTGTGTATTATTTTGCAGCAGTTGCTAAACAAAAAATGATTTGTCACTTCTGGGGTAAATTGTCAAATAATTGTACAGCGACTGACTTACTGCCGCACAGAATGTTTTTTACATTTATAGCAGAAGAAGACATATAAAATATCATAAGGATGTTAAAAAGTAAACAGTTATGTGGATTCGATTGTGTTAACAGCAGAATTATAACAAAAAGTTTGTCCAGAAATTGTAAAACGTTTTCGAACGTTTTGAAATTAGCTCGTGTTGTGCCGGTGCATAAAAGTATATGTGAAGAAAATGTGGACAATTTCAACCCATCTCAATTTTCAGCAGGTTTCTGCAATAGTTGAAATTATAGTTAATGAATGATGATAATATATAAATGATTTTAATGTACTTCACCCGAACCAACACGGATTTAGAGAAAACTATTCCACAAAAACGGCTACCTTAAGTTATTACAGCATATTGTAATGAAACAAGGCCACAGAGAAGCAGACATCCGGGGGACGACAAAAGAAAGGCAAATATTCGGCGCGACTGGTAAACAAGTCGTAAAGCAATAAATCATCCATTTTATATGTACTGCGAAAAGATAGAATGTCTGTCGTATGTTCTACAAACATCGAGAAGAACACTAGCGTTTTTCTGGTGTGTTCCAGATGTTTCGTATGCGTATATAAAGGCAGTTGAACCGATGGAAGAGTAAGTCCGGGAATAAGAGATTCGTTCAATAGTCTCGTGCGAAGATAAATAAACGTAAATAAATAGTTCCTTGAGTAGTAGTCGAAGAGTAAACATAAATATAAGTAGTACATAATAAATATAGTGGTGCGGTGTTATATAAAGTGATATAAATACGGTAGTGTTACATAAATATACGGACATAAATATTAGTAATAGAAATAAATACATGTGTTAATCTATTTGTAATAATTTTAAGTGCGATACATTAGTTTTATATTTTTATATTGTAATTAATTTTACGTGTGTGAATACACAAACTGTTTTAAATAAATAAATTGCACGAGTTGTTTATTGCGAACCCAAAAACGTTACAATATCAACAGATTAAGATTATTGGATCAGGGAAAATACGTTACTGGATTGTTCTTCGGTCTTTCGCGGGGCTATGACACTGGTTGTGCGGGATTTGTGAACAGCAAAATTTTTGTATTTAGCATTTATGACCACATAAAATGGACTGATTGCCTCATTTATGAAAAGCAAATACACGTACGTTAATGAGAAGTCTGTGAGAAATAGTCTGAGACTTGGAGTGCTGCAGGGGTCATCGTCGGGTCCTCTAATATTTTTGTTATATAATGTAACGTTTTCGGGTTCGCAATAAACAACTCGTGTAATTTATTTATTTAAAACAGTCTGTATATTCATACACATAAAATTAATTACAATATAAAAATTTAAAACTAATGTATCACACTTAAACTACTACGATTTAAATTAACACAGGTATTTATTTACCAGTACTATTTATATGTCTGTAATATTTATATCTTTATTGCACTATAGTAAAAACTGCTCCGTATTTATATCACTTCTATTTATATAACACTGTAATATTTATGTCTTTTCTTCGGCTACTACTCAAGGGAATATTTATTTATTTCTACTTTGGTCTGTTCCGCGCGTCGACTACTTAAGGAACTTCTTATTCCGGAATTACTCATCCATCGGTGACCCAGCCGCCTTATATACACATACGAAACATCTGGAAGCATTCGCGGAAACTCCATCTCCCTCTCGATGTTTGTATAACATTCGACAGACATTCTGCCTCTTTGCAGTACAACGCAAATGGATGATTTATTGGTTTATGATGTTTACCAGTCGCGTCGAGATGATTTACAACCTCTTTTTATTGTCGCTCGGATGTCTACTGGTTTCGTTACAATAAGAATGATCTACATCAATTTCTAAAGACTGGTTATACGGTTAGTTTTGCAGACGATACTTCTATCTTGGTGTCTTCTAGGACGGAGGATAATATGCAGTTGATCACAGATACAGCTATGAGCGAAATAAAGAAATCGTGTGATCTCAACAACCTGATGCTAAATATGAATAAATCAACAGTTATACATTTCCATTTTCCATACAAAATCGATGATGTCGAGGTTACTACTAAGTTTCTGGAGGTATTTCTGTAACCTGATCTGTCATGGCATGTGGAACACGTAATCGGTAAACTCAATAGTACATACTACGCCATTTTGAAACTTAAATATACTATTGATTCGCAGCAGTTGTTAGAGATATTTTGCCATCGCGTATTTGCATTTGCAACTTAAAAGGTGACATGGTGGGGCAATTCGTCGCGTGCTAGTATGAATCGCATATTCGTTGCTCAGAAAAGACTTGTGTGCTAATATTTGATTTGGAGTCAATAGATTCGTGTCCTCCACTATTTATATTAAACAAAATAATAATATTTCTATCTGTGTTTGTGTATAAGTGCATGGTCTTTGCTTTCACACATAATAAAAAATTTAAAAGAAATAGTGACTTTCGTGAATAACCAACCAGTACAACAGCTTTTATACAACAGCTCAGTAGTGTACCGGTAAATAAATCAGCCACCATTCAAAGATCCCGCATGTATTGTTGTCTGTCTATCTATAATGATCTTCCACAACAAACAAGGGAGAGCAGTAATATAAGAATATTTAAAATAAGGGTGAAAAATCTATTGATTGACAGATTCTTATAGACTATAGTAAATTTTTGTAATGCATTTCTTCTTTCTTTTCGTATTATTTATTGTTTTTACAGTATGTGCTAAATTGTATATGATATATAGCTTTATACACTATGACGTAACCAATATCACTATTTGATCGGATGGTTTAAGTAAATCTAATATTATTATTATTATTTTATGTTCTATATTCAACTGATATACATGGGCATTAATACACCTACAAACTCAAAGAAATAATAATGCACGCAATTCCATAAATAAACGAATATTCATAGTGTATATCTCTAGCCATACCGAGCAATGGAGTAAATAAATTTAATTTGAAATGTTGAAAGAAAATTAATTGGTTAGTTGATCGTGAATTTACTAAACCTTACGAAATACTTTTGAAATGTATTGCTTATTAATCCTACAGGTCAATCTGCGTTTCCAAACAGAAATATTACATATTGCTATGGTTGTTTAAATAATGCCCACATTTGTGCTGGCCAAATATATACCGTATTTGTCAATTTTCATTAGGTATAGCGATTCAATGTTTACGTGCGATTTATACGTACACAAGTAATGCGTGGCAACATGGCACCCCTACTGTCTGTCACCAATCCCGGCAACAATCGACATCGCAACGATTTTCTCCGATCTTCCCCCAGATTTTACATTCAATGTTTAGCTGCGAACACGTTGCGATCTAGTCTGCAATAAAAGCCGTCTTACTACTGCAACGGGAAACATCAAATGGCCGCCACGATCTCCTGATCTAGTAGTTTATTATTATTTTCAGAATCATTTTTTATTTACCTTATTTTTAATTTTATTAGAATTACGCTTTTGTTTGTGTCATGCAGCGTGAACGCAGCTTAATAATTCTCTGCATTTACTGAAAGGAAAAAGAAAAACAAATCCTTGCAACTCGTAAATATTATTTCTGAACGCATTACAAACACCCAAGCCGGTGGTCGAATAGTTACTGCTAACCACGCTAACTTGTGCATCGGTCGTGCTGGCATTGAAAAGGAAAGAAGGGGTACTATGTTGCCACGTACTGTATGAATTAATCGTCTATGGCTAATGAAAATTGACACATGCTGTATGCTGTGACTCTTAGCTAAGTGAAATATAGCATACTAAGCCACACAGATATTCCTGCATGTGGTGGGTTATGCAGTAATTTGCGAGATAAACGCATTCTTTGTACACTTACATAATCTTTTTCTAGAAAATTGCTCAGGACTCTTGCTGTTCGTCGGATCTTGTTTGAGGAATTATTTACTTATACGGAAAAGGTAAAATAAATGGAACAAATATTTCAAAAATAATAGTTATAAATTTATGAGCAATAAATTAAATCACTTTATATGCAGAATTTGTCTATAGATTAAGCAGTGATTAAAACATATTAGCTTGTGTATGCTAAATAAGCCTTTCAAAATTTAATGTTTAGGAAATCTATAGTAGTTAAAGCACCAAACAAAACAAAATAAACGGATTTTAGAAGAGTTACAAGGAGTAAAACAAAAGTTCAACGAAGACGTCATGAACAGAATCGGAGACCAATTGATAAAACTGTGCGCACACAATGAGCTCAAAATTAATAGCATTTACTTCCCCCATAAATGTCAACACAAATATACCTTCTATGACAATCAAGGCAACCAATCAGTAATAGACTACATCATTACCAATCGCAACTACATGCTTTATCAAATTCTTAATGTCAGATTACTCACGTTGGGCGCTATCAGCCAACACTGGTACGTACCATATCTATCATCTTGTTTTAAAAATAACTAAGAATATTCACATTTCCCAAAACGACACAAATGAAAATTGATCATTGAATCGCTAGCTAATGATAACATCAAATTACTTTTTTCCAAAGCCCCATTTACGAACAAGATGACATAGAAACTTGCTGGAATAAATATTAACCAACATAACCAATGCAAGAAAGGAAGCTATCGGAACAGGCCCGATAAAACAAAATGATAGAACCAATAAAATACCATGGTTTACTAGTAAGTCAAAACAATAACGAAAGAAAAGAAAAACGCTTACCTATAATACAAAAATATTAAAGTGCAGTAAAACCACAAATACTACATCATACCAAGAAATCGGGTTAACAATCGAGTACGAGAAATAAAAGAAGAGTACTGGAACAGGTTTAGTTTAGAAATAGAGCACAATTTCTACGCCTCGCAGAAACGAATATGGAAGATACTACGGAGCTTAAAGAATACAACGAATGAGAGCATATAACTAAAAAGCATCAGAGAAAAAACACGGGTAAACTTCTTTACAAAGCTCTACGATGGGGAAAAACAACAGAGGGTAAATAAACACGATATAGAAGAGTATGAATTAGAGGATAGGTAACAAGATTTACCTGAATATTTTACCGAAGAACAAGTTAAAACTGCCATACCGCTAATAAAATTAAATCGGAAAACTATAGTTAAATACAAAATAATGGCAGAATATTACGTTAAAAATTATTCAAGAATTAAAAAAAAAGAATTACGTCAAACGGCTAATGAACAGAATCTAAATAAGAAATAGGAATTATCACTAGTTAAAGATAATAAATTTGAAGGAAAGTTCAACTACAGATGTATAAATTACTAACTACTTGAATATCCAAACCATATGACGAAAAATGTCAATATTCAGTCCTTGACATGTATCTCATGTACTGACAGCATAAAATCGATAAATTATACTTAATCTCTACGTCTATCGCTGCAACTGTATGGGGGGAGACAAACAAATAATTCCCTTTACTGTACTATACTCTTTAATAACAATTATAAGCATACTGAGGGTTGTTACTGCATGTTTTTACCCGCTTTAACCTCGGCTATAGTTTCTTATATCGTAGTCGACAAGTTTTAATTTCTGTTTATACTTCTATCCCATGCAGAAGATGACCTTATAATATGCAGCGATGCCTGCTTGCCAACAGTGGTGGGAGAACCGACGCAGTGCCGGGGGATCCTCACATTTCATAGAAGCGTTTGCCGAGATTATTTGACAGCCTCGCTATATGTTTATCTTTACCTTATTTCGCCGTGCTCTTTTCCTCTTTTTACTTTCGATCAGAAATTAAAATTTGTCGACTACGGTATACGAGTTGCTTGAGTACTTATCAACCTCAAAGTAGTACTATCATTTTCGCGTGTGCGTGCAACTCTTATAGTGGATTTTATATAACTTTAATTGGGTTATTCTCCAGTGAATTTTGTAGGAAATTTAATTTTCTTTTCGATTTACACTTTATGCGAAATAGACGGTATAATTTTAAATATTGTGTTCTACTGTATATTAACCTACAAACATACTTACTGTTTTTAGAAATACTATTTTCTATTATGCATCGAGCGAACAAAGGCGATATAACCTGTATTTTACTTCTTTACACCCTAGAGAATTAAATACAATTACAATTATAAATCACAATGGCATGTTATGGCGCGCAGAACGGCTAAAAATTACTGTGATGTCTAAATTTAACGTAACGACGACCATAAACGCGTTCGCGACAATTACTTCTGTGCATATAATTTAAATTTATACCGGCATAAACATTAGGAATTTTAGCAGTGGCAACCGCTAGAACCGCTATCGTGGTCCAGATCTCAAGTAAATCCTAAGCTTTCAGGTATATGCATACATTTGTAACGTGCTCTTCGCCTATTATGCAATTTAATTAGAGCAGAAGCTTAGATTGCATAAAATATACACACCTTTTTCTAGATTAACTTGTTAACTACGCTGTGGAAAGTGCTCGCAAAGAAAGAAAAACAACAATTCTTTCATCTGATGTACTTTGAAATATTAAATAGACAAATATCAGTGCATTTTTAAATCTGAATTTTCATTATTACATTCACCATCGGAAAATTTCGTACTACATTATAAACACGTAATTTTAAATTAAAATTTTTCCAATTTTCTTTTTTAATGCAAGTTTCTATTTATGTACCCGAGGTAATAAACAAAAGCAAATATTTATAATTGAAAATAGTTGTATTCTTTTTCAAAATATTGTCGGTGAAGAGCTTTTTTCCATTCGCGAGATACAATTTTCACGTAGAAAATAGTTGACGACATAGTTTATTCGTCACTTATAGTACAACATGGATTTCGTAAGAGCAAATCCGTAATAATCAGATTATCAGAAATTATGAAGGATGTACATTATTGTACAACTGCATTGGAAAATCGGAACGTGGGGCACGTTCCCGATTTTCCGCAGCAGGTCAATGCTCCATTCACCTGCTGCGACTTGTGTCGAGAATTTGACACCGTGGATGACAAACTCTTAATGAATAAACTGTTTTACCATACGTGGATATAGTTTTGATTTGCTGAAGTTATACCTATCTGAGAGTATGTGAATATATCTTGTGAATCGTGGTGTTCCACGATTTCTTGAAATTAGCGGCTTATATGAAATTGAAAATTACTTGCTTTATGTTAATTAATGAACTTAGGGAAGAGTTAATATCATTATCGAAGACTAACCGTTAGTTTCGCCATTGCTCATCAGTCCGATAATGAAATCAGCTGTTCCCTCAAATTTTTCGATTTGTCTATTTATACAAACCGAAGTGATCTTTGCAAGCGGGAGAGAATAATTTCTTAATTCTCTCTATGAAACAGAAAGGAGCATAATTTACCTGTTTAACCTTCTACCGACTTGAAACACATATTATGAACGAAATGCCGGTGACAATGAAAAATCCTCATTTCATTCAAGATAACTATATTAAATTAATATGTGCTTAATATGTATAAACGCATATATATCAAATTCTTAGCCGATTCATGTATTAACAAATATTCGTATTTCAAGTCGGTAGAAGGTTAAACATGTAAATTTTTTTTTGTGGGGACATCTCAAATCTCTAGTGTATACAACACCTGTGAATACTGTTGATGACTTACGAAATCGAATAATCGATGCATTTGAAACGATAAGAAATACTCCAGGAGTATTTGAGAGAGTGCGAGCATCAATGAGAAGAAGAGCGGACGCCTGTATAAGGGTTGAAGGAGGACACTTTCAACAATTGTTGTAGCATAGTTTCATTGTCATTGTTATTACTTAGGGTTTTTATTGTTATTAGTTATGTTACTTTGTATTGTAATAAAACAATGCTACGAAAACCGGGTCATCCTATTTTTTAACAGGTAGTAGCACCTTAACTCTTAAAATTAATAAACTCAAGTGATTATCTGAATAAAGCCAGAGCCTGCTAGACCATTTTAAAAAATTTAATTTTCTCTGGCGAATTACAGAAAATTGTTTTCTATTTTTTTTCTCGATAACGGTCAGAGATAAGAAAAAATACAAGAGATCAAAAAGTTTCTAAATAAGACAGAAAATTTATTGCGTATTTTGGAATCTAGCAGTGGCGCATCGCAAAAAAGTTCAGGGTGAGAAAAGAGGGCATGACCCCGAAAATATTATTACCCTGTAGATTTATATAATCATTTGGCATGGCTAATGATGCAGGCCTTATAGCGTAACCTACCTTCCAAATTTGAACAAAATATCTCAAAAACTGCAGGAGCTATACAGTAAAAAGTGAAAAATTCTTGAAATTTCAACACCCTGCATATTGGTAACGAAGCGTTTGCAGACCTATGTTTATATGAAATTTTAGGCACAAAATAAACCAAATAGTTACCCCCTTCCTTATGTACATGATATTTAGGAACAGCCTGTATATGCGTTTAATACATATTAAGCACATATTAATTTAATATATATATATATGACGATCTACATGCACACATAACAGCCGATGCAATCTGTCTTTATGAAAATGACAAATCTCTCATAAACAAAGAATGCACCAACAGTAGACTACTAAAGAAAACAGTAATGGCAACGAGAGAAGCAGAAAACTGGTTTATGTCAAACAAATTAAAATTGAATACAAATAAAATACAATATCTCGACTTCTCATTAAACAGACAGAAGGGATAGTAATTGCAGTATCAAACTACTGGGACTACATGTGGATAGCAAACTAACTTTTTGTACTCACCGCCTGTAAAGTGACATTTGGCGCATGTGTAGCTCAACTGGGAAATACGTTTTCCCGGTTGAGGCGACTGTAAAAATTGAAAAAAACACTGGCACTTTGGGACATTTAAAAAAAATCTAAATTGGTAGTAATAAAATTTAGTCTATAAAATACTACTTCCCTCCACTATTCTTCACTAAAAGTTGGGGAAATAGGAGTAATAATTAAAAAATTATCCAAAAAAATTGTGGCGCCATCTATTTGACGACATTTTAATAAGCGACATCTTAAGCAAGATTCAAGCGCCATCTATTTGAACCACATCGACATTCATATTGGCAGTTCGGAATTGTTTGTATTTACACCAAAAACGCAATAAATGTATCATACTATAAATTTATAAATATAAGAATAAATACCTCATGTTGTGTGCCATGTGTAAGTTAGGGAAAGGTGAGTAATAGTTACGTACATGAAATGCTTAAATTAATTAGGTAATCTATCTTAGGTTAGGTATGATACCAATGACATTAATCAATAATATTTTTTTAATTTAATGTTCGTACAAAAAATATTGTACAAACCACTTGAGTGAAGACATCTTCCACGCATTCGAGCAATTAAAAGCACTCGCTTCCTACGGTCGCTCGTGCTTACAATGTGCGCTCATGCGGGAAAATAGTCTTCCCGCACTTAGTTCGTAAATAACTATTGTCAAACCGCATAAATAAATTGGCAAAGAGACTTATAGCATCTATATTCAGTGTTCAATGAATTAGATCAGAATCCCACTCAACCAGGCCGCTAAAAATTTCGCAAACTTCCACAGTATTGCTGCTTCTGGGATACATTTCTGGGGATTATCATCCAATGCTGGGTGTATCTTCATATTTAAATTATGAGGTGTGGCCACCACACGACTTTCTTATAAGTATGAATGTTTCAAATTATACAATTTTAAGAATTTTTTTATACAAAAATTATTGAAAATCCTATTATAAGTACTTTTATTCCTTTAATAAATTTATATAGAATGCACACTTTGCGAGATATTTGAAAAAATTAGTATTTTTTGTATTGTTTCCGTGGGGGTTTCATTTTCTTGATCGTTTATTCGTTTCACCACAAGGTTTTTTATTTCTAATGTCTCTTTCCAAAAATCTATCCTTTTGATTTGATCCCACTTAATTTTTATCTGTGGGGTCATAAAAAATCGGGGGCATTTAAACAAACCATTAAATATTGCAAGAACGTATAAGAAATGAGATTGCCATGATTTCTTCTCATACTTTGACTCCTTGCAGAATTTTGTTGAATGCATTCATTTTGAACATATTTTGTAATATATTTTTTTTTACAATTTAAACATTTTTTTTCATTGTTATTTTTATTATTTTTGGTCGAAATTAAGTTGCCAAACAGTTGACGGCACATTAAACACACATTTTGAATTCCTAAAAAAATCTGTTTTTATGCAAATTAAGAAAGGCATGTGGTTACATCACTAAATAGAGAACAAAAATGTTACATTTTTTTATGCTTTTTAAAAAACATGACGGTGTAAAACTGAAGAAAATCTTAAATGATAGAGGTAACAATGTGCCAAAATTTTAGATATTTCCTATATACCGTTTTCAAAATATTCAGTGTACAGAAACCTCTATTTGAAATTTATATATTTTAATGTAGAGTTTAAATTTCAAACTAAAATTGTAAAATGTTGTTTGATTACCAGCTCAGATCAAATCGGATTTTCTCAGGGCGATACGGATTATTAGAAATTATTAATGAAAAAGGTTTCTAAACATTAATTGATTTTAATAAAAAGAAAAATGCCATCTTAAACTTTAAATAATACTTATATTCAAAATCAATGAATTTTATATATATTTTTACAGATAAAGAATAATCCCATACAAACAAAAAGATAAACAAAACACATTTTAAAGACAATTTTAATACACTTTTACAAATGATAAATGCGAAACATATCAAGTTACATTATACTTTATATTTTGGAGACGATATTTATTCAACAACTCTATTTATTCAGTTCATCTCTGTTTGAAATTTATTTTACAATCTTTAATTCTTTATTACAAAAAATACATTTTTCATGCAATAATCATTTAAATAATACCTTATTTTAAATCTTCTTTTTTCAACTTCTTTCTTCCTTCTTCGATACTGCTTTCAACGGGAACTTCTTTGTTCTACATTGTCTTCATCGGAATTCGACTTCCTCTGCCATTCGGAACACAATTTCTTTATTATAACAATACAACATTTCGCACATTTAATTCTTATGTGCAACTTTAAAACTATTTTATTACTTTTTACAAATAACAACAATTATTATGACCGTGGCTGACTATCCCATTAGTCGAATATTTATTTTATAATAATAATAATAATAATAATAATCTTTATTGTCCAACAGTACAAACCATTTATAGGACAAATAAAATAAGAGGTATTACAAAAATAGTTAAATATTAAACATTTAAAACATACCTCTATATAATTTATTATAATTAGCTGACATGTGAGAAACAGGAGACTTAACTAGTATGTTGGTCCTAGGTCTTGGACTAGCAATGAAAGTGAAATGCCGAGTATCTCGAGCCGGCACGTTAAAGTTTATTTGAGCAAGTAGTGAAGGGGAATCAGTTCTATTTGTTAGCAAGTTTAAGAGAAATTTTAAATTATATGTATTAACAATGATTCTTATGATCATTGCCGACTATCTCAGTAGTCTTATTGTTTGGAGTTCGCCTTTCGATGCAACGTTTAACGTATCTTGCCTTCGACTCTTGACTTTTGAAAGCGTATTTTCTTTTTATATACGAATGTCTGTGAATCCCCGCTCTCTACATAGTCCGGGTGTTTTCATTCACATTTCACACGCACACATTCTTTTAACTGTGAGAATGATTATCACTATCGGAGCGTTTATCGCCTTAATCTAAACCTTTGGCGCCACAATTCTTATTCATAAATACATACTAAACTTATGACTAATTGCGACTTAATATTCCAATAATACATTCATTGATTTTAAATACTTACTTCTTTTTAAAAATATTAATAGAGAATATACTTAATTAAATTCTTTAATATAATAAAATTATAAATTAATATAGGGAAATGGGCTGTACCATTACATCAGCTGTAACCATACCTTTTTCCCACCCTGTATATAAAAACAATTTGTGTTTGTGTGCACACCGTTACTAAATAGTATAAAAAAATCCTTGAATAACACACTGAAATTCACTGATTAATATCGCACAAAAAATATAAAAGCACTACTTCACATAACCTCACAATAAATAAGCTTCTTCACTAAAACGTTTAATTTTTGGCGAACCCAGTTATTACATTAATGAAAAGTGACTAGCCACAAAACCTAAATTTTCTCAATGACAGTAATCGCCGGCTATATATGGTGAAATAGTCGTTTCGAACAGAGAAAAAAAAGAGAACTTCACCTTCTGTTAGGACGTGTTTGAGTTCAATTCTCTGGCGGCAATATTCCACTGCCGACACAAAAAGTGGGGTCTTCTCGGGTTCCGCTAACTTAGTTCCTAATGTCTATTTAAGTGTAGCTTTACTACAGAAAATACTGAATGGTCTCTTTTTGTTTCAGATATGACCGAGCGGACTGCGGACTGGCTCTACGGATGAATTAACATTATTTTTATTTTGGTCAGGTAATTTTACAAAGTGCTTCCATAAGTGTGACCGTATGTATAGTGAGATAGTGTCTGGTTGTTGAGTTAATTAAAGTGACGTGAGTTTATTTAAGAATATCTACATAAAAATCCTTTGATTATTTCTTTAAATTTCCGTATTTTGTGTTTTTATGTTACCGACGTTATATTTTTTTCTCTTTCATGTCTACGTTTACGTCACTGACGTGAATTACACGTCAGGCGTTAATGTAATGGATTTAAGGCTGAACCTTTTTTTTTGTAGAGAGGGGAAAGATGTAGAACAAAAACTCCGATACCGGTAGCAAGATGTCCAAAATGTAATCATTTCCGATTATTTTCCGTAGAAAATGTTTCAGCGTGACAGTTGAATGTCAATATGCTGGAAACTTTTATATTAGGAGAATTGTGCGCATATAAAAGTGTTCTTTTTCTTTTAAATATCAATACATTCATATTTGTATTTTAACAATCACGATCAATACTCTTTCAAAGAGGAAGTACATTGACAAAATAGGTCAAATCTCTATTTGAATATATAATTTTTTTATACAGCGTGAGATATATATAATATGTTTTATATACAAATAAGATGCCATATTGCTAGGCGAAATTGTTATTTTGTGTTTTTCTCAGTTTGCAAGGTCTCTGCTAACGCGTTGGCCGCAAATAGCTCGGCGGCCATATTCCAAAATACATTAAAAATTATTTTTAAAGTTTTGAATAATTTAATAAAAACTATCCATATATGGCTCTAGAAATATTATTAAAGTTTTAAACAAAATTTTAGCGGATTAGGATACTATAATTGCATATAATTTTATGAGTTTAGGTTTGTGTTTCTTTGGAAAAAATGTAGACGTTGTGTTTTGAAATGGATAAATTACAAAAAATTAAGCAAGGTAGATAGTAACAATCGTGGTATCTGCAAATTTTATTTTTACTTCAGTAACGAATTTTAAACCAAGCAATGCTCCTCTAAACCACACAGGTCATCTATGTCAATGTTTTAAATTAAATTCCTTGACTCGTCTTTAACTGGGAGGCCTTTCAAAAATCATCCAATGTTGGATTCCTTTGATGTCTTTTAAATTTGGCATGTAATTCTCAGTATTACTATTTTTTTTTTTGAAAAAAACTTAATTTCTTTAATTCATCGCCAAAATCGGTTTTACAACACATTTATCCAGCACCTCGTTGAAAATGAACTCTTATAAGAGTTCAGCACCAAATCCTTAAGTGAGTCGTTGTTTCTCCGTGGTTATCTTTTTTCTTGTCATATTCTTGAACGGCTTCCAACTCCACTACTTCAATATTCTTTCTTAATGTCCTTATAGAATTTTTCAAATCTTCATAGACGTAACGACACACTAACTAGTTTTTGAGACGTTTTTCTTTTTAATGCGGCAAAGGTTTCGTTAAAGCAATGAAGCGACTTTGCAAAATAGGAATTTAAGGGCGTAATCGGGATTATTATAACTTCTTGAAGGTGCAGCACTCAAGCAGTCTTTTTATAATTACTATACGAATCATCTAGATGTTTCACATTTTATTTTTCAGCTATTTCTTTATGTAGTCTTAATTCGTCAGATAACTTCACCAGATAATCATTATTTTCTGAATTTTTGGCAACTTCTTGTCCCCTTTCAATGATCTCGCAATCAACACAATTATCCGATTATTATTATTATTATTTAGACATATAAGAAGAAATATGCTCGGTTTTAAGAATTTGTATGTAAACTTCAAGTTTACAAGCATTTGGATGTTTTTTGTTAAAACCCTCATACAACATTTTAAGAGTAAGATCTGTTGGTAGGTATCTAATGTTGCTAGCCCGGTTTTCTTTAATTTTTTACTCTATTACCTTATCATCACCAATTATGGTAGATCCTTCTAGTAGTTGCCATCTCGATATACCATTGTAAAAGATATTCATTGAGGTTTACCCTAAGTACTGAGTCCTGCGGTTCATCTACTCAAAGATTCTTCACCCCTCTTGATTCTGATTCTTCTATTATCAAAATAGCTTATCACTATCTTTAAAGTAGTATATAGGATCGAACTTGCAACGTCAGAAAAACGCTTTTCTGTGTTTTGTTGTTATTGTTGTTTTGTATGCTAAAAAAGTTTTGTAAATTATAACATGTGTAATTCCAAATATAAAAAAAGAAATTCGTACCTGATGACTTACAATATTATTGCTGATTTTAATAAGAATTAAAATTCCATTAACCAGACGTGTGCTTTTATTAGTCATGGCCAAATGGATCTCGCTAGCGCTGAGTGATTAACAATAATTAATTAATTTCGATTTACATTGTTAAAATTGATTATGGTAATCTCAAAATGTCGGCCTTTATGTAACACCACCTAGTAGTAGAATAATACAATCAGGAAGAATGGTTTCTCAAGTGTTTTTGAAATAAACTCGAAAATAACACTTTAGGCATTAACTTACATGCACATTAAGAATTTTTCAATAATGAAACACAAAGAAATAAAATTAAAAAGGTGTTGCTGTAAATAATGTTATTGGGTAGTTTCAGAAATAACGATTTTTCTTAAATTTCAAATTTTTCTCATAGATCAAAGGATAAAATTAATTTGAGATCAATTGTTTTGAAAAGTATTTGTTTGGATATTATAGATGACTTCTTGGATTACGAAAATGTTGCAGTAATAAAGTATACGGTGCCCCCAACTGTATTGGAAGCTTTTGAAACTATTACTCTTCCACAACTTAATATTTGTCTTCTAGCATATGCAGCTGGTCTGTCCTCAGTAGCATCATTTGCACCACCTTTAAGCCTAACGTGTGAAGCCATTTATTCTACAGCATCGTAACAAAATGATCTTGTTAACACATCAGAAAACCCTCACTTAGAGTATACTGAAATATTCCAATAAACTAATGTAACATTTATAACTTTATTAAAAGGTATATAGAATCCTTATAAACAAAAGAGGTTAAAAATGCAATATTCGCTAAGCTTACTTCCTATTTTGGTACATATTTGATGTGCTCTTTTCCAATTTGTCACTTTTACAATCTGCTAATTTTGTTACTTACATTGTTGATGCTGCTTATATACCAAATCTATTTCTATGTACGCATTTTAAGACACACTAAAATTTGCTTTAACACTTATCATCTTCATGTTGGCACTTTGCAATATTACGATGATAACATGGTACATTATTGGTAATAAGCAGATACAAGTCTAATTACAGAACAAGAATTGACAGTGTTGTAATATTCATAATAAACCCATTTCTTTTCTGATATCCTCTTCAAAACTGTACTAAATCAACCCTCAAATACCTAAGTGTTCACATACTCAGACTTATTGTTAATACTAGTGACCAAATAACGTCCACGAATGCTTTTTAAGCTTAGCCTTGCAATTTTTTCTTAAGAATTTAGAAAATGTTCTCTTTGCACATTTAGACAAAATTATTGCTATTTACCAGAAACTTTCCTTATACAACATTTCGGATAATCAATTCTCATTTTCCGAAGTGATGAGAATTACTTGTATTTTTGGCACAGACGATTTTGGTAAGAATTAAGTAACCACAACATCAAAGTTTTGTAGGTGAAAAAACTAGTTCCTCTGGGCGCACACCGTAACTTCCAGGAATAAGTAAATATTTAGCATACATTATATGAAACAACGCAGTATTTGTATCATTTGAAGTATTTAATTAGGAAACAAGTGGTAAAATATACACAATAAATATCAAATTGGTCAAATGTCAATAGCAATAATAAATTAAGTGCTAACTTGGTGAGGTATAATCCAATCATATTGCATATTTTTATTATGTGGTTTTTAAGGCGCTATACGATTTCCTAATGCGTACAATGCTTTGGACGGAATTTTTAGGTTAGCAGAATCAACAAAATCTCATTATATTATAGCCTTGATATCACTCAGAGATAGCGAGATCCAGTTGCCCATGCATTAGTAGAACAATAGTGACATTTGTAAGAGGAGATGTAAGATAAGCGAATGTTTAATATAAATTAATTTAGAAATAAATTTAGGGTGAAATATCTGTTGGTAAATAAGACCTAAAAGTCTTCAGTTAAAGAAAGAAAATGAGAAACATAAAAAAACCAAATAAATCAGTGAATTGAAAATTGATAGTCTCATTGCTAGTTTATATTGTGGTCAGTAAATTACATTGTTGTTTAAAAGTACTGCACAGTAATATTAAATGTTTAATTTATAAAATATTGAAGTAGTTAGATACTACGTAGTGTAAATCAGTATTTAAAATTTTAATAAAAGTACACCTTCGTTATATACCCTGTAACAATATATTTTTGTTAAATCGACGGATAGAAAACTGAGGATATGCTTAAAGTTCTTCTTATAGTTAATATTATACAGTGTATTTTGTCATTGATAGAAGTTATAAGAAAAATATGTGCACTTACGTTAGTTACTGCGAATTCCATAGAAAAGATTTTTTTTTAATTCTTTTTTTTTAAAGTATGCGCGACGTTTTTAGCACGTACATCATAGTACACATCCGCATACCTTCTTTGTGTAAGTTCACACTTTTGTTAGCTCTCACTGTATACAAGTAGCATGTCCACCAATTTATTATTATTAAACGCCATAACAGTAATTACCAACCATAATCAACAGAAAACTAAATTATTCACTTAACGAAACACAACGCCAGCGACAATAACACAGTCGTATCTTTGGCCGACTGACCTACAGTTGTGATGATAAGTACTTCAAATACAGTTATAAAAAGAGGAAACATAGGTACTAAAGGGATTCGTGACGCTAGGGGAGGTAGCTGTGAGTAAATTAAGGCATATGAGAAGTGCAATTCTCGCTCCAAATGTAAACAAACATACGCATAGCGGGATCAAGTTCATTCAATACAGTCATCTCAAAAATATTGACTGCACTTGCTAATTTCAAACAATCATATACAAAGTTTTTGTCCATTACTTTGTAATTTATGATGAAGTATGTCACCTGAAAATCCTATCGATCTTTGACCAAACACAGTGTATATTAAAAACTAGAGTGAATGATTCCGATTATTGCGATGTTAAAATACGAAAGTTATATGTGCGTGTTTCTGTGTACATAAATAAAATTATAAGCTATACCTTCCCAAGAAAATAAAGCAAATGATGTACCTATCTAAGTACCTATCCACTGAACTGGTTTTAAATTACGCATTCAATGCTTGTCCAGATGCGCAAATAAACAAGAATGAGATCGGAGACTTTTCTTCGCATCTCTCCCCTCTCTCTGTGTATCTCCTGTATCTTTCACTCTCTGCAAGAATTCACCGGATAATTACAAACGTGTCGGTATTATTAAAAATGGTTACCGGATACAATTATGTTATAGCACGTGAGCTTTATAAATGTTATACCGTCGCATTAGTTGTATGACTAGATGTGCCGTTTTAAGGTCAACAACATGCGGAATAACTCGCTGTTAACTTGTACACATCGAGTTATGAGGCGTACGCAATGTTAAAATTTTATGCTACAGCTGCGTGCAGATTCTAAACATCACTGATCTTGGAATATTTCATACATCCTGCCCAGTCGTCGTGTAGGAATAGTTCTGATATCACAAAATGTTCATTCCTCCTTGTCATATTGTTTTATAGCAATCTAATGATTATATCTTAGATGATGTCAAAGAAAACTATTCTTCAATTTAACAACATAGACTGTATTAGTCTTATTATGCTTCTTATAACAAAGTTGAAAGTGGCTATATTAACAAGCAATTTTGTTAAAGCGATTGTATATTTACACAGACCAACAAATTACAACTTTTAGTTTCACCATGAAATGACGTATTCTAATTTTTACATGTATGAATGATTTTAGTGAAATGATCTTTCAGTTTATAACATACATGAATGTATATTTTAAATTTTTGCAATTAGAAATCTGATAAAATATACCATTGTCCCTTATAAACAGCATTCATAATAGATGGGCCGAAAATTTTTTTTTCATGTCATAACACCGCGGAAAAGTTGCGAAAATGGTAGGCTACAAGGGGTAAAAATAAGAAATGAAGTCGCAAATGCTCTAAAGTTTTCCGAAATTTAAAAAATTCATATTTACGATAATTTTTATCGATTCTAAAGTCAGGCTTTTCCCGAATGTAATAGCTTAAATTCTTATTGTTTATAACCACAGAAAATAATATTTTCATATTATTTAAATCCATCAACGTCTTCCGGTCAGGCATTGCCTTCAAATTTACTAAAATTTTGAATAAAATATCAAACAAAGGTGGATCACAGTTCAAAAGAAAAAAATATCAACTTACCGCTTCCCGTTTTCACTCGTTCTTAGCTAAAGGTACTTTGATATATGATATATGATCGAATTTAGACATTGTTGGCTTTGACCGTAGAATTGTTCTGATATAACCATCCACCTAGACTTAGCTCCACATACTTCTTTTGGGCTTCTGTCACGAGTTTTGTGTGAATTGGGAATGTATTGTATGTTATAGACCAATCCCGCTGTATTTTGAAAAAAAAAATTTTTGAATTTCTTAGGCCCAGCCTAAATCCACAACATTTCTTCTTAATGTCCAACAATAATCTGCTAACATAGCAGGATTCCATTTGCCGCGGTTCGATTTTGTCATTCCTAAAATGTATGTAGAAATGCTCTCTGTGCTCATAGCTGAGGTCATCCATATTTTCTGGACCAAACTGCAAATGAGAATATATAATGTGCACTTGTCGCGATATATTGCATTCAGCAGCGTAAAATTTCTGTGTCATATCCGTTTCTAAAGTTTAGTATTTTCTGCTTCTTTGTTCCCCAAAAAAGAAACTGTCAAAAGCGTGTACCATGAATTAATTAAATGGTATTAGCTCAACAATTTTACTTATTTAACTTGACATTCGCACCCCCTATATTTCACAAGATGACTTTAGACACTTTAGAGTATTGTGTGAAGTACCTTGAGGTGGTTTTACTTCATAAACTAGTACTTCCCTTGGATTACTTCAATCTTTTTGGGCTGACTTATAATCCTGCTTAGTGTCTTAAATGTTGTTCTTTCAATTGTCTTCTCAGTTCGCTAAACTTTATACAGCACATTAGCATAACTAACTTTGATGGAAGGCTTTGTGGTTTGAAATTGTCGAATTCGCACAATTATATTCTTTTTGAACACTGCTACCTTTTCTTATTCTGTTTTTCCAACCAATAACAATCTGAGATACATTCATAAAGCTGATCTAGATCAGCTCTACTATGACCTTGAATTTACGGACTGGACTTTCATGGACGCTTTTAGTGATGTCAATGATACGCTTCGTGAGCTTTATGTTGTGTTTTACAGAATTATTCATTGCTCTGTTTCCAGAGCTGTGACTAGCAAGTCTAAATCTAAATATCCTCACTGGTTCTCAAAAAATATCATCTCCAATCAAAAACCAAAAGAATATTATCGACGTAAATGGTGTACTCATAACATATTTTTCTAAATAAATTTTAACGATTTCGTACATTATGTAGATTTCTGATAAGGTAAGCTTATTCTGAATAATTATAGGCGATTGATAGAGCTATTTTGCTAATCCTACACAAGTTTTCAAGTATGTTCATTTCAAGTTAGGTTCGAATAGAAATCTCAATGCTATGTATGACAGTGAGCCTCTTATTAATTCCTTGCGTTCAAGTCTTGATGCTTTTGCTGATACATTTTTTTCCATATTCAAACCAAACGCATAGTTTTGATAGTTTGGTTATGTGATGTAAGCCTCTATAATATGAATTTAAGTATGACAACAGTCAGAATTTGAAGTTTTCAAAAGCTTAGCATGAACACCAAAATTGATTACTTAAAAAACAGCCTACTTCAATGAGGTAAGATTTTGAAGCGACGGTATACCACACATTAGAAAATACAGACCCATATTTCTTTTATCAAATTTTGCCAATGTATATAAAAGTGACATCTATTCATTTCTATATTGCAATACGAAATCATATATTTTTGAGTACCAGCACGAATGTGTTTATCGCTGGGATATCCTGTATATAATATGGTGCAACAAGAAAAGAAAAACTTCTACTTCTTACCTATTATAAATTGCAGGGACCCGTTATGATAGTTGTACGTTTTAATCAAAGTTTTCGATGTACTGCCACAATTACGGCACATACATCGAACGGTAAATATGTGTGTTGATTGCATCTTCGGAATGTGGTTGGTCTAATATGGTTGCATGCATCTGAAGTCAATCGATAACATTTCTTTCATATTAGTGAGTATTTCTGAGTAAAGACTAACAGTTAAAATAATTGCTATAGTTCATTGCAACAACATTGTAATTTTCAGAAAACGATGAATTAGCAAAGCTATACAAATTTTATCACTAACTGACACAAGTTGCACAGATTGACTTTCTTTCCTCTATTAATACCGAACGATTGGAATTTATAGTCGAGCATTTTATGCTTATTTTTTTGATGGTTTGCTATCAACAACTACTTGCGTAAATACCGAAAAAAAATCATAAAATTTACTGCAATTTCTAATTAAAATTCTTGGATTTCTTCCGAAACTTATATCTCTTTTCCATCGAGACAAATATTTTACTATTACAAATGAATGTAATTAAGTTGAGGAAATATGTTCTATTACAAGTTTCATTTCAACATCAACACAACATATTTGGCACAACGTAGAACTTTTAGGTGAGGAGGAATTTAAATACCGTGGTGTTTATGATATGAAATCGTGTTATAAATAGTGGTATGAAATATAAAGAACTTTTGATAACTTATTGTATCGTAGGCTATTTACTTTGAAAAAAGGGACCCATTGTTGAATCTCAACTGACAATTTGTATTTGTTCTTCATACATTTTTTATCACGTTGAATCCTGCTTATTAGCTTTTAAATTCATGAGTTTACGTTTGGGAAAAGTTCAGCGGGTTTGTTACTTCACTCTTGTGCCGTTAGACGGAAGAATTATTGAATTGCTTCTTCAACAGCTGAGACAAGTTAAAATACATCTATGAAAGTTTGCTGTTTTTATGTACCTATAGAAACAGAACGTTTTTCTTCGGAATGTGACCACGCTTATGGCACAGAAACAAAAATAATTATAGGTTACCACAACATCCTCTAATAGTAAAGAAAAAAACATTAACTAGGCTGGTATATTATTCTTTTAAATTTTCCAAATTTTATGAAAACTCAGGGCAATATCAAGGAATTTAAAAGTGAACTGTTTTCTTATCTATGCAGCATTGGACCTTATTCTATAAATGAATTTTTGGATCATATGAACTGAGTCAGTCACATACACACAGAGACAAGCAAGGTAATTAAAAATGTGGATATATGCTAAAATTTCAAGGTTTAAAATATTTATCATAACAACACTACTTTACACTGCATATAATAAAGTAAAATCATTTATGTATATATCTCAATAAAGTAATATTTATTGAACTTCCTGTAGATCTCTAATAAATTATAATTATTTAAGTAATACGTAGTTTTAGGAGGAGTTCATTTTCATGACAAAAATACTACAACACGAGAAGTCAAGGCGGTCTCTCGTGCTCCATGAAATATTACAGTCTAGCTCGTTTCGACCCCATTTGCGAGACACTCGTTCCTATGTCCATTTACGGTGGTTTCTCTCATACAAATAAAGCTAAACTATCCTCACCTTCGTCTAACAAAAATTGTTTTGCAGTTGATAGCCCTATAGACATATTTTATTCATATTTTGAGGCAATAATCAACTTCTTAAAATAAAAAAGAACACATTAGGAATTAATGTTTATGATTGAATTCTCAAGAATAAATCAGCATCTAAACTGTCGATTTAACAATTATAATAGACAAATATCAGTAGACATATAACTAAAATATGTTATAGAAATAAATTTAGACGCCTACATTTCAAATAAAAGAATTTAATAGATATATTTTAGAATAAAAATTTTCTTATGCGATAGCCTTATCATAATATTACATATGTCAATTTTCATTAGCCATAGGCGATTCATTCATGCAATACGTGACAACATGGCACCCCTACTTTCCTCTCCAATGCCAGCGCGACCGATACAAGCTCAAGTTAGCAGTAACTGTTGGACTACTGACTTGGGGTGTTTGTAATGCGTTCAGAAATAATATTTACGCGTTGCAAGGATTTGTTTTTCTTTTTCGTTTCAGTAAATGCAGAGAATTATTAAGCTGCGTTTACGCTGCATGACACAAACAAAAGCGTAATTCTAATAAAATTAAAAAACAACCATAATAAAATAAATAAAAAAGGATTCCTAGTAGTAGTAGATCGCGGAGACCATTTGATGTTTCCCGTTCCAGTAATAAGACGGCTTTTATTGCAGACTAGATCGCAACGTGTTCGCAGCTAAACATTTAATGTAGAAGTGGGAAGATCGGAGAAAGTCGTTGTGATGTCGATTGTTGCCGGGATTGGTGACGGAGAGTAGGGATGACACACGTTGCCACGTATTATTTGTATACGTATAAATCGCACGTAAACATTGAATCCCTATACCTAATGAAAATTGACACATACGGTATAGCTGAAAAACTATTTATAAAAAAGTTCCTGTATTATTCACAATCACAAATTAAAATTTAATATAATTCTCGAAAACACAAATAAATATAAGTATTTTTAAAATTTTTCGAAACCAGATACATCTGAGACAATCCAAACTATTCATATCTTGTTAACAAATAAAAGAAATTTTCTTTAAGATTTTAAATCTTGGCGTTATTTATCTTTATCGGTTTCTTATTAAAATTGCTTACGCTATTACTGATTGAATACTAAAAGGCATTAATTTTGGGCAAAATCTAATTTACATTTATGTAAATAATGTCTTTATTTTAGTATTGTTATTTAAATTATTCTTTTCACTTTGCAATATAAAATTATGTTCAGTAATCTTTGCAGCATGTGTTTGTTATTGCATATGCCAGTACTAAAAAATGAATCAAAGTTGGTCCTAGATGCGAACTTTGACGCACACCGGATGTAAGTCAACCCACAAAGTTTAATTAAACGCCAACATGTAATTAATTAATCTCAACAATTGCGCCCTCTTGCTGTTACTTGATCGCCGTTCATTGAAACAGTCTGTTCCTTGTCGCTTATGTAAAGCACACTGTCATAGAAGTTGGTAAAGTATTTCATTGTACAACTTTGTGGCAAAAATCTTGATAATAAAAATGATTAAGGGAATTTTAGCCGAAAGTTTTTTATAAGTAAAGACTGACTAAAACGCATAAAATAAACAGAAAAGGGAACTTAAAAAGCTTACAATTTTGACAAAATATTTTTTTTATCAAAAAAGAAAAAATGGTTTGAAAATGTATTTTTGGAAAATAAAATGTTATATCAATTTTTCAGGATTAGTAGATTGCTTTATATAAATTTATTTAGAAATGTATATTTGGTGATAATAAAATGTTTGGTACAGTAATTTATATGTTGTTTACCTAATTTTTATGCCATTTTTGGAATTTTATGGCTTATCAAAAAAAACCTGCTTTTTAATGCTTTTTGGTCAATATTTTATGCCTTTTTAAGATCCTTTTTCTGATTTTTTGGTGCCTTTTAGTCCGGTCTTTATTTATAAGTTTTTAAAATAACAGCAAAAGGGCGTAATTTTTGAGGTGAATTAAAAATTGCTAAAGATAGATTGAATTTAGTATCGAAAAGCTATTTAGGTCTTTGTAGACAATTTTGATTCATTACTTTTTAATCCAGCTCCTCTACGAAGGATAGGGTGGAAGGAGGTAAGCCTGCACATAAAGTAATAATTTCGATTTATCGGAAAGAGAATTTTACATAGAATTGAAGTGTATTTAGTAACCAGAAATTTGAGATTGGTCAAAAGAATAACAAATGCTCTTTTTAATTGTTATATATATATTATTTACCTTTTCTTTAAAATTTAAACGCAGTAAAATATTTTGGTTATAATAGTATTGAAAATCATAAATAGCCCAAACGAATAGTGAAACCCGTAAGTTGTTCTTTTCTTTGATTAAGAAGTTGTAACCATAAGAAGAGCGTCGATAAAAAAAAGTTTCTGCGAGTAATAGTTTCATTTCCGTTTTAAGGAAGTGAATATACAATTTATAAGTTGCCTTTTTTGATTCCATATTGTTATTGTTTATTGCAGGTATCAACATGTTTACTATTCCATTATCATATTTTTTTTAATTTTATTGAATGAATACACCAATAATAGGTGAATATTATTTAATATAAATAACATCATATGCAGCAATTTGAAATACCATTTTTTACTGAATAAAATTATTATTAATCATTCAAAGTAAGCCACAAATATCAAAATGTGAAAATATTAGTGTCACAACTTGACAAAACGTTTAACAAGCCATTTGTTTAAAGGCATAGTACAGATAAATCTAAGAAACAATTAGATCGTTCTACGAACATTATAGAAAATATCTCTAAAAGTTAGTTATACGTTAATATGACATTTATAATCAATGGCAAATAAATTTATTAATTAATATATTTTCAAGAAAATATTTAAAATGCTTGATAAACATTTCCATATAATCTAAGTGGACGTTGACGTAGACTTTGCTTGGCACACAAATTGTTTTGTATAAATGGGGTGCATCCAACCTATGACACTTGAAAAAGTTATTAAAATGTCATATTTTAGCGCAGGAGCTTGCGACATGGTCAGAATCAATTTTTAATTTTCTGAAAGTGCAGTTCTTGCTTGGCGTAACCAATACAAATATCGGAAAACGCAATTTGTCTTATTTGCATTATTGGAGGATAGTCAAGGAGACTGAAAATACATATATTAATATCTTGACCTCAGCACCATCTATCGGATCTAGTGATCGGGGCTTGTGATTTTCTTTTTTGTCGCCACACCAATATATATTGTTAATATGGGTCACGTTGGTCCATAAATATAGAATTTGTAAATAACTTAAATATAACGCCACCTATCGGGCCCTAGCGTAACTACAACTACTAGCAGACGCACCAACGATTATAATACGGAGATTTACAATTTTGAAAAGAGATACATACCGTGCCTTCAAAATCTTACCACATTAAAGTAGGCTATTTTTTGAGTAATTCAGCAGTGGCGGCCCGTGATTTTGTGGGAAGGGAGGGCACCGGGGGGGGGGGGTCTGACTTTTTAATATCAAAAATTACAGTGCAGACAAAAAAAATAAACTCAATATATTATTTATTTAACTTGTTTGAAAATAAAATCCATCTGCCGTTCCTTACGATCAGCAAAACGATTAATAACTAATTCATTGATGTTTAGTGTGTTGATGTCAGTAATTGTTTTTAAATCGAACACATTGTTACACATGTCCGTAGTATCAGGAAAACAGAAAAGCGAGGAGGTATATCAAATGTATTAGGGGTAGATACTACTGTGATAATGTGATTGAAGGAATATGCTGCATGACATGGAAAGTGCAACACCAAGAATGGGTGCGAATTTTTTGACCAAACTTGGTAGAAACGTATAACTAGTCAAAAGCAATAATTGATTAAAATTTTGTTGCTATAGATCAAGTGAGGAGCTGACATTCAATGTGCGTTTTGTCCAAAATTTCAAGTTTTGAGTTAGAGATGGCGTTCTAGTCTTTGAAATACAGCGCATCTTTTCGCAGCATCCTGGACCTTCCAAGTACATTTTGTCCAGTTCAAAATCCATGGTGAATGTTGCTTGGACATTCGAAGTGCATTTTGTCCATAACAACGGTACTGTCAAATTGCGTTTTGTCCTCGCACTGCGGACTTGTTGCACTTTGAATGTTTGTTTATATTGTTCTGATGTGTCGGTCGTCGTTGTGCCAACGTGCTTGCTTGATAATTGATAAAAAATATGGAAAGTGAGCACATTGTGGGCGATACCGATCGAGGAAGTCGTACGCGAGCCAAAAATGTGACAACCAGAGAGCGAAAAAAGCAGATAAGGTAATTTTATAATATTTTGTGGTTAGGTTTGGTTTGATTTTGGTGCATACTTTTAGGTATTCTGACAGTGATCCCAATTTAAATAGTTTAACATATCCTTGCCATCATGAATCTTGTAACAGTATTACACTACGGGAATTACGCTTGAGCCGCGCAAAATTTTATGAGCACCCAGATAAAGTTAAACAAGACACCAAGATTTCTCACTGTCTTCACGTGAAATCGCCAAAAAGGAAAAGGAGTAGGAGGCCTCGAAATCCGAAGCACCATAGCATGAGTGTGAAGTACAAATTGTGGACCAGATCTGGGAAGAAAGATGTTTGCCAGAAAATGTTTCTTTCTGTTCTTGGCGTCAGCCAAAGGCGAGTTCAGACAGTTGCCAAGAAAATGAAAAGTGGTGACGGAATAGTGGAGAATCGTGGTGGTGATCGCCGCTCAAGAAAAAATATCACCAAAAAGCTTAAAGTTATGGAATTCATCAAGAGCTTGAAGGGCACAGAAAGCCACTATGGACGAGCCAAATCCCGCAGAATTTACTTACCTTCTGAGCTTAATATCACCAAACTCGCAAAAGCTTATAACGATTCCGTAGACCTAAGCTATAAAGTGAACTACAAATTTTTTAGTCGCATCTTCAATGGTCACTTCAACATTGGATTTGGTTCTCCCGCCACCGATGTTTGTGGATTTTGTGTACGTCATCGCAGACAAGTAGAATTAAGTCAAAATCCGCAAGAAAAAACAAAGATAATAACCAACTTGAGAGTACACAAATTGAGGGCGAAACAGTTTTATACCATGATGAAAGAAGATTCGGATGACTCTCTTTCTTTTTGCTTTGACTTGCAGCAAGTGCAGGTGCTACCGAAAGTTCCGATAGGAGATGCTTTTTATGCACAGCAAGTTTCTTTATATTCATTCTGCATAACCGACATTTCCAGCAAGACACCCATATTCTATTCCTGGCTAGAGACGCAAGCTGGTCGGGGATCGATCGAAGTAGGATCTGCGCTTTATGATTTTCTTTTGAAATTGGAAATCCCGGACCACGTGAGGGAACTAAGACTATACTCAGATGGATGTGGTGGCCAAAATAAGAATAGCCATATAATACACATGTTGATGATTTGGCTCCATAGACGTGCCCCACCAACATTACAGTGCATAAGGATGTGTTTTCCAGTTCGTGGGCATTCGTACCTTCCTGCCGACCGTGCATTTGGAAGAGCGGATAAATTGATAAGAGCACAAAGTACAATAAAATCGCCGGAAAAGTACTGGGAACTTTATTCTCAAGTTGGGGAAGTACGAAAATTAGGGATGGAGTGGACTTGTGTTTACAATTTCAAAGAAGCTTTAACAGTTTTGAAGAAAGTTGATGGGATCAGCGAAGCAAAAAGAATTTTTATCACAAGAACCAAAAATAGAGGTGTGAGCGTGAAAACTGAGCAGTACTACAGAAATAATGATGAATCAAAAAAGTATGAAACATTGTTGAAAAAGAACAAGAAGATTGAGAATATTGTGCTGCCAGAACTACCACTTTATCGAGAAATCAAGACAAAAAAAGTAAAGAGTCTAACAAAGTTGCTCGTTGAACTGGCTACTGAAAATTGGAGGAATGACCCAGAATTGGCATGGCTGAATCCAATTTTACCTGAAAATGTTCAAAATCATGACGAAGAGGGTGAGGATGGAGATGATTCTGATCATGATCAGGAAGAGCTGTGTCAATGCCAGGAAGATGATGGTGGGGTTAGGTTGTGAAGTATTAGCTTCATTTTTCAGATTGTTTTCTTTAACAATGAATAAAGTTTACCTACCTTACAAAAATTGCATGTTTCCTAACAAACAGTTTTAAGTCCTTTATTTTACAAACAAAGTGAGTTTTGTCCACATTGGACAATCAAAAAGCATTAAACTATCCAATTTTTAGTTTTTTGCTATTATTTAGAAAGAGGAATTTTTGAAAAAAAAGATAGGATGAAAACTCACATTTTTTCATATTTAATGACATGTTGAATTTTACTATAAGTTGTATCGTTTTTAGACTATAGTTTTTTGCGTTTTACAGAAATTATGTAATTTGGACAAAACGCATATTGAATGTCAGCTCCTCAAGTGGTCATGACACATCTGACACTTCATTCAGTTTTCGCTGACATTAACGTGTGGTGTATTAATTGTTTGTTTGAAATTAATTTCAACGGTTTTGTCTTATTATACCTTTGTTTAACGTGTTTAAAGAGTTTTATTATGCCTAGAGTGCGGCAACGTGGAAATTATCGCCAATTAAGCGAATTCGACAGAGGTCGAATTGTTGGTTTGCGAGAAGGTGGTTTTTCATACAGGGAAATTGCAAATCGCCTTAACCGGAACCAATCCACCATTATGCGCTGTTATCAATCATGGACTGGGGAAGGTCAGGAAAGACGCCAAAGAGGAACCGGAGGCCGAAGAAGAACTAATGAGATACAGGACCGCCGCCTTCGCTTAATGGCACTAAGAGACAGGTTTTCCAGTACCAGATCAATTGCTGACGTGTGGTTAGGTAATATTGGTCGTCCTGTAACCCTTCGAACCGTTTATCGTCGAATTAGGGGTTTCGGCTTACAATCTTATCGTCCACATCTTGTGTTACCACTTACGGCTCAACACCGACAGCAACGTTTGGAGTGGGGTAGATTGCGACTGCACTGGAACGTGGAGTGGCACAGGGTGGTATTCAGTGATGAATCTCGATTTTGTCTAGGGATGCATGATGGCCGTATGAGGGTCAGACGAAGACGTGGGGAACGTCGTGATATTCAGTTTTCCGTTGAAAGGCATGTGCATCGAGCAGTGGGTGTTATGGTATGAGGTGCTATAGCATATGGGAGTAGGTCTCAATTGGTGTTCATCCAAACCACCATGAACGTCCAGCGTTACATTGATGAGGTGGTAGAACCCCATATTCTACCATATCTTCAAACGCTCGAAGACCCACTTTTCCAGCAGGATAATGCCCCTCCCTACGTAGCGGGAATTTCTATAAATCGTTTGGAAGAGGCTCATGTCAATATCTTGCCATGGCCACCCAAATCCCCCGACCTCTCGCCAATAGAACATGTGTGGGACATTATGGGACGAAAACTTATGAATTTAGCCAATCCCCCGCAGACACTAATAGCTCTCTGGCATGAATTACAGGTTGCTTGGGACACCATACCCCAAGAGGATATCGACCACCTAGTCGAATCAATGCCACGAAGAGTGAGGGAGTGTGACACTAATAGGGGCGGTTCAACACATGTCATTATTAATAAAAATTATGTTAAATTGTGTTAGTCTTTTGTTTTTTTTCTTTGAAATTTTAATCAATTATTGCCTTTGACTAGTTATACGTTTCTACCAAGTTTGGTCAAAAAATCCGCACCCCTTCTTGGTGTTGCACTTTCCATGTCATACAGTATATATTATCTGTTGGCTCCTCTGCTTTCCTTGATAATACGGACGAAATTTCATATGTGCAGTTTTGCTAATTGGTCATGCTTAATGACCATTATTATAATTATAAAGAGTTAATTATATATATATACGTTTTATCAGTGCTTCATTTGATCCCAATACAATTATAAATTACTATGACTATTTTCATAAATTACGCTTTCTTAAAAGAATGTGAATTTGAAAAATAATTATGCTCGACATTTAAAGTAATTTTAAATTATAAACTGAATCGCCAGTGATAATATGTCTTAATTCTGTGTAGACAGACATTTTTTAATCTGTCAAGATAAAAATGCAAGCGGGCATCCTTTGTATGTGAAATTTCTTCCGCAGTACCAGGGCAGCAGAAAAGCGAGGAGGTTTATCAAATATATCAGGAGTAAAATTAAATATATTGGCGCCATCTGCACAATCGTAGCTGGACTATATCCTAAATATAGCTACTATTGTGAATATAGAATTCTATATTGTTTTACTCCTAATACATGTGACTATAAAATTCTATATTCACGATATAGTGTGGCTACTACTTTGAAGATGGCGCCACATTTATTTTGTTTTACTCCTAATACATTTGATATAGCTCCTCGCTTTTCTGCTACCCTGATACTATGGACGAAATTTCAAATGAATGTGCAGCGTTTCGGCTTCAGTTACTTGAAATATTCTTTCTTGAGCGACTAAGAAAAGTCCGTCTAGACAAAATTTAGACATTATCTGCCGCCCCGATTCTGTTTATAATTAAAATTACCTTAAATGCAGAGAATATTTTTTTTTAAATTAAATTCTTTTAAGAGAGTGTAAGTCAGCATTTAACAGGTGAAATTTCGTCCCTAGTATCAGGTAAGCTGAAAACGAGGTGGTATATCAATTGTATCAGGGGTAAAATAAAATATATTATCTCCTCGCTCTTTTTCTTGCTAAATAAAGTCTATCTAAACCTAATTAAGGTAGGCATTATCAGCCGAGAGAATAATTATTTCTCAAATTTAAATTCTTTTACGAAACTGTAATTTACGAAATTTATCTCGGTAATTAGTCTACATTTGAAATTTCGTCCGTAACATCAGGGCAGCAGAAAAGCGAGGAGGTATATCAAATATATCGGGAGTAAAATTAAATATGTTGGCGCCATCTGCACAATAGTAGCTGGACTATATCCTAAATATAGCTACTATTGTGAATATAGAATTCTATATTGTATTACTCCTAATACATGTGAATCTAGAATTCTATATTCACGATATAGTGTGGCTGCTACTTTGAAGATGTCGCCACATTTATTTGGTTTTACTCCTAATACATTTGATATACCTCTTCGCTTTTCTGCTACCCTGATACTACGGATGAAATTTCAAATGAATGTGCAGTGTTTCGGCTTCAGTTACTTGAAATATTCTTTCTTGACAGACTACAATATAAGTCTGTCTAGACAAAATTTAGACATTATCTGCCGCCCCGATTCCGTTTATAATTAAAATTACCTTAAATGCAGAGAATATTTTTTTTTACATTTAATTCTTTTAAGAGAGTGTAATTTACGAAAATACTCTCAATTAATACTTTAAGAATATATGTATAATTGTAATAAAAATAAAATATTTTAAAGTTACTATAACCACGTATGATATCAGCATTTAACGGTTGAAATTACGCCCGTAGTATCAGGTAAACTGAAAAACGAGGTGGTGTATCAAATGTATCAGGGGTAAAATAAAATATTCTAATAATAATATCTCCTCCCTCTTTTTCTTGCTAAATAAAGTCTGTCTAAACCTAATTAAGGTAGGCATTGTCAGCCGCGATTCCGTTCATAATTAGAAATTACCTTAAGTGCAGAAAATAATTATTTCTCAAATTTAAATTCCTTTACGAAACTGTAATTTACGAAATTTATCTCGGCAATTAGTCTACATTTGCAATTTCGTCCGTAGTATCAGGGCAGCAGAAAAGCGAGGAGGTATATCAAATATATCAGGAGTAAAATTAAATATATTGGCGCCATCTGCACAATAGTAGCTGGACTATATCCTAAATATAGCTACTATTGTGAATATAGAATTCTATATTCACAATATAGTGTGGCTGCTACTTTAAAGTTGTCGCCACATTTATTTTGTTTTACTCCTAATACATTTGAAATACCTCCTCGCTTTTCTGCTACCGTGATACTACGGACGAAACTTCAAATGAATGTGCAGTGTTTCGGCTTCAGTTACTTGAAATATACTTTCTTGACAGACTAAAAAAAAGTCTGTCTAGACAAAATTTAGCCATTATCTGCCGCCCCGATTCCGTTTATAATTAAAATTACCTTAAATGCAGAGAATATTTTTTTTTAAATTTAATTCTTTTAAGAGATAATTTACGAAAATACTCTCAGTTAATACTTTAACAATAAATGTATAATTGTAATAAGAATAAAAATATTTTAAAGTTACTATAACCACCTGGTATATCATCAGCATTTAACAGTTGAAATTACGCCCCTAGTATCAGGTAAGTTGAAAAAAGAGGTGGTATATCAAATGTATCAGGGGTAAAATAAAATATATTTTCTCCTCGCTCTTTTTCTTGCTAAATAAAATCTGTCTAAACATACTTAAACAAGGCATTATCAGCCGCGATTCCGTTCATAATTAAAAATTACCTTAAATGCAGAGAATAATTATTTTTCAAATTTAAATTCTTTAACCAAACTGTAAATTTTTGATCTCCGTAATTAGTCTACATTTGAAATTTCGTCCGTAATATCAGGGAAGCAGAAAAGCGAGGCGTGAATATAGAATTCTATATTCACGATATAGTGTGGCTACTTTGAAGATGGACCCACATTAATTTTGTTTTACTCCTAATACATTTGATCAGTGGCGGCCCGTGATTTTTTGGGACGTGAGGGCACCGGGTGTCTGAGTGTTTAACATCAAAAATTAAGTACAGACAAAAAATAAACTCAATATGCTATTTAATTAACTTGTTTGAAAATAAAATCCATCCGACGTTCCTTACGATCAGCAAAATGATTAATAACTCATTCATTGAAGTTTGGTGTTGATGTCAGTAATTGTTTTTTAATGGAACACATTGCTAAGGCACAGTCTGCTTTCCCGCATGGTATTTCTAGAAAATGTTTTATTCTCTTCAAAGTAGAAAAACACCGATCACATGATTTTTTCTATTTTGCACGCCCCCAGAGATTCGCAAAATAGCAGAAGACAATTTACAAAATCTTTCGCCAACATAGTCTCGACATATTATCGATAACAAACTTTTAGAACAGCTGTACTATTCAACCTTGGAAGTAAATTACAATATTAGCATCAGAAAACTTATCATCCAACTCTGCTTAACAATTTATATTGTTATTTAGTAAATAAAATGTTAGCATGTGTGCTTTTTATTCTTTGTACAACTTCTATTGCACATGTTTCTTACATTAAAGGCTCACATTTTGACATTTAAATATAATTTGGTTCCATTTTTTTTTTGTTACCAACGTCAAAAGAACAAAATTAGCGTGCGATAAAGAAATACTTTTGCAACCAAAACGGATGTCGTAAAGTGAACTTTATAGCACCGAAATAGAAAAAAGCATTTTGCACATTACACCCACACAACCAGTCTGATAAACTGTAATAGCTTCTGTTGAATTTTCTCGTCACGGTTTTATTAGTTTTCAAATTGTGATCTTCTAGTTTAATCAATAAATCTGGTCTAGGGAGACCTAGATTTTTTAATTCTTTCTTAATGTTACTAACGCAATTCATAGTTGCATTTGCACCGATAGAAATTACAACATACACTCACCGCTGTATATTATATACTGGACCGCCACCCGGACCCGGCACCATAGAGTAGTGCCCCGTCGCCTACATATATACGCGCGCTACCCGCGCCAGTTTCATCGCTCGATTTTTAATATAGACGGGGCAGTCGCGCGAGATGCCCCGGAGCCTACGTCAGACTGCGATTTTTAAACGCGCTGAAAAGACGGACTGTTTCTTCCAAAAACATATTATTTGTCATCAAACAAATCAGAAAAATTATATACAAATTAGGTATTTATAATTACTTTACCTGTTAAAAGAAATTTGTCACGGGGGGGGGGGGGGCAGTGCCCCATTGCCCTCCCTGCACCAGCCGCCACTGTAATTAAGTAATAAATGTTGGTGTACATGCTAAGCTTTTGAAAACTTCAAATTCTGACAGTTGTCATACTTAAATTCCAATTATAAACGCTTAAATGACTATTAAAATTATGCGTGTGTGTGTGATTACGCGCACTGTCACCAACCATTAAAAAAATCATGGCCATCTCTAACAATGAAAGTATCTGAATGCACACTATATATAAGTTAAAAGCAGCACCTATCTTGCTCTTTGGGCAGACCCACAATCATTAATTGATAAAAATGAATTATACGTAGTTACTGCAATTCTCCATTAAAGTCTCCTTCTACTGAACCTAGAAATATTAAAATTCGTTGAGGTAAACCAAAGTTTCTTGTTGATCCACCTTTTTCTTTGTATGGCAGCTAGATGAAATATGGAAATTATGTCAATCATATTCACAATTTTACTGGAATTTACTTGGTCACTTTTATTACCAACATTTTTGCTGCAAAGTTGATCTTTAAACGGTTGCGAAGGCATGACTGCAAATCAAACTTAAACAAACACCAAGTGAACATAAGCACAACGGTATTGTCATTTTTTTTACATACTAGTTTCTAAAGAAACATCAATTTTCTTAAATCTGAGCTCTGTATTATCATTGAGATTAATTGAGGTTGTAATAATAGAAATGTTCTATTACTTTAAAAACTGCAATTTATTAGGGGAGACTGGGGTTGGATGTTACAGTTTTTGATTATGAATTTTTTATTTTATTTTAGTAATTGTTTTAAAAATTTGAAATATATCATAAGAAAGTAATAACCTTTATTTATGTAATAGGCCTTACAGTTTAACAAAAACTAAACTATTTTTTTAGAAAATATATAATAATTAAAAAAAGTCAAAACGTAACAACTTTCCCCAAGGTGGGGTTGATTGATACATGCTTGGGGCAATTTGTTACATGTCATCATCTGAATCGCAGTGCTGACAAATAAAGTAAGTTTCACCTGGAGTACATAGTTCATGTGCCCATTTTTCACATTTATGGCATTTGATCCATCCTTCGCCTGGTTTTGAGTTTAAATAAAGTTCTCCACATATCACACACTCTTCATTTTCATCTTCGGAACTATCTGCTACAGATTTCTTACCTTTTTTCTTATTACCCACAATGTTTTTCTTTAAATTTTTTTTAACTTTATCAGCTTTTTTATTTGTTTTTCTTTTTTTCTCTTCCTCTTCTTCCAATTCTTTTTTATTTGGTGTATCAGTCCATACAGCGGCTTTTCTGCGTTTTCTTGTATTCGTATTTTTCCTCATGCCTGCTTTTGGAAAAGGACGAATACATTCTGGAGTTATATGTTGGTGATCTTGGTTTGAGGTAGAAGCTACAGCTGGATTATAATAACAGCTTGACACAGGTTGAGTTTCATTGACACTGACGTTTTCAACAAGTTTATTGTTATTTACTAACCTCGGAGGAGTTACATTAGAATGAGGGTTTTGATCGTGAGTGTTACTCACTTCTTCAACTTCTGCATCGTGACTTATATTATCTTCATGTTCGTGTTCATTGGTGCCTTCTAATGGACGGTCTGTCACAGACGAGCTCAAAAATTCGTCATCATTAAAAATGTTTCTATTTGTGGGCCAAATACCAGTGACACGGAAACCAGATTGAATGTTCGCTGGTGTTGCAGCTAGTGGTAAAGCATCGCGTACAATAGAAGGAATATCGTAAATAGTTAACGTTTTCCCTGGGTTATTTCTGATCCATGAGTCACAGAAAGAATTAATATATTTTTTAAGTGGGCCATAAACCGATCTATCCAATGGTTGGAGTTTATGCGTAGTATGTGGCGGGAAGGATAAAACAATTATACCTTTTTCTCTACAAAAATCGATGCCTTTTACAGATAAGTGTGAGTCATGGTTGTCTAGAAGTAAAAGGACAGGTCGCTCCTTGCTACAACGACTGTGTTTAGCAAAGTGTTCTAAAAAAATGTAAAAGTCCTCTTGATTCATCCAACCAGATTTGTTAGCTGAGCCTATGCAACCAGGTGGACCGTTTGCAACAAAGTACTTTTTATAATTTTTTCGGGGAAAAACAAAAAACGGTGGAATATAACTTCCATTTGCATTAACTGCTACTGCTAATGTCACCAAAGTTCCTCGCTCAGCGGATACTACAGATCCAATTTGTTTCATTCCTTTACGTGCAATGATTCTGTCAGGTTTTTGCACCGTAGTGACGCCTGTCTCGTCTATATTATATATATCTTGGCACTCAAATTTGTATTTATCCAAAACTTCTTCTAATAAATCAAAAAATTTTTTGACATTTGCTTTATTGAAACTGGTTGCCCGAGCTAGACTTGTAGCTTCGGGTTTTCTTATAGATAAAGTAGGATGTCGACGAAGAAATCCCCATAACCAATCATAGGTAGCCATTTGAAACTGATGCCAACTATTATGTACAGTAATATTGTTTTTTACTGCATACTGGTATGCTAATTTGCGAGTCTCTTTAGGAGTAAGACCATGATACATCTTAGCACTTTGGTCGAGATAGGTAACTAATTCTTCTTCAAACGTGTCATTGAACAGTTGCCGATTACGCCGATATCCAACCTTAGGTATAGGATCTGTTTCACCTATGGTTATTGAAAAAACAAAAATATAAATATCTGACTTATTCGTAAAGAGCGGTTATACCTTTATTTTTTGACTTCTTACAAAATCTTTGTAAAGTCATGAAATTTATGTCAAAATCAGCTGCTACTTTTCTCAAACCTCTGCCCTTCTCTACTTCTCGAGCCGCTCTTATAAAAATGTCTTGTGGGACATTTCCCCTATCAGTCTTCTTTTTATAAACCCGCATGTTTGGTCTGCAAATGAACAAAAAACCAATTACGACTTTCAGAACAATTGCTCTAGCCCTTGGGGGTTAGTTGTTACACTGTCACAACCTGCCCCAGTTTAGATGTAACAACCAACCCATTTCGAAGTTTTTCAATGACTTTGTTAAATACAGCTAAACAATTTATTCCAGCGAAATGGAATATAGTACATATCAAAAAGAACAAATATCAAGGTAGCGATTACAGCAGTTAGAACTTTCACAGACATTTGGAGATTTTAATAAAAAGAAATTTTTACCTTACGCACAGAATTACGTTGAACCATCAAAAACACGTTTTCCACCATATTACTTTTTCGTTTGTAGCGCCATCTCTACAAAATTGTATGAAGTTAGTAGTCGACTAAAAGAACTACTACACTGTGTTTGAGACTCGGATACATAATTGTAAAAAAAAATATTCAGACTGTAACAACCAACCCCTGTAACATCTAACCCCAGTCTCCCCTACTCTAGACTACTTTTGTATAAAATATTGTTTTATTATTTCCAGACCAATATTACACGATGCCAAATTTGAGAAGAAATGTGAATACAAATTTACCTCTTAAATTCTTAAAATGTGCCAGTTTTTCTATATAAAATTTAGCCCATACGCATGCGTATTGATGTATAATCTAAACTAATTGCATTGTTTGCATTTTAATTACTTTTATAATTTGTTTTTTCTGTGGCAAACAGGTATTTTTTTATATAATTCGTGATTCAATTCATTGAAAAACACAACAAATATATTTTGTGCATAATTTGGCGTCCTGACATATGGGCTTATCATTAACAGACTTATCAAGAGAAGCAGAACTTTAGGTAATCGATTCTGCATAGGTATATAATAGATAAAATGTAAAAATTGTATGTTTAATTTAAAATTGGAAACATTCAACTTTCAATATTTCTTTGTTACTCTAGAATATAATAATATAGTGAAAATATATGTAATTATGGAGTATTATCTCGAGGGTGCAACATATAATGTTGCGTATTGTCTTAAAATTTAATGATGAAGACTGTTACTTTTGGAAGCACAATGTAAATATTGCCTTGAACGGAAACGGAAGCGACATAAATAGGATAAGAAAGATTCTAAAATTTCTATTGTATTTTGTATATGAACATAATATAGTTACATTTAAAATAGAATAATATCCTTCAAAAAATAGTATTAAGTAATTCGCTTAAGACATACATATTATGGTCGTTGTTTTTGCTGCATAACATTTATCGATGTGTATGTATTTCTTTAAATGGTTCTGCATGTTCATTACCATATGTTGTATAACTAAAGAAGAAAAAAATACCTACACAAGGTGCTGTATTACCGTAATGTCCACGTCTGTAAAAATTACATGTAATAAAAAATTTCCATATACATGCATTGTTTTATTTCTTTCGACTTGTCCTTGCCTTTTCTATAAAGATTTTAATCTTTTCGGTATATGAAACGTGGTTAATGCAAAATAAAATTGTGTGGTTTGGTTTTCTATATTTGGCAGCATAAAGTATTCAATTAAAGCATACTCTACATTCTGATTTTATCATGCTTTGATGTTTCAGATGTACATTTAAATTGAAATAATTCAAATGCTCTCTTTGTTTTACATGTACACTGAATACAAATGAATTGGAACTATTACAAATTTAGCAATAAAACACACATTCTTGCAAGTAGATAATAAAGTTAAATTTAATTGGATATATGGGTACAGTTTAATTGCAAGTGATTCTGTCAATATTTTAGGGTTCAATTCAATATAATAAGGGTTAGGTTACCCATTTAATTCCTATATCTAAATTATCATCTTTTGCGTGACAATCAGTGAACTTTTTATGACAAATTCAATTTTAATCAGAAAGATTAAGCGGACAAAATTAAAAAACAAACAAAATTTATTTTTATTATGACGACTGACGAACAATATTAATATATTATATTTCTAATAAATCACAGTATCGCCTCAAAAAGCATTTAGTATGTGTACTTTATTTACTTATTTATTTTACAAAGTTATAGGCCTGTTATCCATAACACCCTATAACAGCTTTTGAAACAATTATAGTAAATTTGTTATTAGCAAAATTGATATTGAACATGTAATATACCGGGTGGGGCAATAGTGTGTCGGCGGAGCTTAGCATGAAAACTAATAACGTTGTAGCAATAAGACTTTCGTACGAATGTAGCAGACTACTGTGCATTTTGTAATTTTATTTACAAATATACAGGGTGTTTCAAATTTCCGCAACCACCTTCAACTCTTTTATTTTAAATAGATTGCTATACTTTCTAGCTATTATAATGATAATCATGTTAAAACCTTGACAGTTGCAGCATCTAACATTTTAAGCCTTAGTCTGAAAATGGGTAAAGTGCCTCGTGTAACTCTTCTGTTACTAATTTATGGACTAATACGTTATTTGTTTTGAGGTTGAACAAAGTGAATAAATATACGTGCTGTTAAACATGTCGTGTCTAAGATATCGATCTTTATTGGATACTTTCCCGTTTTTTTTTAAATCTCACCTATAATATTTTTTAAGTCAACATATTCCTTGTAAAATTGCCTTTAAAATGGTATCAATAACATATCACTTATTTCAAGTATTTTTAAAGTTATAACCCTTTAATGGAATATACCCATGTTTATAATAACAAAATGCGGCGCCTTCAAAATGTAATTCTAAAACTCACGATAAAGCATATAAAAAACAGGTGTTTGTTAAAGTTACATTGTTTTATTTTCATAGCCAACCAACTACAAGATGCCCCGCATTTTGCATATTATAAAAACATGGGTATACCGCATTAATGGGTTATAACTTAAAAAATACTAGAAATAAGTACTATGTTATTGGTACCATTTTATAGACAATTTTACAAGGAATATGTTGACTTAAAAAAATTATAGGTTAGCTTTAAACAAATCGAGAAAATAGTTAATAAAGATCGATAATTTAGACACGACATATTGAACACTCTGTATATTTATTCACCTTGTTCAATCTCAAACCAAATAACGTGTTACTTCCATAAATTAGTAACACAAGAGTAACGTGAGGCTTCTACCCATTCTCAGACTAAGACTTAAAATGTTAGATGCTGCAACTCTCAAGATTTTATCAAAATTATCAATAAAACCAAAACTAACAGTCGTAAGTGCACATATCCATATATCATTGCAAAGATAATTTGGGGGGCTATCATAATAATAGCTAGAAAATAAAGCAATGTATTGTAAAATAAAAAAATTGAAGGTGGTTGCAAAAATTTGGAACAACCTGTATATTTGTAAATAAAATTAAAAAAATTACGGTAGTCTACTACATACGTACGTAAAGTCTCATTGCTACAACGTTATTAGTTTTCATGCTAAGCTCCGCCGACACACTAATGCCGCACGCGTATAATGTATAAAAGTTAAAGTCCCTAATTACGAGTTGGGGATTTTTTCGATGCAAATCTGTTAAAAATTTGGAATTTTTCTTAATTATTTAAGGCATGAGTGACATCCATATGTTCCAACGCATGCCTATCTTCTTGATGGACATAGCTCGGAATCCGACTGATGATATTATCAGTAAGTAAGACATGCAAAAATTCTAAATCCTTCACTTTTCAGAAACATTTCTCTTTAGAATAGAATTCAAAATTTTTTTTTTCCACATTGTCACATAAATACTATGTATTTACCTAATTTATAAATATGAAATATAAGTACTGAACTTTTCTCATCATATCTAGATAGTTTATTTTTAACTTAAGGAAATATTAGTAAAACAGATAACTTTTTTTTGTAGATTTCTTTTTATTAAATACAAAATATTATAATTACCCAAAATAAAATAAAACCCGCTGATAACTTACGAGAGATAACATTGTAGATAAAAATCGCACTTGTAGAATATGCAATCAGCAAAGATGCCAGAAGCGACAAGTACCGAGGATCTTTTGGGTAAGTAAGGAATATAATTAATAATTTTACAGAAAGTATTCAAACACATTAGTATTCACATACAGCTTGCCCAATCTTAATTTCAATTCACTAAAGCTGTAATATTATAGTAAATGAGTGTCTATTACTAATGGAATATAAAATACTTGAATGTGTAACGTACGTTAAGGGTCCTATATAGTGGATCTGTCAACAATGGAAAAATAGCAGATTTTAGATGCAAGATATTTTTGTTGATTTTAAACTTGGAGAAAACATTTCAACGTCAACTTATGAAGAATTTAGTAATCTACCCCGCTGAAGAATCAAATTTAGAAAAAAAATAACCGGATTAAAGAAAATTAATTAATATGTCAAAATATTAAAAACAAGTTTTCTCAAAAATCCTTCGGAGGAGATTTGTTTGCTTGGGTTCACGTTATAAATTGAATAAAAAGCTACCCCGCCCTGCACTTATTTTTCGTTCAACTATTCTTTACTTTGTTCTAAATGAATATAAAATAAATTAAGATTAGGCAACACACATTACAATGAATTGTTATTCTAGTAAAAATCTTTCCAGCGGTTACAAATGTGTAAATATTTGGTCATAAATGAATTTTTATTCGCTTAGATGTTGAGTTATTATTTCAAATATTTATTATATATTCCCTATGTGTAATAAGTACACGGACAACCTTGGCTTATGAAATTATGTGCTATGCAACCAATATTACATTTCCGATCCACTATATAGGACCCTTAAGATATCACATTTTAATCAAAACTCCACTTTTCATTCACAAACTTCAAAAACATCTGTCGGTTTTCAGATGTTCAAACCTGACAACTTGTCATTGAAAGTGCATAAAATCCCTTTCTTGATAGCTTGTCCTAGTTCATAACGCATCTCTCGATGATTATAAATGTCCATCTTTGATATATTCATTATTTCATACTCTCAATTCGGAGTATTTATCAGTTGACATATATAGCAAGTCAGATAGATCTTCCATCCTTCATTTCTGAAGTATCCTATAACGTCAACGTCAACCTAACGTGGAGATGGCCGGCATTTTGCGTAGACTTTAGACGCCGTTTTGTCCGTCAATAGTAACATTTCCCGGCAAGTGTTATCGCGAATTTTAATTGACTGAGGGCTACCCAAAATAACACAAAACAGCCAATAAAAAATAATATTAGATAAACTTTTAAAATTCGGGTTTCGAGGTCCATTGAGTCACCATTAGGACTACTTGTGTGCAAAATTTCATAATTGTAAATGTAACAGAATTATCTGGACATCGCACACACGCATGCACTCGCATAACCCCTTCCTAAACATAAATATAATTATTACAATTTTCAAAAACACTGGAAAAATTGATTTTAAAATTATTTAATAATAATAAATACTCCCGACTGCAGGCTTTTCTGAAAATTGTTACTTGATATGATTTAGTACAATTTAGAGATTAGAAAGCGTCAACCTTTGTGAGTCGCTAGCAGAAATTTATAATTACAATTTGCAAATGCACTCTAGAAACTAATTTGAAAACCATTTCTTTATCTTTGTCTCATGTCTTGTACTTGCTAGTTGCCTTATGCTATACATAATCATGTCTTTTAAAATAGTAGTACTCTTCGCCCATCTCAAATTGGTATCTTAATACATACTATAGTGCATAAAATTAATCGTTGTTATTCTATTATTTTTGAAGAAGGCAATGAAATTTCAGTAATAAAGTAGATAAATATAAATATTTGCAAAAGAACCAAATGTTAAGACTGTATTACACTCATCAATTTCTTCATCAAGTTATTTGAGAAACAAAAAAAGTAATAAATCTACCGAAGATTTGTGTTCGATATTGAATGTTAAAAATAACTGCACAAGAGGTATAAAATTAATTATAAATAAAAAATAATTTACGCAAGAAGTACCAAAAGGTATGAATTAACATGTCATTTTTAACAATATCCTTAAATGAAATTTGTGTTTACATTGTACCTATGCAGTTGGCAAAAAAACTTTATAACATGCATTTTACTCGAAATCACTAAAAACTTGATCAAGTTGTAAAAGATAAATAGAATATGTTCTAGATCAAAAGGTTCTTGGTCAAGAAATTGAGAAGTGTAATACAGCCTTTCGTAATTCTCGACATTCTTCAAAATACTATTTGAAAAAGACGATAGATACATATCTATGATTTGCGACGTATTGTTGAACGAGTTGAACAGCAATTTTGTTATACAAATATAAATTTATACTATTTAAAGTCCATTTTAATACAATAATACCTATTAAAGTACTGGTATTTCAAATAATCTTATTTTGTATTATGAAATAAGTTGCTTTTAAAAGAATCCTATATTAGTTTGTCAGTCCTCCGTAAAATACATTTAGTAATTACATACATTTAGATGGACTTTTACAAATATCCTACAAAATAAAAGCTTGTCTTTTAAATTAAGTAATATTTAACGATGCCTACATACCTATACAATATTATACATAATTCTATAATGTGTAATTCCCAGTATACTCGGAATGAATACTAAATTATAAATAACACTATTACTTCTCTCTTGATTTAAGCCGTTGATTACAGTGATTTATTGTGTACGAATACAGTACAACATTTACACAGAAATTATAGGAAGAAAAGCGAGCATACTGAAAAGAATACTCAGCGTGAAGTCATTCAATTTTTTTGTAAACTTTTTTAATCTATGATCGCCGTAATTCTTCAAACACCCAATCCTAACAATAACCCAATCCTATAGTTATGTCTCTTGAGCACCGTGTTTGTCCAGGAAGACAATGTTATCTCCGTATCCTTGTGGAATACAAATTGTGTTGGCCTCATTGTACTAAGATAATTGGCCATGATAATGAAATATAACATTCAGAACAACAGTAATATAAAGTTTTTATTTCTAGAGAGTATGAATTGTTATTCCACGTGGATTTACGGTAACCGAGAATATAAATCACGTAGCTTGGGTTTAATTATGGACTAATCTTAATGAATACTTAGCTTACAAATTATTATTTGTAATTGGTGTAACCTCTTATTTAAACTGTGGATATGTATGTGCATAACACATGACATAATCATTTAAAGTAATAGATTATAATAATGGACAGTTTTGTAACGTTTTGCAAAGTGTTTTAGAATTTTTAATATACAGGTGTTCATCCAATACTTGAACCTTGAAAATATGTAAGAACAAACAAGAATTTTATTTATTATTTGGAGAAATGAAAAAGTACTTTCAAGTATACACGATTACATTTTTCTAATAGATGTTTGGTGTTTGCCCCATAAATTACGACGCAATCATCAATAACTTAACAGAAAAATTGTATCTTTTTACTTTCTTATACGTAGTGTAAAAAAGTATTGTGATTACGACGTTTTTCGACATGTGTGCGTATGTATGCCTGTTTGTGTATGTGTGACCACGATAGCGGCCAAACGGGTGAATTTCAAAAAAAAAATTAAACATTTTTTTTTGAAATTCCTATCGGAAGTAGGTTTTTACTCTTATCGAGAAATAGTTTTTTGAGAACACCTCACGAGTTTTGCTTTCTAAACAGATATATAGTATAGAAAGCTTGTTTTTGAATATTTTTTGTATGAAAGATATTTCAAAATGCGAACGGGAAGTAACTATTTTACTTTTTTCGAATACCAGTTTCTTTTGCAAATATTCTGCAAGTCACTTAATTTCGAACAACTTTTACATAAAAGTTGTGAATGGACATACGTATAAGAAAGTCGTGTGGTGGCCACACCTCATTTTTTTAAATCGTTAGGACATGTAGATAGCAAAATGTAATTGTTTGAACAATAAACACTTTTCTATAATTTAAAAGATGTTATTCATTTACCATCATGAACTTGCTATATGTACCTTCAATACATAAAAAATATGATCTGGTATTTACAATTACCTAATGAATTTAAAAAAATGTTATTCTCCACGCAAGGTTTCATTTATTTTATGCCTTTCAGAACATTAGTATTGTTTAGTTATAATTTTATTATGGTATTGTTTTCTCTTAGTGAAAAACTCGACTTGAAAATAATATTATTAAAAAAATTCAACTTTAATTAATTAAATTTCAATAAGCCTCCGGACATTCCCGAGAGATGTTTCTTTTTTCTTGTCCCTATGAATATGCACCTATATATGCTAGTAAAATATACACATAAATATACTGGGTGAATCACTAGTAGCCGCTTCTTCGATTGTCCCTTTGTATTTATAAAAAGACGAAAACAATTAGTGGAAAATTCATGGTTGGTTGCTTAATATTCTGACGCACTTCTGGTTTCAACGGAATTGCTTAAACCTTATTGTTCTTAAACGAAACACCTATGTATTTTTAGATTCTGTAATACTAATATTGTTGAATTATTAATTCTTTTTTTGAAATTTTTGAACAAAACACGTGTTCGGAAAAAAAATTATATTTGCATTACTTTTAAGAAATCATTCATATTGCTGGTGTGTATAAGTCATGTAAGTACATAGTCGGTAAACATTTATGTCAAAGTTATAAAAAAATTGCTATTAGTTATCTTCAACGTGAAGTATTCTCATGAAAGTCAGCTTTAATAAAAACTGATACGTTAATCGTCATAATTTTCATTACTATAACACATAAACTCTCACTTTATGAGATCTGCCTTCTTTCCGAATCGTTGGTCATTAAATGTTTGGGCAGGAAGAGTGTGTAGTTACATAATTGGACTTTATTTCGGAAATGTTAAATGTTCGTTTTCTACAGAGGAATTATCAACCCTTTCTGGAAAACCTTCCTTTACATGCTATTGGTCTTATGGGGTTTCTGCCAAACGGACTATAGTGTGCTGGGGCATTATAGTCATTAACTTTCCTAAATATCTAGATCAGGATTATCAATTTGAGGAAAAGTGGATTGGGCGGGGTGGTCTTGCAAATTCACTTGACATTTGACTAAATTAGTCTCCTTTTTGTGGAGATACATAAAAGATCTATTTTATCAAACGGTGCCTACTAGCAAAGAAGACTTGAATACTTGACTCAGAAATGCGTTTATAAAAATGAGTTGAAACATTTTACGCAACGTTAGTACTTTTTTGAAAAAGAGAATACACACGTGCGTTGCATAAAATGGTGGTTATGTTGAACATATTATTTGATGACTTCTTTTATACTTTTGTTAGTTGTTGCGTTGTTTACTAATAATTTAGGTTATTTAAATAGCTTTTTTTTTAAATTATCAAATCTTACGTCATCAATTTATAAACTTCAAAAGCTATAGCCATATCTTCTGAAGAGCATCAACAATGAAAGAACACTAGCAAATGGGCAAAGTAAATTGAAGATGACAGCAGTGTTCTATGTACCCTTTAGTGGGGCAACATCTTCAAATATGTCAATAAACATAACCTTTCTTTTAGTTTGTTGTTAACTAACAGTGTAAAAAATGAAATACTGCAATTAGACGTTTCTGAAATAACAGAATTGAAATTTGAGGTGCGTCAATCTTTAAAATTATTGCTATTGGGATAGTTGGATTTAACCTTTACTCTGTGTGACTCAGACAGTTAAGCCTCGATCTGGCATTCCCATTGGTTGAATCAATATTTGGGTGCATTCAACACCGCTTGTAGCCCTATATTTGACCTCTGATTGCACCTGTAATAGATATCTCAGAAGTTACAAAAGGGAGATAGTTTAAACAAAAATGAAAAAGGTAGGGTTGGTAGTGAAAATTTCGGCAAGTAGACTTTGGAAAGAACAAAGATTTTTGAAGTATTGTTGAGTGCAACTAATACCAAATAATGTAGAATTTTCTTGGCTATTTGGATTATCAAAGCTAATGTTTTTACTTTTGACAACAATTTGATTTTTGTTTCGAAACACGTGTTTTGGTAAAGAAATTCCAAAGAAAATTAATAACTCAAAAACTTTTGTTTCAAACGAAAAAATTGAATAAGCAAATTAAAGCAGTACTAGAAAATCCTAAAAGATATAGAATGTCATTTAAATAATTGAGTTGCATGCATTTATGGTAAAATCGGAAGTGCGTCAGAGATTAAAATGTTTTTAGAATATTCTTTCCAAGTAACCATGAATTTTACATTAATTGTTTTTTCTCGTATTTAAATAAACATTCTTTTGCTATTAGCCTTACCTATTGAGAAATTTTGCTTTACCCTTCTAGTGACATTCCTGTTATAGCTTTCCATGTTGTCGTTTCTGTGTATTTTAACTACTCCAAAAAACCTGTCCGAGTTTAAAATACGTGCTCGCTTCGTTGTATCGTCCAATAACTTACTTTTAGTTTATATATTTCCAAGCTATCATCTTCCTATGTATTGTCATTCGTGCGTCATTCCACTTACAGGTTGGCATTATCTGCCATATGACAAAGTTATCAGTTTTCTTCAATAAATAGAACATGTTCTGGCAGAAACTACAAAAGTAATTCTATCCTATTCTTGTTTTTTAATTAACTATGTTTGTGAATGAAGAGATTAGGTCAATATGAGAGATTAGTTTCATATAGTTTTATATATATTAAAAAAATTATAAATTTTAGCACCAATATATTTGTCAATGTTTTTCGAATATATTTTACAGTTTTTATGATTTGTAAGAACGCTAATAAAAAAAAATTGCAAACGAGATCTGTAAATAATAAAAAAATGGAATACGAATACTCGTGGTGTACTAGAAGAAAACTTGAATGAAATAGTAGAGGAGCAATTATACGTCCAACAATATGGAGCTGGGCCCTTACTGTTTAGAAGTTAGGAATTATTTGGGAAATGTTTTTCCAGAACCTTGGATATGATATGGTCAGCATGCTCTCCTGATTTCTTTTTGTGGGGATATATGAAGTACGTTGTTTATAAGACAGCTGATTTACTTAATTTACTATTTACTTAATAGAATAACAGAGGAATACCGAAATTTAACACCACAAGTGTTCGAAAATGTTAAAAATGCTTTTGAAAATAGACTTTATTTATGTTTGAATGTAAACGGTGAAAAATTTGAGCATTTAATTTAACTAAAATGTTGTGAATAAATCTTAATCTGATATCTGAAACCTTGAACTTTAAAGATCTTTTAAATTTCATAACGCAAGTAACTAGTTTTTTCACATTGGAATATCAAGAAAATTGTGTGCTTTCAAAATCAACAAACAATACAGGGTGTCGGTATAAAATACAGCTTTCATTGTCCCCCTATATTCTGAACAACCACCCAAAATTTGCTTTCAAAAACATCAGAAATAATTCAATATTAAGTTTTCGTGTGGACTCGCGGTATATATAATAAATATTTTAATTATTATTGCAATGGAATTGATTTTTTTGTAAGTTTGAAACTAATAAACTTTTCTTATGTTTATACATATTTTCACAATTTCAAGTATTTCGGAACATATAAAAAATCTACGCAATGAGCAACTTGTTCCCTCAACTTTTGACAATGTTCTAATATAAAATATTAAACGCAGCGTAACTTAACAAGACGGAAAGTAGCTTGACAAGATATACTATAGTATACTAGGCTTCCTGTACAAGTCTACGAGTAAACAATTAAACTCCACTTACTCACAAAATGATTTTATACAGACAAATCCGTAAACTTTGCTAATGAAAACACAATTTCCTTACAAAAACACTAACAGTATGCGATGCATGAAGTGTTTTCGTTTATCTTGAAATAGCAGTCCTGCAAATGGAACAAGCATCTTGCACATACGGCTAGACTTCACACATGTGTCTCTTAACGTTAGACGGGTAGTGTGAAGTTTTGAAAGGGATTATTCCGTCATTTTGGCGTATGTTAATGCGTGGAGAGTATGCTTGTGTGTGTACGTTTCCCACTAAAATAACGTCTAAGTTGTGAAATGTTTAAAATAACATGTGATTTAGTAAAGTCAAAACATTTCGTACATTAAACACATGTTACTCACGAAACATACATATTTTACAATTATGCGTTCATATGTTTAATATGTATTGTATTATGTTATGAAAAGGCTTTTCCTGGCTTGTCCTTCCTTGTAAACTTTAGTATACAAGTTAAACTTACTCTTAAAACAGTTCAAGTTAATTTAAATACAGCGCGTTCATGATGAAAGGAACAAATTCGTTTAAAATTCAGGTAATTATGTTGCAGAAAAACGTGTGAATTTTTTAACAGAAGAAAATTATATACAGGCTGTCTAAAGAAGAACATATGCAGCAATCATTGTTCTTTTTAAATGGAATAGCCTATATATTATGCCATTTTTTGATTGCATGGTAAATTATCAACATTTTTTGTGTAACATACCATATCCCCAAAATCAGCGATTGGACATAGACACCTTGAACAGTTTTTTAAAAGCCAACAAAAACAATCTGGTATTGCAAATTTAATTTTCAACAAAAAACTCTTCTTCAAATTAATCGATTTTCATTCCTTGACCACTAGACTATTTTCATGTTTTTTTTTTGTCCCAATAAAAATCAAACCATCACCGGCTTTTAGTTTATCAGAGCAATTTGTTAGTTTTACGTTTCATGTTTAAGGTGCCTTTGTTCAAATTAAACATTTGATTTCATTACTTGTGTGTATTTTATTTTATCACATTTCAAACGTCTATTACATATTCCGAAAACCGCTGATTTTGGGGATATGCTATGTTACAGAAAAAGTGTTGAGAATTTACAATACAATTCAAAAATGGCATAATATACAGGCTGTTCTATTAAAAAAAACAATTATTGCTGCATATGTTCTTCTTCAGACACCCTGTATATAATTTTCTTATGTCAAAAAATTCACAACTAAAAATACTAATTTACCTGTCCGAGCGTTTTTCTGCAAAATAATTACCTGAATTTTAAACGAATTTGTTCGTTTCATCATGAATGCACTGTATAACAGGATCTAAAATTTAGAAATAAAAATTTATTGATGTAAAAGGAATAGATTTTTGAAAGTATCCAGTCAGGTAGCCAAAAATGTAAGGCGTAAATGCAATGCTGGAAACATTAAAACACCTGCGCGATCACCTTGTTGTGCTCTAACTCTTTCCACCCGGTTAGTCATAAACTTGCTGCTTTCCACTCAATGTTATATAAATTAATCCATGTTCCTATGCATAAGATTAATTTTGATAAAGAATTAGATATAATTTACACCATAGCTCAAAATACCGGTTATTCAAAAGAATTAATAAATAATCTCCTTCATAAAAAACAAAAACCAAAAATCATTTCCAAAATTTATCCTATAGTTCCTCAAACTTAGTCATCAAAATTTGCCTCTGTGACTTATATGGGCACACTTTCCATAAAAATAAAAACATATTTACAAAAAACAAGACATTAATTTCATTTCGTACAAACAACACACTACAGAATCACATTAAAAATAATAAAAATGAAACTGACAAAAATTTAAAATCTGGGGTCTACAAGTTAAATTGCGAGTGTGGAAAAGCTTATATCGGACAAACTGGTAGATCTTTTTCCACACGCATAAAAGAACATGAAAGAAGCTATAAATTACAAAAAACACATTCCACATAATAATATGCAAACCACTACATTGAACAAAAACATAAATTCAATAATAAATTTGACATACTACATATACAAGGCAAGAGTAAAAAATTAAATTTATTAGAAAGCCTAGAAATAAATAAATTAAACAAATTAAACCTTATTTTAAACGACCAACTAGAAGTGAATAATTCACCGTTATTAAACTTAAATATTTAAAATCAATTTCATAATTCTTATATTTACATATATATAGGGTGTTTCGGAATTGCGCGGCACTATTGTAGGTACTTGTTCTCCAACATAAAATAAACAAAAAAGTCTATATAAAAATCTGTCTCAAATTAATTTATTACTAAGATATTGGAGCATAAAGATATTTATTTAACAATACAACATCCAAAATAACTGTTTGAAGTGGCCTCCGTTTTGTTGAATGCAGCATTCAACACGACAAATTCATTCTTCCTTGGCGCTTCGTATAGCATCAGGATAATACTTGATAGTTGCTGAGGCTTCCACGATGCGATTACTAAACTACCGATCTAACAGCGTTAGATCGGGAGATCGGGAGATCGGGATTCATCAAAGTTTAGTAATCGCATCGTGGAAGCCACCGCAACTATCAAGATTCATCTTGATGCTATACGATGTGCTAAAGAAGCATGAATTTGTCGTGCTGAATGCTGCATTCAACAAAACGGTGGCCACTCCTCTGTACGTAAATGTTTACGTTTGCACTTTTAATTACGCCTTTTGTGTCGATATTGTTTATTTGGTGGAATTAGATGTTGTCCATGATAAATCAGGATCTTTTGATGAAACTACATCAACAGTAGCGGCAGTACTATGCCTGAATGTATAAGTTTTCACATTTAATTATACATATCGTGTTTGTATATTTCTGTTTTGTCATTCGTTTGTTATTGTCGGGAATGTCTGCTTTGTAATGAAGATGTATGCCTTTATAAATAAATGAAAGATTTTTCAATGCTTCTACTTAAATGACTTGCTTTTTTATTTGTAATTTTTATTATTAAAGAAAAAGAAAACGTGGTAAAAGTAAATGGAGTATTTTGACAACTAGGTTGTCACCATGAAAGGTAAAGTGGTATCCTTTGTAATAAATTATTATTTTATAGTGATGCAGTGAAAGGAAATGGAATAAATATTAGGAAAGTGCTCGTTCCTTACTTTTCTTCATTTACGTACATCTAGAAAATTAGGATAATTAAAATTTTATGATCTGAAACTATGACTATTTTATATCCAATAAAGTGACAATCAGAAAACGTCTACAATAAAAATTATAGCTTGCATTTCCTCTCAGCTTGTTTAAATATTAAATCGCTACGAACGAAGTATGAGGTAGTCTGTTGCCCAACAGATTGATTATACACACAAGATTTCAAATTCTACAGAGGATCAAAATAATTACGTACACATATTGCTGTGACTCTTACAAATTGAGGTTTATATATATTAAATTTAAATTATTCAATTAATATGTAAGTAAAAATCAAGCACGCATCCTAGTGCTAGGCCTTATGCTAGACTAAGATACAACAAATTTTCTGCTGAAAAGTAGGTTAAGCAAATTTTTTACATACAACTAGCTCAGTTTAAAATAAATAATTCTCTCAGGGGCAGAAAATATGAATAGATTCTCCAATCGATTTTGAATGCTCTTTAATTATCTCCAGGTCAGGTAAAGAAAATAAAATGCAAAATAAATCTTATCATCTAATTTATTAAAATAAATATTAACGAATTCAAAATTTCAAATTATACAGATATATATATATATATATTTACAAACAAAGTATCAATATCTCAAACATCATCCAAATCTATACATCATAATCAACAAATCATTATAAGAAATAAAGTAAATGAAAGTATAACGTCGTGAAAAACTTATGTTTTTTTAAAAATGTGAACGTGATTATAATATATAATAATAGCGCACAGACCTCTGTTGTTAATCGCCTTAGTTGAAAGAGCTTAACCGAGCATTTTCGAAACTATCAAAATAGAAAAAGTCGACAAAACGCCAGGTTGAACTCCTCTCTGGATACGCGGAATTGAAAGCTGTCCTTTGGCGTGCGTGTTACGTGGACTCTAAAGGGTTCCTCGCCGGCGAGTTTTTCCTTCTAAGTGGAGCGTGTGCAGAGATATGGGGTTTTAAAGGGGAGCGTGCATTCCATTTTGTAACGAAAAAATGGCTTACGTTTTGACCATTCCCGTGACAAGCGATAAAAATCTCGGGAAACGTCAAACTGACATCAAACTGAGTTGTGTCCACAGATTCACTTTTAAGCGTGAAATACGAAATTTTGAAGGTTGCGAGGGTCCAACAAGACCCGAGGTGTTAAAGAACGGCCTTCTCTGGACCTTTTACGTGGTTATTTAGAGTCGACAGACGCACGCAATCAAGGGCACGAGCACTTTCAAATTCTTTTGCAGAAGCATTTGGTCAGAAAAATGGCCGATTCAATGTGCAGTAATATCAATGTATTTCGGACGGGCGAAAAATATAATCAGATTCTCATGTGCACTGCCGATCAATGTATTACGGTCCGGTGAATGTTCGGCATGTCCATATCTCCACACAATACATAACGGTCCCGCTTGATTTAATATTTTTATCTATATACAGGGGTCGATTAGTATTTTAATAATGATTTGAATTAAAATACGTTAATTCCAGAACGCGTATGCCCCGTTTCCTTAATGGAGAAAAGGATTGCTTTTAACATCGATGTACCCTTATGTAATAATTTTATTTAATCGATTACGCATACATGCAGAGTAGGCGGAGCTAGCTGAAATTAATTTCTCTCTTCCGATTAAAGTAAAATTCGGCACTTGGGAGTTTTTGTGGTGTCATTGATCATGTATCCAAAGTCGAAATGTCAAAAAAAAAACAAAATGGCCGAAGGATTTTTTGAAAATTGACGTATAAATGTGAAATTTTAGATACGGGGATGTCTTAGGTCACCGATCACGAATCCATAATTAAAATGTCAAAAAAAAACAAAATGGCGGGAGATTTTTTGAAAATGAACGTATGAACGTGAAATTTTAGATACAGGGGTTTTGGGGGTCGCCTATCACGATTCCAAAGTCAAAATGTCAAAAAAAACAAAATGGCGGAAGATTTTTTGAAAATTGACGTATGAACGTGAAATTTTAGATACGGGGGTTTTGGGGGTCGCCGATCACGATTCCAAAGTCAAAATGTCAAAAAAAACAAAATGGCGGGAGATTTCTTTGAAAATTAACGTATGAATGTGAAATTTTAGATACGGGGGTTTTGGGGGTCGCCGATCACGATTCCAAAGTCAAAATGTCAAAAAAAAAAAATGGCGGAAGATTTTTTTGAAAATTGACGTATGATTGTGAAATTTTAGATACGGGGGTTTTGGGGGTCGCCGATCACGATTCCAAAGTCAAAATGTCAAAAAAAACAAGATGGCGGAAGATTTTTTGAAAATTGACGTACGAACGTGAAATTTTAGATACGGGGGTTTTGGGGGCGCCGATCACGATTCCAAAGTCAAAATGTCAAAAAAAACAAAATGGCGGAAGATTTTTTTGAAAATTGACGTATGACTGTGGAATTTTAGATACGGGGGTGTTTGTGGTCGCTTATTACGTCTTCAATTTGGCGATTCTTCGAAACGTGATTGAACAGGGCTTAAATTTAATACTTCATTTTTTCTTAACGATAGTAGATTCGCAAACATCAGAATCTTATTGTACACTGTCTCAATGGAAATGTTGCGCTCATTGAGCTCATTGTCTCTTTCAATACTTTAACATGACTTATGTTTAACATTAAATTACCTTTCTCGCTCTTGAGTGTGTACCAGTTTGTCTAAAAAGCAGTTCGAGAAGAATTTTAAATATAATAATAAAATATACTATTGGCTCTACCAAAATATATGTAGGGGTGCTTCAAAAGTTTATAAAGGTGGACATTCTAAAAAGCCATGACAGTGATTGCTTTTTACAGGACAGGCGCTTCAATAGGACTTAAATTTAAAACTTGGGCTTTTTACTTTTATTATTATTTTGTGCTTTTTTCTTAACGAGAGTAGACTTCGAAAAGGTTGACAGGCTTTTACACTTTCACATCCAAATAGTATTGTACACTGTCTTAATAAAAATGTTGCGCTTCATGATCTCATTGTGTATTTGCATACTTTAACACGACTTATGTTTAACATTACATTACCCTTCTCGCTCTTGAGTGTGTATAGATTTGTGTAAAAAAGAGTTCGAGAAGCATTTTAAATAAAACAAAGTTAATAAAAACGGACATTCTAAAAAGCCATGACAGTGATTGCTTTTTGCAGGAAACTGTGAAGAAACTATAAGCGGACGCGAAAAAAGCCATTCAATAGGGCTAAAATTTAAAACTTGGGCATTTTTTTGGATTTTTGAGTAAAATGAATTTTAAGTACATTTTTATTATTCCTTTGTGTTTCTTCATTAATGATAGTAGAATTCAAAAACGTTGACATGATTTTTTCACTGTTACATCAAAATAATACTGTAAACTGTCTTAATGGAAATGTTGTGTTGTGTTTTGTGCTCCTTTATTAACGATAGTGGATTTCAAAAAGGTCACACTTTACATCAACATAGTATTGTACACTGTCTTAATACAAATGTTGCGCTTTTTGATCTCATTGTGTCTTTGGATACTTTAACACGACTTATGTTTACCATTAAATTACCTTCCTCGCTCTTGAGTGTGTACCGGTTTATGTCAAAAACAGTTCGAGAAGAATTTTAAATAAAATATCCTATTGGCTTAACAAAATATATGTATCTACAGGGGTGCTTCAAAAGTTTATAAAAGTGGACATTCTAAAAAGCGTTTTTTTACAGGAAAGGCGCTTTAATAGGGCTTCAATTTAAAATTTGGGCTTTTTACTTTTATTATTATTTCGTGCTCCTTTATTAACGAGAGTAGACTTCGAAAAGATTGACAGGCTTTTACACTTTCACATCAAAATAGTATTGTAAACTGTCTTAATGAAAATGTTGCGCTTTTTGAGAGCTCATTGTCTCTCTGGATATTTTAATATGACATGTTTAACATTAAATTACCTTTCTCGCTCTTGAGTGTGTACAGGTTTGTGTTAAAAACAGTTCGAGAAGAATTTTAAATAAAATATCCTATTGGCCTAACAAAATATATGTTTATACAGGGGTGCTTCAAAAGTTTATCAAAGTCGACATTCTAAAAAGCGTTTTTTACAGGAAAGGCGCTTCAATAGGGCTTAAATTTAAAACTTGGCCTTTTGACTTTTATTATTATTTTGTGCTTTTTTCTTAACGAGAGTAGACTTCGAAAAGGTTGACATGCTTTACCACTATCACATCAAAATTGTATTGTAAACTGCCTCGATAAAAATGTTGTGCTCTTTCAGCTCATGTTTCTTTAAATACTTTAACATAAACTATGTTTAACATTAAATTACCTTTCTCGCTCTTGAGTGCGTACAGGTTTGTGTAAAAAAACAGTTCGAGAAGCATTTTAAATAAAATATACTATTGGCTTCACAAGATATATGTATATACCGGGGTGCTTCAAAAGTTAAGGAACGCGAAAAAAGCCATTCAATAGGTCTAAAATTTAAAACTTGGGTTTTTTTTGGATCTTTGAGTAAAATGAATTTTAGGTTCATTTTTATTACTCTTTTGTGTTTCTTCATTAACGATAGTAGAATTCAAAAAGGTTGACATGCTTTTTCACTGTTACATCAAAATAGTACTGTAAACTGTCTTAATGGAAATGTTGCGCTCTGAGCTCATTGTTTCTTTCGATACTTTAACATGACTTATGTTTAACATTAAATTACCTTTCTCGCTCTTGAGCATGTACAGATTTATGTCAAAAACAGTTCGAGAAGAATTTTAAATAAAATATCCTATTGGCCTAACAAAATATATGTATATACAGGGGTGCTTCAAAAGTTTATAAAAGTGGACATTCTAAAAAGCGTTTTTTTACAAGAAAGGCGCTTCAAAAGGGCTTAAATTTAAAACTTGGGCTTTTTACTTTTATTATTATTTTGTGCCTTTTTCTTAACGGGAGTAGACTTCGAAAAGGTTGACATGCTTTTCCACTATCACATCAAAATAGTATTGTAAACTGCCTCGATGAAAATGTTGTGCTCTTTCAGCTTATTGTTTCTTTAAATACTTTAACATGAACTATGTTTAACATTAAATTTCCTTGAGTGTGTACAGGTTTGTGTAATAAAACAGTTCGAGAAGCATTTTAAATAAAACATACTATTGGCTTCACAAGATATATGTATATACAGGGGTGCTTCAAAAGTTAATAAAATCGGACATTCTAAAAGGCCATGATAGTGATTGCTTTTTACAGGAAACTGTAAAGAAACTGTAAGCGGACGCGAAAAAAGCAGTTCAAGCTAAGAGAGATTGACGGACAGCTGTAAGCGGACGCGAAAAGGCGATTCAAGCTCGAAGAGATTGATGGACAGCTAGTTATGATTTATATTTGCCATAGATACATGTAAACAATCAACATCTTTAAATAAAAAATAAAATTTTATTACACATGATGAATTGTACTGAAATGTAAATAACCAAAAATTTACACGATTTACCATTCGCGAACAAAATATAAACATTCAGGAAATGGCTTTGCCCTAATTAGTCCTGTCCGGCGCCTTTTCTCGCTCCCAACACAGTACCATCAGAAAGCAAATTCACACAGATGGGTACCCCAAAGTTCCACCCTACGAGTATGTCTTTTTAACTCGTCGGACACAACCCGAACATACACCACAATGTGCTCATCCCTTAAGGTATATATATATATTTTAAATTAAATAAATAAAATGAAATAAAATAAAGTCTTTGCGTATTCAATTAATTAACTCAGCCCTGATTAGTTCTGCCCGGTGCCTTTTCTCGCTCCCAACACAGTACCACCAAGATTAATTCGTGTCTTTGGGATTCACCAGGACTCCATGCTATGAATTAAATAACGACTTAATTCATTTCACACATCCCTGATGTAATACCCAACACGTTAACATTGAACACACAAGTACTACAAAATATACTTGATATACATACAAGAAAAATATATACATTAAAAATAAACTTTACCTTCTTGTGAAATTCCAATACAAAACACCACTACAAACAAAAATTTTGGTACACCACTATACACACATTTATAACAAATATTATCAAATCACCTTAACTCTTCGTACATAACTTCAAACTCATCCATGATAAAAAGAAAACCAAACGCTATTCACTTGTGTATTCTATACATGAAACAAAATTATTAATTTCAAATCCTTTTGTATGATAAATAAAGTTATAAAAAAAATTATACAAAATAAAATTATTATGCTATCCGACCTAGTCATTACAATCACTAGAATGTTTTATCATAATGTATGGCGTAGTACCCCTACATGCAAAACAAAACACTCTAGAAAAAGAAAATAAAATGAAATTAAATAAATTCAAAGTCTGAATTTGAAAATAAAATTATCCCGTACATAAATAATCATTTTAAAATATTTACAAATCTCAATGTAAAACGTGCTGCATAACTATTACGAAAAATATTACAAGTTTGAATCTTGTTAAAAATTTTTATAAGTATCGAAAAATCTCAAAAATATTCTAAGTTCGGATTCAAGAATAATCTTTTTAAAAGAGGAGGGAGTGGTTTATCACCTACTTCCAAAGCTTCTAAGTCAGCGGTTTTCACCAGCTGTCCTGGCATTCTGTCCGCCAGCCCTTTTATACATAATTTTCTTTATAAAAACGTACGGTCATTCTCGGCAGATACCGATACCACCTCCAAAACTGCATATCGATGGTGCTGCTCCTATCGGTCACTCGGGAAAGCAGCGTATTAACGATCTTTGAAAAAGGTAAACAAATATGTAAATATAAACTTGTTTACATATTCATGACTCATCCAATGCATCTGGCGAATAATATTGTTTTCGCCGGCCACACTATCGATCTCTCCCGGTACCAGTATTCTTCGTGCGGGAAACACTTTCCTTTTATATTTCACGTAACATTTAATGCTTATTTTAATATTATGATTTTTATAAAATTTATACTAACATTCTTTTATTATTTTACTTAAATAATAAGTAAATTTTAGCAAATTATTAACATAGTGAATATTTATATACACATCATGATAAAAATTAATTAAAATAAAATCTTGAAGTGATCTTGATTATACTTATTTATAATCTACCACCAAACTCAAGGTCACTGCAATATGTCGCCGGAAGATGTCACATAAGAATTTAAAACAGGCAAAATTAAAATATCGCGCGTTATTGAACTGAAAAACAAAGCAGATTATCTCGTTAAATGCATTTATGGAACTGTATGATGGAAATTTAATTTTTTTCTTATAAATTTAATTGCAAACTTACATTCTACTCAAATATACATTAGAGTATAAACAAGTAGGGTGAAGTCACTTTAGAGGGGTTGGTGTACCGTCCACTAACGGTTACCCAGGTCTTCTGGTCAATTGAAATAAAAAACAAGAAAATGGGTGTGCTTAAAACCACACAACAGAAGTGTAAACTTCATCAAGGCGAGGTAAATAATACGAAACACAACTTTCGTTCTATATTACATTTAAAAAATATATATTTTTTATTATTGTGTATATATTATTTTAGTACATTTCGCTCGGTCTGATCATGATTTGTATCAAACTCTAAAAATGAAACAACAGGTTTGTGATAACTGAAATATGAAATAAATAGTTTGGAATGAAAATTTGCTAAATATCAAAGCAAGTAAACCACTTTAATTTAGCACCTTTAGAACTAAATTAAATTAAATTGTGTCTCAATTTAAATTAAATCGATTGAAAAACTTTAACGTACTCGGGACGCATGTATAGGTATATATAAATAGACGATATCAATACATACTGGCTTTAGACTCCGCCCTTGGTTTAATGGTTAAGTGCTGGCCTGTAACTCAGGCGGCTCCGATTCAAATCTGCTCTGGGACATGAATTTATTTATTCATTTAAATTTCGATTTAATTGAAATTAAATAATTATAAAATTGTTCCCTTAGTCAACTCGAGCCGACATTACCCGAACGAGCGTTACATATCCGAGCGTGACGGGTCAGTCTTGTTCACTGCCTACAATCAGCGCAAGGCGCCTAAAGTTTACACTTCAAAAAGGAATATTGGCTTTGGTCATCATTTACTGCCGTAACTTTATAAAACGCATTATTCTTTAATATAAATTTAACTATAAAAATGATAAATTCAAAGTACTTTTTTTGGGGTTCAAAATGTTTTTTTTTTCAGGTTCTTTTTCTGAATTGGACTCCAATTTATTGTCGCTAAAATGCGACATAGATTAAAATATTTGAATATTTTTTCTTCAATTCCGCTGCTTGATGGATTGCTGTTTTGAGTTGCATTAACTTCTACCATATCGATGTCCGCTTCAAGCCGTAGATGTCGACAATGTGATAATAAGGAAAATTGCGCTGTGCCTATACTGTCGTCGTATTCAATGGTTATGTCTGTATCTTGTTCGAAACTATTATCACCTTTATTTCTCTTTTCTGGCAATTTTTAAATATATTTCTTAGATCTTTTTACTTTATTTTTAATTATTTATTTACTATATTATATTATACGTTTTCAGTTAGTTTCATATGTTTCTTTAATATATTGGCTGTGGATATTATTTTCGGCTTCATTAAATATTCATCATAATCCAAAATAAATGCTTGTGCTTGTTTCATTAAAATCTTAAATAACACAACAATATACTTATTTACACCGTTTGATAGTAGCATGCAATTCAGAGACTTGTAAGTTCGCTTTACATGATAATTAATTCCCTCTAGAAACAAGGTTCCCAGGTGACCAGAAAAAAGTGCTTGGTATTTATAAACGGGAAACATTCTTGGGATTAAAAGGAAAAAGGCTAATACCCTCAGCGATACACGAGACAATTCGCTGAAACTACATTTCGACAAAACAAATTGACTCAAATTAAATACTATTCAAGTCCAGTGGGTAACATCGTCTGATGCGGATCAACTGAATATTTCAAGACAACGCTAATAGAACATTTCGACGTTCGTCTGGCAGAACCGACTTACGATATTTCAGTCAATATTAATGTTGTCTCTTCATACATGCTAAATATTTATGAACAGTCTTTGTTCGACTGTTACCATCTCTTCATGTTAATACTCCCAATAAATACACACGGCTGTGGTCAGCAATGTATCAAAATTACATAGATATGGTCAATTTTTCAAAAACTATTTGTGTTACAGAAACTTTCCTTCTTAATTGTTTAAATTTTAAGTATAATATTTAATATAATTCAGTATATTACTATATAACTTTTTAGTGCGAAACAAGGACACTTTATACAAAACAGTATAATGAAGAAATCATGTAGATAGGTAAAAACTGTGAAAAAAGTGTAGGTATATGTGTAATATTCGAGAATTTTAGATTTTCATTTTTCACTTTATTCATACAAAACTTTATATATTTTTAAAGCATATTGAGGTGCTATTAGGTAACACCCTGTATACTTTATAAATAATACGATATGCATATTAATTCTTTACGCTAAGGAATAATCAAAAATTCTAAAAATGTGAATTTTAAAAATGCATATTTTTTATATCTCCCTGTATAAGGGGTTGCTCACCTAACAGTTCCTAATTAGATAAGATAAATTCTATTTATCATTTACTTAATATGTAGAAACTATCAAAACTTAACCTAAATCCAATTTTTAAAAAAGGAATTCATATTAGCTATTGCATTATAGGGTAAAACCCCCAACGGTTGGCACTCGACCAATCAGTGGCACCACAGTACAATTTTATACTTTTATTTCAATTTCATGTATTTTTCGTATAATAAAAGTTTTTCAGCAATGTCTGACAACCCTGCGCTTCGACCATATAGCACTGCGCAAGTCTAAACTTTGATCATGTCATAGCAATCACCCCTACTTTGTGACATGTGCTTAAACAAGGTAAGAAATTAACTATTTCATAAAAAGTACGAATAAGATCTCATGTCATAAATCATTAGTTGAAGCGATTCTTTTGTTAAATCGGTTGTTTGATATGTTAGGTGTACTTATTTTATTTAATTCAAGCCCTAATCTGCACCCAACATGTTGTTTGAGGTTAATTATACCTATGCCAACCATTGAGAATGTAAATGTGTCGAAACTCAATTATTGGCACTTAGTGCCAATAATTGGTTCCACTCCGCAATTTTAATGACCTAACATTGGCACACCCCAAATAATAATATCTCTATCTGGAAATTTTTATTCCACCAGTTACAAAATGCCGAAAGGAAAGACTCTTGTTAAATACACAAAACATTACAATGAAGAGACTCTGCAGAAAGCGCTAGAAGAGATTAGAAAAGGCGCAGCGAAGAAGAAGATTGCAGAAAAATATGGTATACCAAGGGCCACCCTGCAATTTAGGCTTGGGCCTAAATTTAAAAAACCGGGATTAGGAAGAGGAACATATCTCACAAAAATAGAAGAAGACACTCTAGCTAATTGGGTAATAGAATGCCAGCGCAAGGGTTTCCCCAAAAGGAAAATTGACATACAACTCTCAGTAAAATGTTTCCTGGACGCAAATCCAAGGGAAAATCCGTTTAAAGAGAACATTCCTGGGGACCACTGGTATAATTCCTTTTTGAAAAGACACCCGATTTTGACATCAAGAACTACAGAAGCAGTTACTTCGGCTTCGGCAAATGTGTCGGAAAAAGACATCAAGAAATGGTTCAATGAAATTGAGAAATGCCTTAAAGAAAAAGATCTTTTTTCAATTTTGGAAGATCCTTCGCGTGTCTACAACGGAGACGAAACCTGTTTCCTCTTTTGCCCGAAGCTTGGTAAAGTCTTAGCTCCTGTAGGTACCAAGAATGTCTATGAGATAGACCAAGGACAAGCAAAACAAAACCTGACGGTAATGTTTACGTTTGCTGCAAGTGGAAATATTACTCCACCCTTAATAATATACCCCAATAAAAGGTTACGAGCTCCAATCTTGAAAAATGTTCCAGACGAGTGGGGGATTGCGAGCAGTGACAATGGGTGGATGAAGACACATATTTTTCATAATTACATTGCCAATATACTGCATCCATATCTTAAGAAAAATAATATTCAGTTTCCTGTCATATTATTTGTAGACGGACACCAGACACACTTGACATATGATCTTAGTCAACTCTGTACAAAATTGGATATTGTGCTTATCGCTCTTTATCCGAATTCAACACGTATATTGCAACCAGCCGATGTTTCATGTTTCAAACCATTAAAGTCATTGTGGAAAAATGGTGTATTAAGGTGGAGGAGACAGAATCCCTATTGTAAACTGGGAAAAGAACACTTTGCTCCTATTTTACAAGAAGCCATTAGTCGCCTGAAGAAAGAAACAATTGTACACGGTTTCAGAGCAACCGGCATTCACCCATGGAATTCTGCGGCAATTGATTTCACTAAATGTTTGGGGAAACAAACCGAGGAAAACCCGCTCAACACTTTTACAACTGAAGAGATCTTAGTAAACAGCTCTACGTTATCTTTCGAAGACTTTCGTCAAATTGTCGGCAGACATGCAATTGACGAACTAGAAAACAACACCAATATATGCGAATCAGCAGCAAATTGTCCAAATTTTTGGTTGTTACGACAAATTTTCCTTAAATTGAAGTCTAATAATATAGACGACACTTTAGTGTCAAACAATTTTGAAGACACTGTTCCTGAAATTGAAATTGATAGCGATCATGGCAATGATAACGAAAATGAGTATGGCGATGAGATTACACAATATACAGAAAATGATATAGAAGATATGCCGATTGTTTTCTTCGACAAAGATGTTTTACATCAGGATTCTGAAGCCTTACGTCACGAATTCTTATCTACTTCTGATATAGACCCAAACCGTAAAATTATTATAACTGAAAATGTATTGATCAGAGCTGGCACCCCAATGAAACAGAATATTCCAAGTCTCTTGGAGTCCACAGTGGATATGGCAACAACAACTGTTCAATCTGACAATAGCAGCATTTTTAATGAAAGCAAAAATATGGAACATGTGACAAAGATAGATGATTACTTATCACATCCTAACACACCCCAACGTGCTGGAAAACGCCACTCAGAAAAAGTATCGTATGTTCTCACGTCATCTTCTTATAAGAAAGTTATTGAAGAAAAAGAAAAAGCTAAAGAAGACAAGGAGCGAAAAAAAGAGGAAAACAAGAAGAATAGGTTGCTAAAGCAAAAACAGAAAGAAAAAGAAAAGAATAAGAAAAAAGAAGAAAAGAAGAGAAAGCAATACAAAACCACGAAGACAACAAAAAGAATTTTTCTAAATGAAACACAAACAAAGAAGTCTAAGAAAATCTTAATTACAAACGGAAGTATACAATTTGCTGATGACAAGGCAGAAGAGAAGACCGAAACCGCAACTAAAAACAGTGACAATGATGTTGAAGAAAAAAGCGCCAGTGACAACGAACTAACAGCTGTTAAAACATACGCTGGTGATAACCACCATGTCAGGGATTTATTCAAAGACGAAACAACTGAAACAAATATTCCACCATTATCTAGAAACAATAAAATTATTCCACGAGGAATTTGCTTCATCTGTGCGAACCAGATTTACCGCACAAATGTAGGTATTCAGTGCCAAAAATGTTCCAGAACCTACCATTACACGTGCCTGAAAAAAAAACACTTATACAAAGAACATTTTACTTGTGCTCCTTGTTTGTCTAATTTAAAAAAAATAGCTTTTTTTGATATTGTATTATAATATTTATAATTAATAAAGAGTTCAGTTCTACTTTGAAAAATAAGCTGATAGGTAGCTAGGTATCTATCTATTTTATTATATCGTCCTTATGGTTCTAGGTAGCCTACCTAGGTATCAGAATCTTCTGCTTTCCATGTGCCAAGCGTTGGGGTGTCAACTATCGGGCAACTGGTGCCAATTATAGGCAATTCAAGAGATTCACATCTTTTTTTTAATTACAAAAAAATACGACTATGTACAGAGTTAACAAACTTTATGATCATGAACTACAGATATTCAGTAAATTATTACAAAAAAAGTAGGGTTATGTGACAATTGTACATTTTTTTTTATGCTTGTTGGTTTTGAATCGGCTTAAGGTGCCAATCATTGGGGGTTTTACCCTATTTATTTGTTTATGTTACATATGCTCTACAGATAATGGAAGTTGATATTAATTTTACATTTTGTTCGAGGATCCTCACATTGATTTTAAATAAGCTGTAATATTTTACATTGAATCGTAGAAAAATATATAATATGACTAAAGTTAAACGAAATAGAATTTAATATTCATACACGCTGTCAGATCATACACTTTAAAAATGCCTACTAAGCCAAAACATGTAAACTAGTAAGAGTAATAAATGCACTAGCTCTGTTGTTTTTGTTACCCACCCAAAATTGACGAAATAAACAACAAAAAAAGAAAGCAATGATGAAATATTATACAAGACCACAAAAAAGGAACCCATATGTGTATACCTATATATTTTACTTTTGGTTTCTTTTCTTTCTGCGTTTATTAGATCAATATTAGATACGTTTAAATGTGTAATAAAAATAACAGCACTAGTATGCATTTGTTATTTTTTATTTTTCAGTTATAGTATCTAAAACAATGAAATGTAACACGAACTAAATAATGCTTGAAACAAATACAATAAGTACAAAAAAGAAAAAACTAAAAAGCAAACAGAAATAAAGTTAATAATCACCTGACACGTGTGAATATTAATTTATATTTTCTCTTAACTTTAATCATGGTTTGTTATTCTGCGATTTAATTTAAAGTATTCAGGTGATTTAAAGTCAATATAAGAATCGTATATGTGCCTGTCCTATGATTTTAAAACTAATTTATTTTTTGCTTTTTTTTCCTTTTTATTTCTTTGAATAGTGTTTTATTCATGATTTTTTGTGCACATTGCATTTTATATTCATATTTGTTTAAAATATATGGTATCCGGCTTAAAGTCTATTCTGTCTTACAATATATAGTAGAAATATTTTTAATGGGCAAGGAGTAAAAAATTACAACCTAAAACTAAGAGGGAACAAAGCTAATTACACTATATGTTGTTGGTTTAGAGTTTAGATGAAGATCGCCTGTTTGAAAATATTATAATATATTTTTTAAATTCTTTTATATCATTCCTATTTTTAATGTTATATGTGTCCTGCTTAATGTAAATAATTTTTTTAATTTCTCACTTTTTGGTGTTGTTTTCGATGCCGAGAATTTTGATGTTTTCGAAGTCAAATTTGTGGTTATTTTCTGTTTCTAATGCCGTTTTGTCTGTCTTAGAGTCTTTATACGCTTGCATTCGCTTAAATAAATATTGCTTTGCTTGTCCTATATAGTTTCCACTCGAATCCCTACATTGTATCTTATACCGCATGTGTCAATTTTCATTAGCCATATGCGATCAATGTATGCAATATGTGGCAACGTGGTACCCCTACTTTCCTTTCCAATGCCAGCGACGACCGGTACATGCTCGCAAATACAAGTTAGCAGTAACTATTGGACCACCGACTTGGGTGTTTGTAATGCGTTCAGAAATAATAGTTACGAGTTGCAAGGATTTGTTTTTCTTTTTCCTTTCAGTAAATGCAGAGAAATATTAAGCTACGTTCACGCTGCATGACACAAACAAAAGCGTAATTCTAATAAAATTAAAGAATAACCATAATAAAATAAAATTAATTTTATTGAATGCTTTTATTGCAGACCGCAACGTGTTCGCAGCTAAACATTGAATGTAAAATCTCGGTAGTGAGTAGTGGGAAGAATGGGGTTCGGAGAAAATCGTTGTGGTGTAGGTTGTTGCCGGCATTGCTGACGGACAGTAGGGGTACCACGTTGCCATGTATTACACGCGTACGTATATATCGCAAGTAAACATTGTATATTGTGTGTGTCTGTTTGTCTTTTGCAATATTAGAGAATTTTGAAAAAAGGATCTTTGCTGTATTGCTTGGCTTGTATGCAACTGCGATGTACTAGTGTTTTAGTGTTTTTGATGTTTTTTCCCATAGTTGGTTTATATAAGGGATACTGATATATTTTTGGCGGTCTGGGGCTTTTTTGTTTTGGTGTCTTGAATTGTATATGTTATTTATCCTTTGCTTCATGGTTTCATCTACATATCAGGTTTGACGGATAATTATTTTCCTTTAAAATTGATTTTATCATGTTACGTTGATATCTAGGAAGCTGAGTGATTTATTTTTTTCAATTTCCATTGTGAAGTGGATTTTGTTATGTAATGCATTTAACTGTCGTAACAGATTCTGTGTTTTTGCCAATGGGGTACAATATACAATTTCGTCAACATATCTCTTGAAAAAAATTGTTTTGAAGTCTAAGGTATTAAGTATATTGATTTCTTAGTGCTCCATTTGGTATGAAAATTGAAAAATACTTGCAATTATATTTATTAATTAATGAACTTAGGAAAATAAATGTACCACCACCGATAACTAACTGTACAATTAGTTTGGTTCTCTATATATGCTCATCAGCCTGGTATCTGGTGCTTTTTCCATGTAATTACCGAAATATATGTATATACGGAGAGTGACATTCCTTGCAAGCGTCACTTACTCATCGCATTGAACAGAAGGAAACATATTAATTAATATGTTTTACCTTTTATCGAGGTGAGAGACATACCGCGATTGAAACGTCGCAACAATGAAAAATACTCATTTCATTTAGAATATTTAATATTAATTTCCTTAATTTAATATCTTCTTTATCAGAAGTATATAAAGCCAAATTTGTATTTCTGGCGTATGTGGTAATATTTAAGGAAATAAAAACTAAAATTGGACGTTTCGACAATGTTTAATACCTTTATCAAAAAAATATATAAAACCAAGTCAGTAAAATTGCTCACCGTTTCCCATTATTGTCATTTAAAATTGCAGTTTGTAAAACATTGTTTTAAACAAGGAAAGAAAATGCAATGCAGTAACTGTTTGAAACGATGTGTTACAAACTGCAATTTTATATGATAATAATGGGAAACTGTGAGGAATTTTATTGACATGGGTTTATATTGTTGTTGATAAAGACATTAAACATTATCGAAATGTCAAATTTTAGTTTTTATTTCCTTAAATAGTACCGCATACCACAGAAATACAGATTTGGTTATATGTGATATGATGACAGCAAATACTTTTATAAATTATTTCAATCATAGCATTACCTTTATATAATCAGTTTTGTATTCTTTCCGCAATATTATCAATATCATTTTATTTTTTACTTTCTTTCCTACGTAATATACATAACCTTAAATTAGCTATAAATTGCCAATTAATTAAACATATGTAAATAATACTTTCAACCTTTATATTACAAAGCAATCAAACGTTAAAAACAAAGCCTAAGGTCTTCTCATATCTTTAATTTATTATTGATTGCATATCCCTTGTGGCAGATGTCAATTATTTTAATGGACATGTAATTTATTAAATCAATACAAAAAATAATTGGATTTCTAAATGCCCGTCATTAAGCAACCATTTATAATATTGATTGTTTGCGTAGTATAATAAGAAACAGTAAATTATATTTAAAGCGAAAATAAGTTTTAAATTTTATCGAGTTTCACACGTTTCTTTCGTTGACGTAGAAATTTTCATGTATACGAGATTATGCTCCTTCAAGATCACGGCTTGATTTTGTTTATGCAAAGCAATATCACATTAACAAAAAAAAGAACGTAGGTGTCTGGCGAGAACAAAAAAGAATTATAAAATATGTACAACAGCGTACTATATACCTACCCAGGACGAAACAAAATATAGGTCGAATATCTCATCAAAACTTTAAATTGCGTCATTTTAAATTGTAATAACTTAAGGAGATAAGGACCCCCGACGTTTTAGCCTAGTCGGGTTGAAACAAGAAAAAAAATGAAGAAAACCGGAACCAGTGAAAAGTCATTTCAAACAATTTATTTTACAAATACCCCTGATAAAAACTTTGTTGCGTCTTTTAAAGGAGACAATTGCCTCTTATATATTCTTTTCTCACACAAATATTCCACTTGGTAGACATAATTCAAAAGTTGTAATTGCCAGAGCTCTGAGTGTCTGTTTATTTAGTTTTATCGCCCTGCGCTTTTGAAACGGCGGATGAAAAATAAACACTGAAATTGTTCTAGTCCTTATAGAATGTAGTAATGCCGCAGTCTTTTACTATCTTTCATAAATACTACAGGAATTAATTGAGAATTATAACAGCAATGCAACAGAACTAACTAATATTGTTTTGATAAAATATTAAAAAAATCACAAACATTCTGACATATATATATATATATATATATATATATATATATATATATATATATATAAATGTATTGAAAAAATGAATATCTTCTTGGTAATAGTGGCAAATGATGAGCAACAGTAATAACAATATGACAACTGGTTGTCATTTAGAATACATTGACAATTGTAGAATGTAAATCAAATATGTATGAATGAAAATGTAAAGAATAAGCATAGGACAATCGGTATTACTTATGGAGTTCCATTAAAAGGTCTAGGTCTACCTCAAACTGTTCAATTAATGTAATTATATAAATAATAACGATGCAACTATGTAATTAAAAGAATTACGAGTAGAGCTGTTGGTATTATGACAATATAGAATGTAAAATCAGTCGTGTATAAATGAAAATGTAAGCAAATAAGCATAGGACAATTGTTATTACTTATGCAGTCCCATCAAATGGTTTAGGTTTACCTAGACATGTACATTTCATAGAAAATACACAAAATAATAAATGACGCAACTATGTATGTGATAAGATGTTTTTGTAGCTACAGACATATATGTTTCTACATTGTTTGGTTTTGTCAGTGCAGCATAACGAGGAAGGTGTATGTTAACATACACCTTCCTCGTGTTTATTGATTAATTTTTTCTCTGTTGACAGCACTGTTATTCACAGATACGTCACTTACTTGACACAACTGCGACGCTTAGTTTATGTTTGGCGAGCAAATAAGCGAGCGTTATTCAGTGTGTTCGGGTAATTGATTGTTTTGCAAAATGTCGGATCAGAGAATTTGTTGAAACGGAATTAAGTGCAGCGAAGCGTTCAAACTGTTAAGAAGGCCTTTAGCGATAATACTATGATAAAACTACTAGTTTATGACTGTTACATACGCTTTAAGGAAGGTCGAGATGACATTGAAGATGACGAGAAGTTATGGCGTCCTCGAACGTCAACCAGTAATGAAAATGAAGAAAAAGTTAAAGCGTTTGTACTTACTAATAGAAGAATTACTATTACGGAGGTTGCTGAAGATATAGGAATTCCATGTGAAACCATTTTTACTAATGTTTTGAACATGAAACGGGTGGGGGCAAAATTTATCCCTAAACTGCTGAATTTTCAACAAACAAAGCATCGTGTAATCGTCGCTAATAAAATGCTCAGTGACATCGCTGAGGATCCAGACTAGCTTAAACGCATTATAGCTGGTGACGAAACGTGGGTATACGTTTTTGGCAAAATATAAAACTGTTGTATTGCCGCATCCACCCTATTCTCCGAACATGGCCCCGTGATGTTTTTCTATCTTTTAAATTAAAAAGGGCAATTAAAGGGTAACGTTTTTGATCAATAGATGAGATAAAGACAAAATCGCAAATCGAACTCAAAGCGATACCTAAGAGGCATTCCACCATTTCTTTTCAAACTGGAAACTACGTTGGCAAAGTGTATTGCAAATTAAATAATTGCCCTGAGAAAAATAAAAATTACCGCTTCAATTTGATAACACCTCGTACGTGTACGTCTAAAATAATTTCAGGATATGTTAATAGAATTTCGCTCTCTCCTATTATAATGCTCTCGGTATTCCGTTAGTACCAAATATCTTTTGACTTTCGAATTTTTTTGATAGCACCGCACACTTTTGACATAGTAATAACAGAAATATAGACCACCGTACCAAGAGTTAGTAGTATCAGCCATCTATACGCTATGGTGTATTCTGCAATTCTGCATAGCTGAGAACAATATCTTGAAGTTCATAAACAGCAACACTATTCACTTCCAACTTCCAATGGTGGCAGTCTATTTGCCTCTCTCTTTACTAGTTTTAGATAAAAGTAATGCAATATTAGAAATACATAATTTATCAGTTCCAGTCGTTTTATAAGGTAAATAGAAAATTATTTAAGATCACTTGAATATACACTGAGGAGGAAGGACTAAATTAAATCAATTTTTGATTGGATATATTTAATCAGAGCTGGATATGTTTCACATACATTTTCGTTTTTTTTTAATACAGTAATATAATCAGCATACGTACCTTTGTACCATTTAATTAAATTTCACCTGTTTTTTTGGACAACAACATGTGTTACTCTAATTCACGAACAAATTTTTAATTATTAGATTTTCTCTCCTGGATACTCCACGTGTCCCACACACGTTCGAGTAATTACACGTAAATTAAGTGGGTACTAGTATATCACTGGATATATCCTGAAATTCGACAGTCCCCAAAAGTGGTCAGTGGTAAATGTGAAATATTGTTAGATGATGTTCAAATACGAAATCGAATTACGTTTGCTAATTTGAACCCAGCAATTTCAGGATGATTTCGAAAGGGCACAGTACACCTAGGGCGTATGGATAAGCGACAGTCACCCCCACAGAATGTAACTCACACCTTGTTCAAAGCCAATTCTTTTTAGAAATTGTTTTATAAAAATGTTACTGTGATGTGGGTAATTAGTTTACTTGTACAGGGGAATGAATCTTATCAGTTACAAATTACAAAAGATATATTTTTAATATATAATATAAATATTAATATATACAGGGTGGGAAATTATAGCTTGCAATATAGAGGTTATTACAAAAATCAGGTGAATGAAATATCTAAAATCTGACAAAGCCGAAAGTTAATACAAAAAGATTTGCAAACAAAAACTAAGTTTAAAGTAATTGATATATAATAGAAAATGTAATCAATGAAACATAATAGACTTTGCTTGTTCTGCTAACCTAGAAACTCTGACCTCTACCTCACGCCATCTATCGGAAACATTATAAGCTACTTGGTAATCACGGAGTTCCTTTAAACTCACATGCTAAATATACGCAATGTCATGGATTATTTGATTACTATTATTGACATTTACTATACATATTTTACAACTTGTTTCTCTGCTTAAATTATTCTAATACTACAGACATTCAGCTTTTATTTAACTTCTCATTCTCAGCAATTAAATTAAGTTAATAAAATGCTTCACCACGATGTGTCTGCAACACCAATTAACGTTTTATTTAATGTGCGCTACATATTTACTGTAATATATTTTGGATGTTAGGGCATATACCAATAGAAATTATATGTAGTTTTAAAACTGTTTTTAAAATTATTTTTCCGTACGTTTCTTAAAACACTAGCCGGCAATTTTAATTTTTTTTTAATAACTGTTTAAAAATGGGTGTACAGATCAGATCTTTCCACATCGTCTAGTTTTAGAGTTATAATCATACTTCGCTAGTAGATAAACAATAATATTGTATTTAGCACATAGCAAATTTTTATTTTCATTTATCTGTATCTCTTTTGCCGTTAGGCGTCGAGGCGTTCTGCTTTGCAGAATTTTCTCCATCCTGTTCTATCTTTAGATATTTTTTGAGCATCTTTCCAGGTACTTCCCCGGTCCGCCAGCAGGGGTGCCTGCCGAAAAGGAAAGAATGTTATCCAAGTGTCACTCCAGTTTCACACTTGCCGTTCAGAAACAAAAAGATGTTCCAAAATTATGACGTCATTGCCGTTCAGAAATGATTGCTGCGACACTAGGAGTGTTCCTTCTATCACCCCCCTATTTGTGATGGTTAATAGCGGGCGATTCATGGGCATTCGGGTCGGGGTATTTAAAGCGCGGTTCTGAGTGTTTTTTAAGGCTATAATTTCATATCATTTCATATCATATGTCATATGTCATGGTCATATGTGTGTTTCATATGGTCATCAGTTTGTTTTTGGACAATTTTAATTTGATCCTACATTTTTTTTTGATTATGATCCATTGTTCTAATTAGTTTTAATTTTCGACTTATTTCTTTGATGACTTTATTTCTTCATACATAACCTCTAACTCTGCAATGCTTAGCTTTGACCTTTGACTTTTGCCAGAAACTAACTCGACTCACTCTACGGCGTTCAGAATTGTAAAGCGCTCCAAGTTTACCAAGTGGATGACGTCATAAAATATGGCCTGACCATTCCAGTATCCCATCCAACATTTCTGAACGCACCCCAGCTGCGCTATCTCCTGATTCCATACTTCTTGGTCCATCTCTGTTTCTCCTCTTGTTCCAGCCGACCCCCTATATTTCCTTCACAGGGTGTGTGTTATACCTGTTTTTCTAGTAACTTTTCATTTCTAATTCTATCCAGTCTGGTAACACCAACTATTCTCCTTAAACTCCCAATTTCGGTCGCTGTTATTCTTGATTTTAGCCTCTTAGTCAATACCCATGACTCGCTGTCGTAGCATAGTGTCGGAAAAAATATTGTTTTGTAATTCTTTGTCTTTGTTTCCCTGCTGACCTCTCTCATACTTAAAAATATGTACTTCAGTTTACAATTTTGATTCCATTATTCACATGTGCCTCTATATTTCCTTTGTGGTTGATTATGGTTCCAAGATATTTTAGGTTTTCTCCCACCTTTATTGGATAACCATCTATTATTATATTTCTTTCTTCTTCATCTTTGGAGACTGCCAATACTTCCGTTTTTTCTTTATTAGTATTCATTCTAAATTTCTTTAAAGTTTCGTGCCATATTCTATATTTCTTTGCAGGACATTTGTATTAGGAGCTGCAATTATCAAGTCGTTGGCATACAAAAACTCCTTGGCTATTATAGGTTGAAGGTTTCTGGACCCTATATAAATATACCCTTTGTTAGGCTATTGGCACTTCTTGCAATATCGTCCATAACAGTTATAAAGAGAAGGGGACTCAGAACTCCGCCTTGTCTCACTCCTTTAAGTGTGATAAAGCCTCTTGAATATCCGCTTTCAATTTTTATTATGTTGCTCGTGTTGGTGTATATACTTTTGGCTGCCTTTAGTACTTCTTTTTTAATTCCTCTCTTTTCCAGCGATGACCAGATCCTATGCCTCTGAAGTGTAATTTACCTTAAACATAATATCCAGTCCTGCGTGCTTCTGCCTAGCCTGACACCTGCCTGATTTTCTTGGAGGGTTGAGTGTAAGTTTGCTCTTAATCGCTTCTCTATTATCCTTTCGTATATCTTTTCAGCTGCTGATAACAATGAGATAGCTCTGTATTGCAACATGTCGTATGGTCACCTTTTATATGTAAAGGTATGATAATTGCTATTTTCCAGTGCTCGGTGATTGTTTTCCTTTCGCATGCTAAGTTTGTTATTCAAAATAATAACCGTGGAGCTTTAACTCCCATGTATTTCAGCATTTCTGGCTTTAAATTGTCAATTCCGGCTGCCTTTCCTGGTTTTACCTTTTCCACTGCTTCTGTGATCTCGCTCAGTTGTATGTTTGTTGTTGTCTCTTCAGCTTCTTTAGGCGAAAAATCCTCTGCGTCGACCTCTCCCCCTGTTTCGGATTCAAACAAATCGCAAAAATATTCGTACCATAGCAAATACTTGAATGTTTAATTGGTATCAAGAATGTTGCCTACTCTAATGATATACCAACAAATATCTCCCATCATGAAGGTATCCCACCTAGCCTAATATCCTTTCTCTATTTCTGCAATCTCTTGATGGAATTTTTCCCTCTTTCCTTTACTCGTCTCTCTTAAATTAGCAGGGAAGAAACCCAAATGTGAATTTTGAGGGACATTCAGCACCCTACATTCTTATAGTTTTCTATCAAGCTAGCCACGATATCTTGGTAGTTTTTACTCTTCTAATGTCCCGGAAAATATTTGCAAACATATTTAAAAAGAGTCCATTCTGCCAGCTCTAAATCTAGCCACGATATCTTGGTAGTTTTTACTCTTCTAATGTCCCGGAAAATATTTGCAAACATATTTAAAAAGAGTCCATGCTGCCAGCTCTAAATCATACATGGTGCGTTCAAAATATTCATCTTGGAACTGCTTCCTAACTTGTCGACCATCAAATATTCCTTCGCCAACTTTCGCATCAGGCAGCTTTGGAAACTTATCCCTTAAGTATTTAAAACAGTCGCCTTCTTTTTCTAGTGCTTTGACAAGCTGTTTAACCAACCCTAATTTAATGTGTAGAGGGGATATAATCACCAAATTAGAATCCACTAACGGCTCAAATTTTATATTAAATTCTCCAGGAACAATGCTGGTCCTTAGCTGCCATTCTTTTATATGGTAATGATGCTGAACTGCTCGGTTATCCTACGGACACAAAAAACAACAGTATTTGGTAAACCCTCCTTGCAGTCCAAGTAATAAGGATATAATCTTACATAAGGTCACCACAGATTAGCCAAGATTTAATATAGTTGACATATTGTCATACGTATCTTTTGTGTTCGTAGAATGAGCAATTGGAATTGATAGTTTCGAGTTATCATTATAAAGTTAAACAGCTTTAAGACTAGTTTTCGACAAGTCGATAAACAATAGCTATTCTGCAGGATTATATTCAATACTTGATTCATACAAAAGTTGATTTATATCAGTACACTAACAGAAATTTTTTTAAACTTTGTAAAATGAACTGAAATTTTCGCGACGATTCTTCAATGCAGAGATTCTTGTAGTGGAATTTAAAGATTCCTTTCTTTTAATCGAGATCCCAAAATTTGTCATTTTTCTTTGCTTAAACCCAAATCCCGTACCAAATTATTCAGATCTGATTGAGTAATGAGATATGGTTCGTCAGAAGGAACATACATGAGATCACTTGAAAATAACACATTCACAGCATCGTTTATATCTTCCTCGTCCGTGGAATTTGCAGAAGAATTTGAATGCATTGAAATTGGAAGCTCAGAATCAGTCCTTTTCAACGGTTTGCTTACAGATGGAATCTCTGGATACATTTCTTTGGGTTAATTTCTTTTTGAAAGTTCTTCAATTTTTACAAAACAGAAGTAAGGGTCCGTGACGTGATCTGCTGGTTCATGGCAAATCAATGTGATCTTAATCTTAGTGAAAACAGACCATACTAAATTAGTAAATAATAACATGTACATATTCAATTACCGAATGCATTTCTAAATATTTTTCTTTTGCAGCCGTTAACAATAAAAGTAGTAATATATTGGCTTGACTGCTAAAAGCAATTTATTAGATAAAATAATAACCCATGCATGCGGTAAATTGAATTGCACCTGATTCGGACCTCAGTTGTATTGTTTTGTAGGTGTTCCCTATATGTGTGCGTGCACTGACCTCAAATTTGGTGATGTCAGTTTATGCATACCGTAATTGTTCACGACCCAATAGAGAGGATTAGCTAAATTGTTTTTATTATCGCTTTGAGAATCGTATCATTAACATACTACCCACGGCAAGTCAAAATATTAATCAAAATTATCATCATTGTTTCGCATGGTTGGTGATGCAATTAAAAAACATTCATTCAAACTTATATTGTATCGACATGTGATTTATTACTTGTTGAATTGCTGGTAATCTTCAAATTTAGTAATGATATCTTTATATCATTCTATTGTATAATAATAGGCCTGATCTGGTCCATATGTACAGTATGGATCAACTCAAGATTATATATAATATGTATCGGTACAATAGTATTAACAAGTTATAATTTTATATGTAATGTATAATGGAAATATGGAATTTTAATTTTATGGTTTCAGAAATTATTGTAATTCGTAATTATATTTATTCTGTATTTTATATCATGTGCATGATCAACAAACAAATATATTATTATTATATAAACGAGCATATATTTGAACCTATATTTCTTCAAGTGTTCTATGCATAAAGTTTTTATCGGTGCAAATCTTTAGTTGCGATATTCTCTAATATGCGGGTGTTTGCGTCGTGTTGCTTTTAAATTCAAAATAATTTATAATGTAAATTTTCTTCTAAAATAACTAAATTAATTCAGAACATACACATATTTATTTGCTCCAATAATGGGTGGAGACTGTGACTAACAATCTGAAACAAAATGCAAAAGGGGAACTCCCTTACCACAAAAATTGAAAAGATATAAAAAATCTACAACGAGGTTGCCATCACTGAGTGTTATCCCACTGTAAATTCGGTGAAGAGCAAAAACCCTGCGTTTAAAACTCTTTTCTGTTTTTTTACAGGTTTCTACTGACGATGGCAACTTAATTGCCGAAACACGTATACAGGTTTTTCATATCTTTTTAATTTTTGTGGTAAGGAATTTTATCTTTTGCATTTTTGTTTCATCTTTATTTGCAAAACCTCTAGATACAAATTTGCATGCATAAAACTACTTACAAAGCATTAACAGATATATAAGGTTAGCAAAATAACATTGTTACACCTTGTTTTTCTTTCACTCTATACGTCTTTTCCTTTTAGTTGAGCACATTAATAATTTTCGAATTTTTAATTCATTTAATTTTGGAGAGAGCTGTATATTTTCTCGTAATTTAATTTTAATTTTATTTTTCTACGCAATCTAAATTGGCTTGGTCTCCTTCGTTTTGGGGTATTGTTGGGTAACTACATTTCTTTTATTCTGAAACCCATTTTTAATATCCGTGCGGCCATCTGTTGGTGAACGGATTAGTCCGTGTTGATAAAGATCTACGTGCTGCCGTCGGAAATATTATCAATGTAGTTTTGTATTTTCTAATTTTTGGGGTTAATTATTTCATGTTTCATTTATTAATCACCCTCTATTTGTTTCTTTCCCTTCATCCTTTTAATTAATTGGTTTTACGAATAATTGTGCCCGGCTTACCAACCGAATAGCACTCTTTGCGTGGGGCATTCTGATTGGTTGTTTAAAGCAAGAAGACAGCTAAGCCATTTTGTCCTTAAAAGGGGTAAGACACTTTCATTTTGATCGTCGAACTATAAGCAGCTTGTTACCTGTCTGAAGCACGTTCTGCACAAATTTTGTGATATAAGTAAGTACCGTTAACGTTGAATTACGCTAATTTGAGAGGGGATTATTCAAGCAGAAGTACGATTGTTTTCGTTTCTTTTCAACTTTGTTAGATATCTCTAGACAGACAGATTAATGGCTGGTGAGTTTAGTATTTCTCTTTTTTTCTAAATATTCATTATGCTTTTCGTGTCATTTCTGTCCGTCTTATTTAGCTTTTACCCGTGGGTCACACAATTTCGTTACGTGCCGCATTGTAGTGAACTTTGAACGACACATGCCTTTTTATTTGTCGACCCGTATAACGCCATCTTTACAAATGATTTATCTTGGATGGAAATTTGGAATTATAAGAACAATTTCTACAGCCTTATGGTGAATGGAAGTTAGCCGACTCTACGGACGGCTTATATGACTGCTTCGAGGGAATAACCATCCCTTAGAAGCTCCATAGCAAGGAACTTTACTTTCCAACCAGGTTTTTCTTTTGTGTTATTTTTTTATTCCGACCTTCGGAAGAGTCGTATTTCATTAGAACAATTAAATATCGATTAGGACTATACAAGTTTATTTTATATAAAATTAAATTTTTTGGTTAATCTGTGCCCGATAGTGTTAGTTATCGGAGGCTCAAGCTGTATCCAGTATTTCATAATTCTAACCCATGTTCTAATTAAGCATTGGAAGCGTTATTACTAATTTTGTTGCGTAATTTGAACAAATTTTTAATTTTGAATTTCTTAACTAATTTTAAGCATATACCAGCCGTTAATAAGGTTGAGGTTTGACGATTTGCATAATTACCATAAGTAAATTCTTGTTTTTTTTTGTGCCTTCAGCGAATTTGTTATTTAAGCGTTAAATTTAATGATTTACAGATGTTAATTTGAACGTTGCAATTGATAATTAGTTTTGTTTAGTTAAGATATAAACACCTACAGCGTGTGAATGCTGAGGAGGCATCTTGTGTAACTAATTGTAAGTAAGATCTTACTGGCCCCGTTTAATGTATTTATTGTAATCTTACGTTTAACTGCGACTGTGAATTTAATCTAGTTTGTGTACATACATACCGCTTAATTGTCATTTTCTTTAAAGAAAACACACATTGGTAATTACCTGCCATCATTTAGACTTAGTTGCATTTTAGCACCTTTGGCATTTAACTACCATGCTAAGTAATTGTCTGTTCCATTTTAATACGTTTAATGATGATATATACAGGGTGATCCAACCATACGTTTAATTTTACCTCTCATTTTATATTACTGTGCTGGTTAAATTATAATTTCATTACATTTTTTTTATATACTTATTTGTAAAATATAAATTTATTGCTTCCTCTGTCGGGGTTCAACTCATACAATTCTTGGTAATTTATTTGTTACATTAAAAAACATGTTATTTGTTAATTATATCGTGTATGAATGTCTTTATACACCTAGTGCACCCAAAAATTATTTCTGCTGTGGGGATAAGTAACATTTGGAGTAGTCCTAATTAAAAATTAGACAGCTGGCGCCTAGTCATCCACTTCAGTAATCTGAGTGGTCTATGTACCATAAAACCGAGAGCTAGAGGCACAGTATCCACCCCATCTTTTCCAACGCGCTCTAGGGAAGTAAGGTAAGGCAGGTTGAAGGTGACACACAATAAAATTTCCGAAACTTTCATAAATTTATTTGGACGAGGCTACAGGTGTTAAACTCCGACAATCGAGCACATCTCTAATTTTTGACGGATGACATTATTTTGTTATCCTCAGCGCCATTTGCGCCTCCTCTGCCAGGATAATCCTGACAAGAAGTGGGGGTAGCAACATATTGTCTAAAAGTCTAAAGGATGTCACTTATGACAACTTATTTCATCATCATGTACCGAAAACTGTGGGCAGAAAGAACTAACATTATTATGTTATGTAAGGTAGGGACGCTGAGGTTGAATGAGTTAAGCTACAAATCCCGATGGAAAAATATCAGTATTGCTAGTACAGTGAATATAATTTTGTTTGCACAAGTGAAGATCAAGCATGCATAACGCATTAAATCCATTTTTCCTAATTATAGGAAACCCGTCAAAATAATATCACTTGATCTAACTGAAAATATCAGGTAACTGATTGCATTTTAAGCATAATACTGCCAAGCAGTTTTATCATATTCTACTAAATTTAAATAAAGCAATTTATTTCTCATTAGCAAATTGAATTTACCGCATTTTAATTGATCATTCTGGATTTATTTATGGTTTGCTTGCTTTATCTTAAAAGATTTATATAAGTTTTCATCGAAAATAGTATTTGTACTCCAGCAGTCGCACGCCTATTCCAGGTCATGTTCAGAATGTTTATCTTTATGTTCATCTTCTGGATGTCGTTCACACTGAATGTTCCTGGACAATTGTCCAAACTGTTAACTAATTAAGTGTTTTAAAGATTGCTTTTCTTCTCCGGAAAGGAACTACACAATTTATTTTCCAGGTGCAGATATCAAAGATCAGTTTTGCGTTCTTTGATGATGCCTTATGGAATTTCTTCAAATTTATCGTACCAGAAGGAGACCATAATGAGGAGATTTGAATTTCACTGCTAGTTCTGAAAATTACTCCACAAGAATATTTTCGCAAAATAATTGTCCTTTGTGCTGCGCCAGAGATTTTTAACTTAAGTCGTACCTCTTTCATCTTTAGTTTCCATTTTTGTTTAGATTGTTTTCACACAATTTTTAAGAAAACAATAAACATTTGTATAATCGTCATAGTTACGAAAAACACTGCCTAAGAGAAACGCAAACTCTCATCATCACATTGATCAGTAACCAGCTGAAGAAAAGTTTAAATTTCGTTTTAACATTTGAAGGATGAAAAAATTTTCGTTCAACTCAACTTATTTATGAAATATTGTTATTGTTAATATCACTTTCAAAGTCCATTTATTACAATAGCATAACGTTCCATTAAACCCGCATGTGTATGCACTTGAATGCGTCCTTAATATGGACATGTGGTGAACATATATTCCTGGCCAAGTACAAATGGTTAGTACTTAAATCTAATGAAACAATTAAATAACAACTGGAATATGAATACTTTAGCCGTAATAATTCTCATTTGCAGTTATGTATATGCATGATAGATACATAATGGAACAGCAGACATTATGCTAAACAGATTCAAGCTAAAATAAATACATCGAATATCGTGTGCTTTTGTTTACATAGAGGAGACATAATGGCCCAAGTTCGTGGCCAGATACAATGTAGATAGAATCTGAACGCTCATCACGATAACCAGTGGTTTACATAGAGAATTGACGACTTTACGGTTTCTTATTTGTAATGCTTCATTAAATACATGATTGCCACATGTTTGAAAGCCATTTTGAAAAATGGACGATCGTGCTATATTATAATGTTGTAAACTGTGAGGGAATATATTATTCTCTATTATTATTTTCACTTCGAAGCTGCTTTTAATAATAATAACAAATGTCTTTATTGAAACAAAAGAAAGAGAAAGCTAGTATAATTACAGACATTTAAGACAACCCCAAGGTGAGATTCGGTGATATGAATCTCCAAAAAAGAAAGAAGCAATACATACCCCCGTTCTGCCATCTAAACCTTGAAAAATATAATAAGTTTTTATTTATATAAATTTGCCTAATATAAACTTAGTACTGGAATATAACTAAATAATAAGACTAAACACTATTATACTATGCGCCGCTGAGCGATATAAAAAATATACGAGAGCTTAGAAAAGAAAAACTTAAACTATTTTAGGTATTATATCAAGCCAGGCTCCATATCAACGCTAGGCATTACATCACATTCACGCACGGCAACAAGTCAATCCACCATAAGGAATTGATTTTTAAGTAAGTACTGTGTGTATCTGGACCTGATGTTTATAACACTCAAACCTTTTAAGTTGCCCGGAAGATTATTATATGACATATATATGGTTATATTCATCGACCAATGGCAAAACGTCTCGTTCATCCACACATTGTAAGTTAGCTAACACCAAATTCAGCAAATGATTGTTAATATTGGTAACTAAGTTATGTTGTTAAGACTTTCAAAAATCTCCTATTATAGCTACGATTGAGCCATAAGTCCTGTTAAATGTTTCGAACAATGAAAGAAACTCCCGAAAGTCACCAGGCGAAAGTGACGGTGGCACATATATCACAATTCAAATGTGCTTGGGAACCATAATTTACATGCCACAGTGTTTACCATTGTGTTGTCTACCACGCTTAAAAGTAGTCACATATATGAACGTGCCACTCAACTTATTAAATTAGAAGTAGGTTGAAAAAATGAAGTGTGGCCACCACATGACTTTCTTATAGTTCCTTCAAGTCCAAATTTAAAAAAAAAATTATAAAAGAATATTCAAAATCCTATTCTAAATACTAGGGCGGGTCAATATGTCCGTGACTTTTTGAATGAAACACAGATTTTTGGATAAAAAATCATTTTATTTTTCAACATACGCTCCTTTGAGCTCTATACACTTTGTCCAACGTCTCCAATTTTTTTATCCCTTCCAAAAAACAAGATTTGTCGAGGTCATCAAAATAGGTATTTGTTTGTGAGATGATTTCATCGTTGGAGTCACATCTCTTTCCGCCGAGCCATTTCTTCAGCTTTGAACAAGAAATAGTCACTGGGGGCTATTTCTGGAGAATAGGGTGGAAGAGGGAGCAATTCGTAGCCTAATTCATGGATTTTTGCGATGAAAACTGCGGATGTGTGCATCCTTGCATTGTCCTGGTGGAAAATAACTTTTTCTTGGCCAAATGCGGTAGTTTTTTTTCAAATCCTTATTAAATCGATTCAATAAGTTGGCATAATATTCGCCATTGATTGTTATACTCTTTTGAAGGTAGTCAATGTGGATTATACCGCGTGCATCCCAGAAAACGGACGCCATGACTTTATTGGCTGACAAACCCAAATTCGCCTTCTTTGGCGCCGATTCGCCCCGAGAAACTGGTGTGTTGTGGTGGATCCACGTGTCGTCCACGGTTCCGAAACGGCGCAAAAACTCGTCCATATTGCGGTTAAACAAGGCAAAACACCCCTGCAAGGTTGTCACACGATTGCGTTTGTGGTCGATTGTGAACAAACGTGGCACCCATCTTGCGGAAAGCTTTCTCATACCAAAGCGTAAATTCAAAATTGAAACCTCTGAGCCATGTGATATGCCTATGGCTTTCACAATCTCTCGCACTTTCAATCTCCGATCGGCCAACACAACATTGTGATTTTTTTAATTGTTTCGGGTGTAGAGACCTCAACTGGGCGTCCAGAACGTTCGGCATCTTCCGTGCTTGTACGACCACAACGAAATTCATTAAACCACTTTTTTACCATTGAAATTCATGGTGCAAAGTTCCCATAGCATTCATCAACCTTAGCCTTGGTTTGAGTGATGTTTTTTTTTCCGCAAAAAATAATGCTTAATGAGCACACGAAATTCACATTTTTCCATTTTCTCCTCGAATCACGCGGTAATCTGCTATCAATGGGTGTCAAACACAGACTAAATGACGAAACTTGTTCAAATTTTGACAGGAGTCAACTGACAGATGTCTCATGACAGGAGCAGTGTTGCTTTTTCAGTTAAGAGGCGGGAAATTCAAAAAGTCATGGACATATTGACCCACTCTCGTACTTTTGTTTTCTTAATAAATCTCTATCGAGTGCATACTTTGCGAGATATTTGAAAAACGTGTTACTTGCTAAAAGTAGAAGTGTTACTTCCGGTCCGAATTTTGAAATTTCATCTATACAAAAAATATTCCAAATCTAGCTCTAAATACTTTTGTACTCTTGACAAATACATAATGCATAATTTTATAGTTAATTGATGAGGCTGATACATGTTGAAACTCCATATTTAACTGAATAAATAAAATACATAAACTTGGTTTCAAAAATTATTTAATAATACCACTACAATATCGTTTCGCCAAACTTTGGCTTCATCAGGTGATGAGTAACTGAATATACAAAATTATTACAACATAATATATAGTGTCACAAGAGCATGGGATATGAGTGGGCGTATTTTTTAAACTATAGCATTATTCCCGGTTGTTACAATGCTATAGTTTATAAAATACCCCCACTCATATACCATGTTTTTGTGACACTATATATTATGTTGTAATAATTTTGTATATTCAGTTACTCATCACCTGATGAAGCCAAAGTTTGGCGAAACGATATTGTAGTGATATTATCAAATAATTTTTAAAACCAAGTTTATGTATTTTATTTATTCAGTTAATGCATAATTTACGACATGTAAAAAATCTCTATTCGATACGAGTAAAAATGTTACTTCTGGTCCGAATTTTGAAATTTTTTTATACAAAAGCTATTGAAAATTAAGTTCTAAATACTTTTATATTCGTAACGTACCTGTCTAAAACGCATTACTCGCGAAATATTCCCAAGACACTGATTTTCGATAAAAGTAAAAGACCTATTTCCGGTAGGGATTTCGAAAAACTTTTTTAATAAAATTCTTCTCAAATTTAACTTTGAGCACATATTGATTCATTATAAATTTGTTTAAACTTAGTAGCTGACGGAATATTGGCAAAATTCGATTTTTTCACCGAAATAAACTAATACTTCCGGTCTGAAGATTTTGTTGAAAATTTAAGCAGATCTCAAGAGGGAGATTATACTCGTAAATATAAAATTTGGAGTTGATACCTATAGTGGTTTAACCGCTATCATGGTCACATACATACACACACACACACTGACATACACACAGACATTTTTTGAAAACCACTTTTTCGGTATCAGGGGACTTCAAAACGTGAACATCTGCAAAAATCTCGAGGTCGAAAATTCTTATCATCACAATACTTCCTTGAACTACGTATAAGAAAGTAAAATGAACTACTTTCCAATTATCTATACAGATAATTATATTTTATATAGTCAAACGAGAAATGAATATAATTTTTATTGTCACAATGATTATGACGGATTATTTATAGATATTTTCATACCCGTTTTATTGCTTTTATCTCCACATTGTAATTAGTTAAATAACATAATGTTAATATATGCAGATGTAATGAAATTCCTCGTCCGTACAACATGTTCTTTTAAGTAGAGTAATTACTACGACTTCCCAGACCGAATAAGAAGATTAAAAAATGAAAACAAGGGCAAATTATACATTCTTATATCTTAACTAATTGTAAGACAACGTGCATAAATATCCATGAATTAAAATGATTAATTTGTCAATCAGAAGCTTGGATGCGTTCGGTAGATGCCGTCGAAATTTTTCAATTAACAGTCATAGACTCGACTCATACGTACCCCCTACGTGGAAACCTCTCACATACGGCCCGTTAAATACTAGAGAACCTAGCTGCATAATACACTTCCCGAGATATGTTAATTAAGCTCAAATTATGGCAACCTACCATTAATAATACTGGTTAACGTGGTTGAGTGGGTACGTTTACAAGTTTCGAACTAGCAACGTTCATTCAAAAGTTTTAAATCTTACTTGATCTTTTTTGTTAGTGAACTCATATAAGTTCTAGCGATGTCAGATAAAAGCATTAATTAAGGTTTAATACTGCTCTAACTAAGTAAATAAACTAATGAATATCGAGATGGAATTATATAATACTCCATGGAAAATAATAAAATAAAAAGAAGTGCATAGTAGCCTTTAATTTAAGGACATTGTTTGCAAATATAAAAAGTATGGGGTATACAATAGTTGATAAAATATTTTAGTTTTGAAAACTTAGTGTATTTAGTAAATAAAGTATTATTAGCAAATGTTATTAAATTAAGAGGGGCGTTTACTAACAAATAGAACATTGTGCAACTTATATTACTCGCGGGACGGGTAGACGCAAGGGGGTGTGAGTAGGTAGAGGTAGACGATATTCGGTTCTGTCACAGCGCTTCGGTTTTATTCACAGATTCTGTCATAGATAAAGGAACACTATAGATGGGAAACATAATATATAAAGAATGAGTACTTACGGAACTGTTGATGTTGTTGATGTTTTATAATAAGTCAATTTTCGCTTGCCCATAACTTATATTATTATACACTCGAATATTATAGGTATATATGACATTCATTTTATTTACAAACAGTCACTCTGGCTTAAGTCTGGAATAGCCGACCGATTCCGATAGATTTTCATCTTTGCTACGACCGGTAGAGATACCGTAAAGTGGGGATAGACGACGAATAGCTTGGAAAAACCTCGTGTGAAATGTGTGTGACAATGTTTATTATTTAATGTTTTTATCTTCAAAAATAATTACAGAAATTTTTTTTTTATATCGTTCATCAAATGTGCAGTTGGTGCGTGGAGGTTGTTTTTTTCTTTTGTGTATCTGCCTTAGTTAGTAGACATTAATTAAATTCATGCATTTTTGTCGTTATTTCTGACACATAACTTTTTTAAGAAAATAAATTAGTACAAAAACTGACCTTGACATTATAAATTTATGCCTTTTGCAACACTAACCCAAATTTGAGATTCAAAAATTACAAAATAAATTAACAAAAACGCGAAACGGTGATGCCTTGGTTTTCGATAGGTAAGCGCTCCTCTTAAAACAAAAAAAAATGCACATTCTGTACGTTCCCACTTTATGTTAACTATTTTCGAGAACAAATACCATAGTTTTCTACCATGACACAGGTAAACGAAAAATAAATTTTATCAAACTGCAATACCTAGGAATGATAATTGCGCATGCTCAGGATTCATAAGAGTTTCGCAACGGTTCTTGAATTACGTGTTATGAATAACCGAACAATTCTTATTCTCTAATTTCCTATGGTCGGAACAGTTTTTTAAAGACATGCGCGCTAGGTCTAGAACTGGAGGTCCAAAGAAATCATCAATACTGCTTTTCTTTGGTTTTTATTGTAGCAACACACTTAACACAGACAAAAATTTATATTTCCGATTTTGCCGTCAAGATGATTTTTCTATTTTTTTCCTACAGAGGTCCTCCATATTGCAAGCGTTATTATTTTAGTTATTTTATTGCACAGTTTTGCACTTTCTTTTTTTATTTCTTTTTAAAATCACCTTATTTTTGGACTTGATATACAAAATTTAGAATCTTTGTCATTGCATTTCTGAAATTTAGCTACAAATATATTTTGTACCTTTTAATTTTTGCATTATACTGGTATTTCGCCGTGTACCTAGATTCCATAAATTTTAACGAACGTATATCAAAAAAAAATCAATCAAATATTGTGTATTTTTTAATTAATTTGTAAAGCTGATATGATGAAAAATAGGACACCAGTTATGCGCCATTGTGGACTTTTATGATATTAAGGCTGGGCTTTCCCTAAGAAAAATTCTTGAATGACGTATGTCGGGTTGCCTGAAATATATTGAATATATTTACGGAGTTTAATATGCCTGTACCTTTTACACGATGCAGGTATACGACCATCAACATGAAGCGATGCCTGGTCAACTGGAAGGCAAATAAATTTGGGATATTTGTCTCCTGCATTTATTGCATGAAAATATTGGTGCATCTCTTTTGTTCGAAATTTGTTTTTGCTATTTCTGAATATTCCTTTGGCTTGTATTTATTTAGTTTTATTAAGACTCCCGTTTTATGTAAACAGAAAAAAATGTCTAAGAAAGTAGACACATCAATGTCATCACGTAATCAATCATAAATGAACACCGAAAAATATCTGAAATATATTACAATTTGCTTGTATATACCAACCGTATGTAGTTTCTTTTACAAATATGTTTAATGTACACTTATTATTATAATAATAATAACAACATATATTTATTCCAGACGAAAAATTAATATCTAATACATTCTCCCAAATATTCTTAAAATAATTACAAAATAAAGCCAATATATGAATGAAACATTCGTTTACCTAAGGTAATAAAAAAAAGTTGAAGGTCTCTGTGTTTATATGATGCTCGGCTTAATATAGTCGACCAGGTATACCTTCCATATAGCTGGTCTTAGACATTACAAAACTGTGAGTAAGAGGTTGAATTGCGTATTGCTTATTTGCCATTTATCCGTACGGACTTTGTGATCATTCGCATTGGTTTCAAAGTAATTTTTTGGAGATCATGGTTATTTTGAAAGTAAAGTAAATACATTGTCGTGTTCAGAATAAAAATATCTAGGTACTCACGATTCAAAAACGTACTTTTTAAGCACAGTAAGCTTTATATCGCTATAAAACGAAAAAAATTCAAAGTGCTGTGTTTTAACTATTTTTTAATTTAATTGAAAATTTTAATCGTGAGTCACTAGAACAAATATTGGTTATTTCGTGCATGTAGCGGCAACTTTTTCAAGTGCCTTAATTTTTGCGATTTTTTACGTTGAAATTGATCAACGACGATCAAGTAACCCCCCCCCCCCCTTAAATGAAACACTTTCAATTTATGGGGAGGCGGACATTTAGCCACAGTCTATAATGAAATATTAAGATATATATTCCGTACGAATAGCATGTGTACGTACCTTTCTGAAATCACCTGGATTACCATTAGTTCACTTAAGCTGTTTAGTTCTATCCGGTTAATTTGCATGTTTCAATTAAAATATGTAGTTAGGAAGCACTATGTCATCCGTAATACATATATGCATAATATATTGAGTATATTATTTGATCATTTGTGATACATAAACATCAGATGAAGGAATTCATTACTGAAACACGTGTACATATAAACACAAATACATATGTGCATACATTAGCATCTTCTAGTGCACCTCATTTAAAACCACCTCACAACTTTTGAATTTTCGACATTCATATCGCCAATGAGTCGGAAAATAATATGGTCTAGATATTGCTCGTCAGTACGAGGTATTGCTTAATGTTCTATTAAATTTTACAACCTATTGTTCTCGATTTGAAAAGAGATTGAACAGTTTTCGGCGCCGCCTCTGTGGCCAGATTCTCTTTTCAATAGCTTTGTGAACTATTTGCATATTTATTTGAGCATTGTGTAAGCATGGAGAATAACCAACGGTTCCGTATTACATTAACTTTGTTGAACTCATTCTGTTGTGTCATTTCATCTATCGAAAATTCATGTACTGAGATAGAGATAAACATATACCTATAGACATTTTAAATGTAATAGTATAAATTAATGTAATAAAAACTACAAAATTTGTTTTATTCGTAATATATTTCTTTCATCTGTTCTTATTTTTCGTTCCACAAAGTCGCAGCACCTGCTTGACATTGATATCGATTATTTTGTGCTTGTGACACTATTTTTCAATAAACTTCCAATATCAAAGGGGAACAGGATTGCGTTTTGTGGGTTTTCTTGTCAGATCCTTTTTCTCATCTCCTATAATGTTATTTTCTTAGCTATATTTGCTATGGATCGCTATTTATATCGACATTATTACTTTATGTTGTTTATGGAATTATACGTCTCTTCTTAATTGAAAAATACCTGATAGAAATACTCAATCTCTATTCATATACAATGAGCCTAAAAATCTGGAAAACATAACTAAAAACATTACGTATAATTTAAAAAAGATAAATTAAAACAGTTCAATTAGTATTTTCAAAAACCAAACCGTATTTTTGATATATCATTTTAAATGGTAATCTAGCATTCTTATTCCTATTTTTAATCGATCTTCTAGTTTTCTAGATTACGATTAAGAAAAGCATCCAATTTACATAATAAATTCTTAAACAAAGCAAAATTTATTATTAGAGAACTGCGAAAATTTCACATTCTTCACTTTAGCCATATTTTACTGTTTTTGCTTTTCCGGTATATTTTATCGCTTTTCAAAATATTATGCTACCAACTGCACCAAGACAAGACGTAAGACCGAATCAATCACCTCTTAAATTATACTAAGTAGCATAATTTAAATTACATATTGCTTAATATGATTTAATTATTTTAAGCAAGATACCTAATATAATGGAAACATTGAATCGGTTTAAGGTCCCGGCTTGGTGCAGCTGGTAGTACGCAGTTCCGGCAAAGATTTGAGACTTAAATTCAAATCTTACACTACAAACTTTTGAGAATTTAAGTATGCCAATTAACAATATTAGTTGCAATTGAGAAGATTATATTTTTCAATAATTGTTTTGCAATGACTACAATTTTTCATGAATATGCGGATGCTTAAACATTTTAACGTCCTGTTTAAGTTTGGAATCTAATTCGACAATTGTGTAAACGCAAAATTTTGTTTTACTTATAAATTGAATTATAAATTGCTATTTATATGGTAGAACAGAAAATGAGTATTTGGTATTAGGTTCTACGCTTATTAATAATAATAATAATAATAATAAACAATTGCATTGTAAAATTAATAACGGTATACATAAGAAAAGAATAACATAAGTATAATAAAGTAAGATTAAATAATACAAAGATACATTAAGGATTAAACTAAGAATAAAATTGAAAACTGAATGCTAATATATATATGTACAATTACTAATAATTCAATGACAAGCTGTCATCTAAAATGTTTGATTCCATCTACCATTCATATGGGCTAATCAGATGGCCCAGATTAATCATGAGTGAAGATGCAGTATCAATACACAAATAATACCGACTATGTGTCAAAGATATAATATAGAATTGTGGAATTCAAACTTGAAAGTGTGAAATATGTTAGTAGTTGCAGACATGTATATTTATACCTTATGAATGGTAGACGACATCGACACTCCCAATTTTTGCATTGCCCTCAGACTTTTAATTCTGCAATTTGTGCCAATATTATTTGCGTGGTGAATTTGAATGCGTGTTTTAGATTAATCAAGACCATTTGATGAAACTGTGTGGATAATTAATAGAGACGGTTCTATGCTTAATTGTTCACCTTTTTACTTTTACACATTTCTAGTTTACATTATATCTTCCTAGCCATTGAAAATTTGTACGACAGCTTGCTGTCAAATTGTCATTTAATTATCATTAATTATCTTTATATTTGTCGCTACGCCAAGATAACTTGCTTTTAATACATTATTGTATATTCCGCAAATAATTTTAGAGTATTATATGTACAGGTGTCCCACCGAAAACGAAACAGATTGAATATGTCGAAGGAGAAACTTTTTTGAAAAGCGCAAAAACAAGTCGATTTTTGATCCAAGGGGGGCATCCCTCCATCATATCTTCAACTGTGTTACGTCATTCCCCTCCCGTCCATCACTCTAACCATTACAATTTAAATACGGAAAGTACTAAATACGATACATCATTGAAAAGGTAATTGTACGGAGAATTCAGAAAAGTTATTGTTGATTGCGTTATTTTTGATTTTAGCGCCCTCTAGCGAGATAAAAAACGGTTATTTATTCCAAAATGTGACAAATCATTTCAAAGCTAATTTTATTAGCAACTAAATACGTACGTTTTGACATTTATTTGTCATCATTGTCACGTACAGACTGTCAACGTCTATTCTAAACTATTTAAGTTCGTATTTTCTAATATTAGAGCTCTGCAAAGTTTTTCAATTACGTAAGTTAATATTTTTTCAATTGTGCATTAAATTGCGAATAAAATTATATTTGAAATGATGTGTCACATTTAAGAATACATAACCGTCTTTTATCCCGCTAGAGAGCGCTAAAATCAAAAATAACGCAATCAGCAATCACTTTGCTGAATTTGTATTTAATGACAAACGGGAGGCAAAGCATAGAAATATACAAAAAGGAATGTTGCAATTAAAAGGTAAATGTAAACATTTGGAGAAAGAACAGCCGCTTTTACCTATGTAGTTTCATCGAAAGATCCTTCGTTAAATGAAATAGTGAACTTGAAAAACGTAGTTTTATTTCATTACACTCACAAAATATATTGTTTTATTTTGAATAAAAATGTACTTCACAAAATTTGGTAAAATTGGATATAAATATATAAAATATAATATATTGCAATGCTCTCAAAGACGTATTTAAACCATTACGTCATGTATTTTGATGACGAAGGTGAACTGTTTCGTTCTCTTATTATTCACGTAAGGAAATGAAAAATTCGGTGTGGCCACCACACGACTTTCTTATACGTATGAGCTTTTCAAACTATATAATTTTAAAAAAATTTTATAGAAAAATTATTCAAAATCTTATTCTAAGTACTTCCATTCTCTTAATAAATCGCTATAGAATGCATACTGGCAAGATATTCGAAAAAGAGTGCTTCTCCCTAAGTGTAAAAGTGTTACTTCCGGTCGGAATTTTGAAATTTCATTTATACAAAAAATATTCAAAATCCAACTCTAAATACGTTTGTACTCTTGACAAATATATATAGAATGCATAATTTACGACATATTTGCAAAAAATCGCTATTCCATATCAGCAAAAGTGTTACTTCCGGTCCGAATTTTGAAATTTCATTTATACAAAAAAATATTCAAAATGTAGCTCTAAATACTTTTGTACTCTTGATAAGTACTTAAAAAATTGTACAAAAGGTATCGAAAATTAAATTCTAAATACTTTTATACTTCTAACGTACTTGTCTAAAAAGCATGACTTGCAAAATATTCGCAAAAAGCTGATTTTCGGCAAGAGTAATAGACCTACTTCCGGTAGAAATTTCGAAAAACTTTTTTAATAAAATGCTTCTCAAATTTAATTATGAGTACATATAGATTCTTTATAAATTTGTTTAAACTTAGTAGTTGACAAATAATTGGCAAAATTCAATTTTTTCACTGAAGTAAAGTACTACTTCCGGTCTGCCGATTTTACTAAAAATCTAATCGATTCTCAAGAGGGAGATTATATTCATAAATGCGAAATTTGGAATTGATACCTATAGCGGTTTGACCGGTATCGTGGTCACACACACACACACACAGAGAGAGAGACATTTTTTAAAAACCACTTTTTCGGAATCAAGGGATCTCAAAACGTGGACATCTGCAAAAATCTCGAGGTCGAACACTTTTATCATCACAATATAAGGAAGTGTTGTACGTATAAAAAAGTAAAATGGTTATTAATATTATTTTATTCTGTTTTGAGACAGAGGTTATATTACAGCATCCCCATACCAATATATAGGGTCTACCAATAGGAGTGATAGAACTTTCGACGGTCATAGGTGCACAGTGTTAACTGTCATAACGCAAATCAAACGTCAATTGTGCTTAGTATACTCTGACATATCACGATGAATCGATTAACTAAAGAGCAACGTATAGTTATCGTACAAAGGTACTACGAAAATGCGCGATCGGTTAGAGCTTGTTATTGTGCTCTTCGAGGAGATTTTGGCCAACGTGGACGGCCTTCCGAGCTCGCTATCAGGCGCATAATTGACAAGTTTGAACGGGATTACACTCTCCTGGATAGTAAGCCACCGACACGACAAAGAAATGCAAGGAGTACTGAAAATATCGCTGCTGTAAGGGAAAGCGTGAATGCGAACGCTAATGTGTCCGTTGTGCGCCGTTCTCAGCAATTGGGCTTTTCACCGATGTCAACGTGGCGCATTTTGAAGAAAGATTTGGGCCTACATCCGTATAAGTTGATTCTAACCCAAGAATTGAAGCCTGCCGATCTTGGTTTGCGGAGAACGTTTACCGATTGGGCGCTGTTGCAGCTAGAACAAAATGCCGATTTTAGTAAACAAATAATCTTTTCAGATGAGGCACATTTTTGACTTAATGGTGTTGTCAATACGCAAAATTGCCGTTTCTGGTGTGAGAACAATCCCCAGCAACTAGTCGAGAGGCCATTACACCCTATGAAAGTTACTGTATGGTGCGGTTTGCATGCCGGCGGAATTATCGGTCCCTACTTTTCTGAGGACGCAGATGGGCATACTGTAACAGTCAATGCAGAGCTCTATCGCGACATGATAACAAACTTTCTTTGACCTATAATTGATACTGGAGACCTGGAACAGAAGTGGTTTCAACAGGATGGCGCAACATCGCACACTACCCGAGAGACAATGAATTTATTGAGAGAACGTTTTGAGGAGCGAATAATTTCGCGACATGGTCCTATCAACTGGCCGCCAAGGTCGTGCGATCTTACGCCCCTGGACTTTTTTCTTTGGGGATATGTAAAGTCATTGGTGTACAATAACAATCCTCAAACCAGCCATGACTTAAAAGTTAACATCACCCGAGTTATTCGCGAAATTCAGCCCAACTTGTTGGAAAAAGTGATTGAAAATTGGTTTCGTCGTCTAAACGTCTGTAGCCGCAGCCGAGGTGGCCATCTTAATGACGTCTTATTTAAAACATAATATTATATAATATATTACAAAATAAAATATACTTCATAGAAACATATCAATTCGTTTTCATTTTATAATTATTAATGTTATATCATTCTTATTGGTAGACCCTTTATTATAATTAATAAAACTTAGCATATGAGTTATTATTAAATTTTAATATACTGCCAGAACTAGAAAATATTTAATTTTATTTTGATATCGCAAATATCACTATGTGTGTAGCTAATTCGATGAATGATGTTTTTAAATACCTAGAAGATAATCTAAACACAAGGCGCGCTAATAATATTAATTCAAATGTATTACGAACGAACCGTTGCCTATTAATCAAAATAAAGAAAGAGATACAAATTGCGTCGATTCGTTAATTAATAATAAGAATAATTTTATTACGGCTTAATTAATTTCGAAACGCGGACCTAATGATGTCTGAATAATCAAAATGTTATGGTTTTTTAGCTGGGATAGGAATACCACAGCGGCAATTTATCAACTCGCTACCGGTATATGAAGAAGAGAAGGCATCACGAACCCGGGCTCCTCTCCGTGCTTATACGAGTGGGCCATCTACATTTATAAAATTTATTTAACTGCAGGAGATACAGGTAATAATCATATCGTGATATTAAAATTTAAATAGCTGATTTTAATCGCAAACGAGGCTATTTGTTTAGCTGGCCGTGTCTAATATTGTTACTGAGATAGCATCGCGAACGACTCCATATTTAGATCTCACAGACCTAATGGACAACGTTTAGGGCCTTTAAAGAATCGACATAATTTGTTCCGAAATGTATTCTTGTTTAGATAATCGCCATCAATGCCTAGCTACTACGGCACTTGGAGAAGAGAGAGTTCATCTCGCATAGTTTTCACGACACGAACTACCAACGGACGCCCATCGACAATAAAGAAAGGAAAAAAGAAGGAAGAAAAATAAATTTGTGTAGCCGACCAGTAGCACAGTTATAAGTGTTATGGCCGTGGCTCATGCGAGAGGTCAAGTCTGTTTTAAAATCAACATCATGAAAAGTTGGACTTGAGCAACGATAAGAGAGTGTATTTTTTATGTCGTGCGTTAGACGTGGGTCGTTTACAAAAGGAAATATTACGACAACGGACTGACTTAGTTAGACAGTATGAATAAACGTCAGGGGCCGTTTCTCTCTCATGCGAAATGCGTGGAAAATAATGAAATGCGTCGTAAACCGGGGCAGATGTCTAACAAGAAGAAGTTAATAAATTCTGGATGAATTTCCAGAAATGATTGCACGCAAAAGAATTATGCTCACGACTTATTTAGATCTTGTGATCTGAAAACAGGTGCAGGATATATATTGCGTGTATTTGTTATGTATGGCTGTGCTCACATAGTGAGTACATATTATACAGGGTATCCCAGAAATAAAAAGACGGAGTAGCAGGTATGTAAAGTACGAACAGAAACAGGCCCAAATATAGGTACCGCAATAACGAAGAAATTAAAAATTTAATTTTCTGTGTTGTTTTTTAGATAAAAAAATTATATTACGGACCTGGCACAGAATGTATGTTTATAAATACATGTAAGAATGCTCATTTGTAAATAGAAACGAACACGCATTCATAGAGAAATACGCTTTTATTTGTATAAAACGGGAAAAAAACGTTAAATCGTACTCATTCATATAAAACATATTTTTTGCCCGATGCGTCTAGATAACGCAGGTATGTAGTCGGTTGTTGACCCAGATGGGCGACACACTTTATTGCAGATAATGAAATATTGTTTTTATTTTTAAAATAGGAAGGTTGTTGCTCTTTAATGTGTTTGTAGTCGGAAACAGCTAATTACTATTATTTTATAATATTCAGTAAATCCTAGTTTTTCTAGCCTTTATTACAGTAAATATCAAGAATGTAATTCTTTTTTTTTCTAGCAAGTGTAAAATTAAAGTAATTAATGCTTTGATATTTATTATGAAGTATCTATTCCTCCTCCTTTTTTTTAACACAAGTAATATGGTGGTCTTGAAAAGGACCGATTGTGAAAGTGAAGCCGGTGGATATTTAGTCCAGGGTCGGCGTAAGGCCAATTGAATTCTTTATTATTTTTTTTCTCTCGTCTGCGCACGAATAAATTGATATTTTGAGGGTACGTTTTTCTAGCTTCCGATTTCTGCTACTCCGTCTTTTTATTTCTGGGACAGTCTGTATAGTGTAAGAAATTTATCCGCCGATAAGACTTTTATTATTTTAAGTTTTTGTCGCTTGTAGTATTTAATTAATATGATAAGTATTGTAAGCAGAAATGATTTAGTGTACCTAATTCAAAATTTCTCAAATTCTAACTAGGTTTTCATGTACCAGAGGAAGTTTTTGTTATTTACCTAGTAGCTATGAATTAACCAATTTCCGACCAAAATGAAAAAACAACAGATTTAATTTGAAACAATATTCATTTACTATACAAAATAGCTTAAAGGAAGTGATGTGGCAGAAATATGATAATAAAAATATATACAGGGTGATCCATTAGCAGCTGCTTCTTCGATTGCTCTTTTGTGTTTTAAATAAAGACAAAACAATTAGTGGAAGGTTCATGGTTGCTTGTGGCATATATTCTAAAAATACTTTAAGCTCGTTTCACCGGAAATGCACGGAACTTAATTTTTTTTAAATGACACCCCATATATTTTTGGATTTACTAGTACCTACTGTTTTAAATTATCTATTCAACTATTTTTTTTTTGCAAAATTCAACCAATACTATTTATAATAATTTATATATTTTTAAGTGGAACGTATTTAATTGTAGCATTTTGTTCTGTTTTTATTCTTTTTCATTTTTGTTTATAACGTCCTATACCTATCTTTTGTAATTTCTGAGGTAATCACTATAGGAGAAATTAACGGTCAAATAAAGAACTACGAGCGTTGTTGTGCACCCAAATATTCGTTCTACCAATGGAAGGCTGGAATGAGGCCCGACTGCCTGAGTCAACTGTTAAACAAAGGAACGATCAAATCCAACTATCCTAGAAGTAATAATTTTACAGAATGAAGGGCATCGCATTTCAATGTTTTAATTCCGGCTATGTTCAATTGCAGTATTTCGTTTTTTACACTGTTGTTTAACAACGTTCATAAAATAAAGTATATGTTTTGTAATGAAACCCTTCAAATTATTTGCCCATTATGTTATATATTTTCTAAATAAAATACAAAAATTAATTGAATCGTTTTACCTGGCTAGCTCATATTCCCAGGACGATCCAGGTCAAGAGAAATCAACAAAAATAATCTTCGAGCATTAATTGATATAATTAAATAAAACAAAATTATTCTAATTTAAATAACATTTGTATTAAAAACCAAGATTATTTTGCATATATTCCAACACATGTTTTCTATGTTTTTGCCCTGCAATCTACGCTAATGTGCTTTTTCCCCAAGATAATTTATTCAGGTGGCCTGAGATCACTGCTGCCTTATTGGTTTGTTGTCTAACTTCTTCTACAAAGTTCCCTTAGCTTGTGATTGTGCACCCAAGATAGTTGAAATGCTTGACTTATTCGATGCTGGTATTGCCTATTCCAAGTTTGCATCGTAGTGGGTGTTTCCGTATTGTCATTGATTTTGTTTTGGTTGTAGAGATATTCATATTGTATTTTCCTGCATGGATATTAAAGACGTGCAGCATTCGTTGCAAGTCGTCATCGTTTTCTGATATAAGGATAGCATCATTCGCGCAGAATACAGTCTTTATTCTGCCTTGTCCCATCCGATACCCTGTACCACCCTGTTCAATTCATTTATGATTTGATCCAATCGTGTTAAATAATAGTGGACCGAAGCTGTCTCCTTATCTCATTCCAGCTGTGATTGCTATATCTTTTGCTAATATTCATTTACCTTCAGACGTGTAAGATTTCTGGTGTTTAGGTCTTTTATTAGATTGTTCTTTCTTTTCAGGGCTGTAAGGACGTCATTCAGTTGAATCGGATCGAAGGCCTCTCTCATAAGTATGCGACAATACTGGTTAGTAGTTTCAAGTATATGCTTAGGAGGGTGATCCCCGATAATTTTCAGGGTGTGTCTTTTTGAAGATGGATATATTTGTACTTTCCTCTCATCCTTCTTTCAAGCTTTCGTTTTTATTGCAATTAAATATAGTGTAAATCTTAAACATTTGTGTTTTATTCCAAGTTGAACATGAATTTACGTTAAGTAAAGACCAAGTCAATTCAAATATCAGATGCATTTCGAATTTTTTGCACACGGCAGATGTTTTCAAGCTTTCTAATTAACTAATTAATTATATTAATATAATGAACTAAGTAATAAAAATTAAGAATACGAATCTATGATAATACGTACCGAAACCTGTACTATTATATCGTAAATAAATATGAAAACAAAACGATACTTTTATATTTTGACTCGTAAAATATGCCGTGTAAATATAGAACTGTTGAATAAATGAAACACGAGCGTACATCCCAAACGCTATCTCATCAAAATGTCAATTTCTATACCTGAAATGCTGTAATAAAATATCACGTGGATATGTTTCGGGAGACAGACCGTCAAAGACATGTTCAAGATGGAATGGCAGGCTAGAGGCAGAGAGACCGGTTTCAATTTTCCGCAAGAGAATAACTCCCAAACACGGGAATTGCTAATTCCGAATGTGAATGTGTTGGAGAAAGACTGACTAGCGTGAATTCTTCAATGTAAATCTCCGCCTGACAGGTTCAATTCCGGGAATAAAACAGTTCGAAAGAATTCGCCTAATTTTCTTATCGTGCGCACTTCGCGTAAGCAATTTAGGAAATACTCCACTCTTGCTCGTTAAGATACAGTTAAAATAAATTCGAGCGCAGCACCGGGTCCACGGATCCCTTCGGTTGAATGCAAGGAATTATACGAGAAACTCGTTAATTGAAACAGGAAGTTTTATGGCACTTTGGCGATGTGATACAGGTTGGTGAGAGAAACTTTCCCTAACAATTGTCGAAAACGGCACGCTTAAAGAAGTGAAGAGGTCAGGGTGAGCTAATTAATAGTTAAAACTTTTGACTGAATATTTGCGAAATATATACGTCTATGTTAGTCAATATAAAACGCCACTTTTATGTAAAGAAAATAAAACTACTGAAAATTTCGAAATTATATGAACATCATATCATTTGATATATGAAAATTATTTATTTACTTAAGCAAATATATACAGTAGACTTAAAACTAATCTTATGAATAAAGAGCCTGGGTTGGTATTTTAAAATAATTTTTTCATAATTTTAATAAGATGAAAGGAACAAATTCGTTTAAAATTCAGGTAATTGTTTTGCAGAAAAACGCCCAGACAGGTCGATTAGTATTTTTAGTTTTGAATTTTTTGACATAAGAAAATTATATAAAGAAGAATATATGAAGCAATCATTGTTTTTTTTAAATGGAGCGCCTTGTATATTATGCAATTTTTGATTTGTATAGTAAATTCTCAAAATTTTTTGTGTAACATATCATATCCCCGAAATCAGCGGTTTTCGGAATAATGACGTTTGCAATGTGATAAATTAAAAAAAAATACATGAAAGCGAAATATAAAACATACAAAAGAAATAATAGCATTTGCTTTATAAATGTTCAATATGTTGTCCGTTTAATTCAATAGATTTTTGTAGTCAACGGATTGTTTCCTGTTGAACGTTTTCAATTACATATGGTGGAATAAATCTTATTTCTTGGCGTATTCTGTTTTTCAGGTCATCAAGATTATTTGTTCTATTCACATAAACTTTAGATTTCAAATAACCCCATAAGAAAAATCTAATGGGGTTAAATCCAGTGACCTTGGTGGCCACTCAATAGGACCTCTGCATCCAATCCATTTAGGGAAAGTTAAGTCAAGAAATCGTCGAACCACAATTTGTGTATTTACCTGTTCTCCATAATATAAGCTGCCGGCGGATTCATGTTAATAGCGTGGGAAAAGACGGCTTAACCGAATCACCATGGTTACCGACCGAACCGTCAAAATCTACGAAAATGGGTTGCACGGGGCGCAGTACTTGTCCCTGGATACGTGAAATTAAAAGTTGTCCCTTTGTTTGAGCATACGGGTAACTTTCAATTTCCGGTCGACGGAGAGATTTTCTTCCCAAGTGGAGCGCGTGCAGAGATATTCGCTGTCAAAGAGGAGCGTGCAAATATGTTGTAACAGAAAAATGGCTTACGTAAACGAACATATAGTGGTGGATACCAAATCTGACAGGTCTACCGAGAAATTTTGTTTGACTTTTAAGCCTTAAATTCCAAATTTTGAAGGTTTTGACGGTCGAACTAGACTCGGCATCAAAAAGTACAGGCGTTTCTGGGCCGTTTGCATGCCTATTCTGACTTCATCGACGTTCGATATCGATAGGACCAGTGATTGAAATTCCTCATGCAGACGGACACGGTAGAAAAATGGCTGCAATAGGTCACAAATACATGTAAACAATAAGTCGTGTGCAATGTCCGTGTCATTATGTACACGTACCTTCATGTGCAATGTCCGTGAAAATGTTACGTGTCGTCGGCATAATGGTCTCGCGATAGTTTGAGTTGACATTTTTGCATACATTAATGATTATAAAAGACCACGTTAAAAATTTACAAATATCAAATTTTATCGTAGGTATGGAAGTCTGTTTTGATAGTGCACGTAAGGTAGTTTATTTTTAATTTTCGTGTGCAAATGATTGTGAATAAAACAAAATAGTAAGTAAACAAATATTTTTAATACACAATTTTCATTTATAAATCAAAGTTATTTCTTTTAAAAGGTATGAATATTAAAAGAGGAGCGAAATCAATTTTAAAATACAGGTAAATACACACATAGAAATAGAATGTGCTAGTCAAATAAAGTTTTTGGTTATCAATATGGATGTGCCAATGTCTTGGGATGCTCATTGTCGGGATATTATAGGTAAATTAAATTCGAGCTACGTAATTTGAAAACTATAATTAACTTTAATTCCTTGCTATCCCTTTATTTTGCTAGTATTCACTTTAGATATTAATGTATGGCATTACTCCTGCTGCTAAAACTGCACAAAACGAATTGTTCGTTCTATGGCTGAAATTAGTTTCAGACAATAATTTAGGCCTTATTTCAACCAATGGAATAATCTGCCCATGCCTGGTGCACATATATACAAACTTTTAAATTATGTACATCAAAGCAAGCAGGCGTTTCGACGTAATAATGACATTTATTCTTATGACACTCGATCACATTTACTACTCTACTTTCATATACCTATGTATTTATTGAATCTATCGGAAAATTGTCCCCAAGTTTCTGCTTAAAAAAGTTTTTAATATCTTGCCTCAAGTCTATTGCTGAATATTTTAATTTGTATAGTGGATGAGCACTTAATAATTTTTAATTTGTTACGTTAGTTTTATGTTTGTTTGTTGTATTTTATAATTACTATGGATTGTAATTATAACAATGTCAGTATTCTTTGGAATATAATGACAGTAAATATGTATAGTTATTATTATTATTGTTGCAAAAATAAATATACAACAATAATTAAAAAAAAATCCAACTAAAAAAATTAAAACAGGTGACGGAATATAGATTAAATAAAAGAAAGAGATAGGTATGTATTTCTATTAAATCAAGATAAAACAGTAATATAGAAGAATATATTTTCGTAATAGTTATTTGCATAACAACAGAAACAATAACATGCATTAATATATTAGCTCCTGCCATTAGTATATTAAACTTTGCGCAATCACGAGATGCTAATATGACATAATGAATAACCTCTTAAAATTATATAAGGTCAATCAATGCTGTTAGTATTATATTTATACTTTAGACATAAATTGGAAATTGTAGGCGATTAGCGTATTCTAACTTAACAGCTAATTTTTTACAATTCTCATTGTCAATTACTTTTCTCGTGTTCAGTAATTGCTATTCTTTGTTTACAAATCAGATTGATACTCTTAATTTAATAACGAAATTGAGAGCCTGAGATATTATTTATTAAGAAGCTTTTTCGGTCGCCCGAATCTGTCAACTCGCTTGTAGCATTGATCGGAGAAAAAATGGCTATATCGTTATCTCTGTTAGTTGTTTCTTTTTCAATATTATATTCTAGCATAGCAAGTGTTTTATGTAAGGTTAACCCTTTTCAATAAAGATGTTATATATTTGCCTGATGTTTTACATATAGTACATTATCAATAAACACGGAAAATGAGAAACAAAAGTTATGAACGCTCAGTATGTTGATTTGGCATATGAAATACTTTACCTGACTACCCATTGAGACCGCTAGTTAGAATACGAACTGAATTTTAGAATATAAAAAATGAGGTGTGGGCACCACACGACTTTCGTATACATATATGCCTTTCAAATTATGCAAAGTTGTTCTAAACTAAGTTTAAAATACTTCTATCCTCTTAAAAAAATAAGCATGTGAGGAAATGTGTTACTTCAGATCCAAATCTTGAAAATTATTTTATACAATAATTAGGTAGAGTAAAGTCGGGGATTATGAAATAGACCCGGTAATATGGAATACCATGTGTTTGTCAAAACTACCAGCGCTATCTATTCTCATTTGTTATAATAACACTCGATAAAGTTCAAAATTGCTCCACAAGAGTACCTTAGTCTATGAACATTCACCATTTAGTGGTTGTAAGAGTTCAACTGATTTCGACGTTCTTAATATTTTTTGGTAAGTACACTAAAATTTTATTTTAAACACTTTCGAAAGTAATTTTGTTTAATGTTATTGGTTCATTAAGTAGACGAATGATGTAGGAATGCTTTAGTACAGAGATATTGCTCATTTGAACTACCTTTCATTTTTTTATCCGTTTTAACCTCTAAACTTATATGGGCGGGAATTATGAAATAGTATTATATAGTATATAGTATAGGTTATTATATTATATATTATATATTATATCCATATTACCTGACTCTATAAATTAAAATCTTAAAATTGGATTTCTTTTGTAGAAATGCCTAAAGCGGTCAAAAAGACCCAAGGAAAAGCTAAAACCAGTTCGCCACAACGTAAAATGTGGGATGAGGAAAACATGAAAAAGGCAATAATAGCAGTTAGAAGCAAAAGAATGGGTTATTTAAAAGCATGTAGAACATTCAATGTGCCTCGTGCCACCCTTTACAGACTTTGTAAGAAGGATGGAGCTGCTAGTGAGGTATGCCAAACGAAACTGGGGAGGAAACCAGTTTTGCCGGATCATTTGGAAAATGAATTAGTAAAGCATTGCCTAGCTATGGAGAAAACCTTTTATGGATTAACTAGGCGGGATGTCCGTAATCTTGCGTTCCAGTTAGCAAGAAGAAATAACGTTCCACATCCTTTCTCATTACTGAAAAAATCTGCTGGTAAGGACTGGCTAAATCGTTTCAGATTAAAGCATAAGGATGTGTTAAGCCTCAGAAAGCCGACGGGAACGTCGTTTGCACGAGCAGTGGGCTTTAACAAGCAAAACGTTAACGAGTTTTTTGATCTGTTAGAGACAGAAATAGCAAAAAAAAACTTTTCAGCTAATCAGATTTTCAACGTCGATGAAAGTGGTCTTAGCATTGTACAATCAAAATGCCCTGAGGTTTTTTCACAAAGGGGAAAACGACAAATCGGTGCACTAACATCTGCAGAGCGGGGCTCTTGGTGACTTGTGTTTTGTGTATGAGTGCGAGTGGCAATTTTGTGCCCCCTTTGCTCATATTTCCTCGTAAAAATTCAGTGGTTCAACCATTTTATAGAATATGTAAGACCAAGTACCGAAAACCCAGTGCTTTTGATTTTGGATGGCCATCATACCCACACTCGAAACTTGGATGTTATTGTCGCTGCAAGGCAAAATCACGTAACTTTGTTGTGCTTACCGCCTCACACAACGCACAAGATGCAGCCACTCGATAAATCTGTAATGGGGGAATTGAAAACCTATTACAATGAAGAAATTCGCCAATTTTTACGGCAAAATAATCGGCCAATATCTCATTTTGACATAAGTGAACTCTTTGGTGAAGCATATCTGAAAATACAAACTGGCGAAAGAGCAATCAATGGATTTCGACAAACAGGTCTGTTTCCAGTAAACAGAAATATTTTTACCGAAGAAGATTTCCTAGAGGAAGGCACACAGAAATCCAGAAGTGCCTAGACGACTAGAGGAACAACCAGTTTTACCGAAAGACATAGTTCCTATTCCTGTTCTTAAAAAACGACGGGGAAACGAAAATCGGGGACCGCCAAACTTTTGACTTCAACTCCAAACAAGGATGAACTGGAAGAGTCACTTACATCAAAAAATGAAAAACACAAAGTTAAAACAAACATTGGGTTTGAAGGAAATAGAAAACCAATGAATGACGCAAAACCTGGAACCAGCAAAATGGAAGATGACACCAAAGTAACTTTGAGTAGTGTGAGGAAAAAAACGAGAAAGCAACTGGTAGAAAACGATGAATCGTCGGATGATTTAGATGAAGATATCCCAATCTTAGATGACTCTACTGATTATGAAGATTTCCCAAGCAACAACAATAACCCACAAGATGATGCAGAATGTCTTTTCTGTTCAGAACGTTTTACGACTGACTCGAGAGGAGAAATTTGGATACAGTGCCTAAGATGCGAACTTTGGGCTCATGAACTGTGCGCCGATTCCGAACAGGATTGTTATGTTTGCGATTTTTGTCGTTAGAATTTTTTATATCGAAAATAACAGTATTCCATATTCCCTCATACATCTATTCCATATTACCCGACCATTGTTCTCAGTGGAAAGAAATGCTTTTTTTCATTATTTGTAATATTTTTTGTTTATGTATATTATTTGTAACTTAGCCACAGTTGTCTCATATAATAAACCCTTTGGCGCTATCATTGATATTTTTTATTTATATTTTACTCAATACACTTCAAAATAATTAAATAAAATAAAAATGGTATTCCATAATCCCCTACTTTACTCTACTTAAAGTCTTATTCTAAGTACTTCTAGTCTCTTAATAAATCTCTAGAGAATGCATATTTAGTGAGATATATGTAAAAAAAGGTACTCGCTAAGAGTAAAAGTATTATTCCGCTCTGAATTTTGAATTTTCATTTATACAAAAAATATTCCAAATCCAACTCTACATACTTTTATACTCTAGATAAATATACCTTTATATAGAATGCACAATTTACGAAATATTTGCAAAAATCGCTATTCGATAAGAGTAAAAGTGTTACTTTTGGTCCGAATTTTGAAATTTTTTTATACAAATGGTATTGAAAATTAAGTTCTAAATACTTTTATACTCGTAACGTACCTGTCTAAAAAGCATGACTTTCGAAATATTCGCAAAAAACTGATTTTCGATAAAAGTAAAAGACCTTCGAATTTCGAAAAACTTTTCTAATAAAATTCTTCTAAAATTTAATTTTGAGTATATATGAATTCTTTTCAAATTTGTTTAAACTTGGTAGTTGACGAAAATTGGCAAAATTCGATTTTTTCACTGAAGTAAACTACTATTTCCAGTCTGCCGATTTTACTGAAAATCTAATCAGATCTCAGGAGGGAGATTATATTCGCAAATATAAAATTTGGAATTGATACTTATACCGGTTTAACCGCTATCGTGGTCACACACACAGAGAGAGAGACAGACACACATACAGAAAGAGACATTTTTTAAAAACCACTTTTTCGGTATCAAGGGACATCAAAACGTGGACATCTGCAAAAATCTCGTGGTCGAAAATCATCACAATGCTTCCTTATACTACGTATAAGAAAGTAATAGCTCACCTCACAAAGCGCACACAGTAGTCTCCAATTATCTTGAATAACTGAATTTTTCATATATCCTTTGCGTCAAATAAGGATAACGAAGCATGCTACATGTAGCACATGAGGTGTATCTGGGTTAATACATATTAATATTAATTATAAATTTAGCAAGAATAATTACTGTATTATATACTTAAAAATGTTCCATCATTTGTAGGAGAATACAATTCAACCTTTATTATCGGATAATAATTGTCGGTTCTGCACAACACTTTAATGCTATGCATACTGCTATTACTAGAACATGCAGAACACTGTAACAAGAATAATTAATTTCCATGCATAATGCATATCACAAGTGTCATCAACAATACATTCCCTGTCTCATAAAATATCAATAGATTTAGTACGTTTTAAGTTATATATAGGAAGTTTGCCATCTGATAGATAGTGTAACACTGAATTGGCAATACGTGAGTTTTCAAGTTTTCAACATTAATGAAATATTATAGTAACTGTAAATATGAAGTAATGTAACAAATATTCGTTTGGCTTACATATTGGTGCATTAATAAATCATTCAGTATAGTTTCAGTTACATTCCGCAGTGGGAATTATAACACACACTATATGATCCGAACGTATTTTTGCCAAGACGCGTAACGTTTTGGCTAACACATTTTCTCATAAGATAAAAGGAAAATTAGTAGTAAAATATGACTGGGATAAAATATCAACTCTTTCTGGATATGGTTTGTGCTGAATATTTTTAGGATAAAACATTTTATATGTTTAAATTATATAAACCAATTTGAATTTTCTCAATCATTTTTTTTACAATTACGATAGTTTAGAAATTAAATTGGTTTGACTGTGCTATGTTTAATACAGTTAATCAAGAAACAAACCGTGACTTCACGGAAAGTGAATAATAATAATAATGTTTCACAAAACATTATTTACGAAGCACCTGTATATATTCTTCATTTTTTTAGATTTACGGACTGCCCCAAGCGCCCTCTATATTAAGTCGGTGGCACAGTCTGGAACTATAATCTGGAGGGGATTATTTCTCGAGTCTTAGATCTCCGATATTTTTGGAGAAATATGTGTACAATGTAGACAAAATAAAAAGAATAAAGTAGCTTTATATAGAATATATATATTAAGGGTTTAGAATAGAAAAAACTAATTATTTAACTATAATACTGAATTATAATAATAGTATTAATGTGGGACTGAAAATACCACAAATGCTGGATTTATCATTTATTGCTTACTAGCTGGCCCGATAGATAATGTTTTGCCTTTTCCGATAGGGTTCGGATTTTGTGATTTTCTTTCTTGGCCCTAAACCAAAAAATACTGTAAATATGAGTTTATTTTGATATATAAATTTAGAATTTATTAATAACTTGATTACGGCGCCACCTATGCTATCCCACCAACATCTCGTCAAAACAAATATATTGTATGCATATGACCTAAATGAGTCAAGCCGTTCAGAAGTTACATGATCACTAAAAGACTCATCAACGATTATATAAATAAAGATTTTTCCCCAGATCTTCTAGTTTTTTTTTTTTAATTGAAAACATGCAATCGAGCTTATTTCCATTCTGGGAGCATAACTAACAAAACAAAAAAAAAAGAATAACGCATATCCATCGTTTAAATGTAAGTTACTTTCAGTCTTTCCCAAAAAATTGAAGAAGTTTCCAATTTTTTGGACAACTTCTCCAATTTTTCTTTCCCTAAAAACCTTATTCGTACTATTACAAGTATTGTTAAAAAAAATTAACTAAATCGGTGCAGCCCTTCTCAAGTGATTTAATTTTTATTTATATAGATATATTCATATTAACTATTGTCGAACCATGTATTGAATAAGCTTTTGTCAGACTGATTTTAAAAGTAAACAATTAAATATGTATTTATTAACAAGCAAAATGAGCTAAAACTATATAGTTAAAAGAACTCTGTAGTAACATTAAATTGTCTAAAGCATAAATAGAAAACTAACTCAACCTCTTACTTTCTTATATGTGGTAGAAAGAAATATTGCGATGAAAATTTTCTACCAAGAAACTTTTGAAAATGTCTAGGTTTTAAGTCCACTTATACCAGAGGATAACGTTTTTTTTTATATAAACACGTGTGCCAACCATAGCGGTCAAACATCTAAAGCTATTAATTCGAAATTTTATATTTACAAGTATAATATTCCTCACGAGATCTGATTAGATTTCCTGTGAAGTCGGTATACCGGAAGTAGTAGTTTACTTCAGTGAAAAAAATCATATTTCAGCAATAATTTCGTTAATTACTAAGCTCAAAGAAATTTCTAAAGAATACAAATATACTCAAAAGTAAAATTGAGAAAAACCAGATGAAAAAGTTTTTTGAAATAACTTCTGAAAGTAAGTCTTTTATCGGAAAATAGTTTTCTTTTTATTATCTTGCAAGTAATATTTTTTACGAAGCTATATAAAAAGTATGAAGGTATTTAAAGCTTGGTTATACATCTTTTTGTATAAGAAAATGCTGAACTGAAGGAACTCTTTTACTTTTACTATTATCGAAGAGCAGTTTTTTTTGGCAAATATCTCGAAAAGTATGCATTCTATTCAGATTTTTCAGTACAAAAGTTAATAGGCAAAATGTTTTAGAATTCGTAAATAATATACTCAGTCACATTAGAAGTGTTACATCTAGAAGGAATAATTTGTTGTTAATTTTTTGCCATCAGAATGACTATATTTAATATTATATAATAAATTATGTTTATGATAATAATGTGAATTGTATATCTCTGATAATTTTTTACGATAAAAGTATTTTATCTCTTAATTTTTTTTAGAAACATGTTTATGCGAGTAGACTAATACATAATGTTTAGTTATTGCGCCTCCGTCTATTAGTGTTAAGCATAACAAAATGCATCGAGTTTGAAGACATTAAAATTGTCACCATGTTAGTGACTTTGACAGTGGTAGAGTTGTTGTCTATTGAGATGTTGGTTTGTCCTATCGCGAAATTGGCGGCCGTGTTAATTGTACTGCAATGACGGTAAAGCGTGTGTGACGTGTGTGGTTAGAAGAAGGTAGAGGAACACGAAGAAGACCAACTTGTCAACCGAGGCATACGACAGAGCATCAGGATAGGCGCTTCAGACAACTAGCTCTACGAGACCGTTTTATTTCTACGCGTCAAATGGCTTACCAATGGCTTGGAGAAGATGGTAGACCTGCCACTATGCGTACACTATATCGCTGCATTCGAGCTTTTGGACTTTTTTCATACCGTCTACGATTAGTGCTTCCTTTGACTGCGGACCAACTTTTGAACTAGTCCAGAGAATGGCAGCATTGAGAGGCAGAATGGCAAAATGTCGTCTTCAGCTACGAATTGCGATTCTGTTTAGGTATGCACGATGGCCGTACAAGGGTAAGACGTCGGCGTGGAGAGCGACGTAATATTTTTTTTTTGTGAGGGGAAAATCCTTTATGGACATCATACATCGTCAATTGTATGATAGTGTGGGACTCACCAGTCTGGCCTACCCACTAAAAACCCTCATTTATCTCCTTCTGTGCTTCCGGGACTGCTATTTGCGTTTCTTCGGATAGCACAGATGTCACTATTATCCTGCCCTCTTAGGATGGCCGCTCTCTCCACTGAATTTCTCTTGTTTTTAGTACCTTTTCAATGTAGGTGCTCACTGCTTTCCATTTTTCCTCGCTGTCCGTCATAGCCTCGATCACGTTATGTTGGTCCAATGTTTGCTGGATTTGGTTGTTCAGAAAAATCTAGTCTTCTATCCACCTCTCACATACAAACACCTCATGTTCCGGTGTATCGACCATCCCACAGTCTGGGCAAAGATCGTCTTCAGCCATTTTAAACCTCTTCAGATAAGCTTTAAAGTGTCCGTGTCCCGACAGGAACTGCGTCGTATAGTAGTTTGCTACCCTGAACTTACAGTGCACCCAGGCGCTCAAGTCAGTAATCAGAGTTTTGGTCTAACCAGCGGTGGCCCCAGGTCGTCCCATTTCATTTTCCACTTCTTCAGAGTTATTTCTCTCTCGCTTTCCTTGGACCTTGAAACTAATTGCCTTGCCTTGGCAGAGTATATCCTCTTGTGTTCCTCCACCAAGAGTGAGATTGGTGGTATACCCGCTATCGCTTGGGCAGCCCCGGTAGACACTGTCCGGTAGCCGCTAATCACCCTCAGTAGGACTTTTCTCTGGAGTTTCTCTAGTTGTTCTTTTTGTGCATTTTTCGTCAATGCACGTGCCCAAACCGGCGCTGCGTACAGTATCTGAGACTGTACTACACCATACAGGATCTCTCTACGTCTGCACGTAGGTCCCCCAACATTAGGCATGATCCTAAGCAGTCCTGTCACCACTCCCTTCACGTGCGACCGGAACGTCAGTCCATGGTCCAGAGTGACTCCGAGGTATTTCAACTCCTTCCCGGGGGTGATCTGTTCCCCTATCACCTCAAAGCGCATGTCACCCTGTCTGTAAGGCCCCTTGAGGATAACAGCCTCTGTGTTCTCCGGGGCAATCTGCAGGTCAATTCCGATAATATTTTCCACTATCTGCTCTATCGACTCGTTTACTTTGAACACGAGTTCCTTCTCATCTTCGGCTTCTGCTTTGAGTGCGAGGTCGTCGGCATATGCTATCGTCTTAGCTCCATCCATAAGTTGCACGTTAGGATCTTGTCGTACAAAATATTCCACAGTGTTGGTCCCAACACGGAACCCTGTGGCACACCAGATTTGTCCTCCAGACTGCTTCTAGAAGACAAGTACACCCTCCTCTGATGGAAGTAGTCCTCTATGACGTTTATGAGGTATCGTTCTACTTTCCTTCTTCTTAGCTCGTTGATTATTGGATCGAGGATGCGGAATTAAAGGCATTTCGAATATTCAGTGCCACCATTGCCACCCACTTACTCCCTGAATCTTCCACCGTCCTGGTCAGTTCTTCTATCGCGTGTACAGCTGATTTTCTACGCACAAAGCCGAATTGCCTCTGTGACAGGCCGCCAGATCTCTCTAGGTCCTCTTCGAGGCTGTATTTTAACAAGCGTTCGTACACCTTTCCTCGTAATATTGGATTTGCTGTTGAGAGGCATGTACACAGGACTGTTGTAGTAATGGTTTGGGGGGCTATTGCCAATGGTAGCTGATAACCATTTCTCTTTATTCGAGACAGTATGACAGCTGCGCGTTATGTTGATGACGTCCTACAAACCACTTTACTAACTTCTCCAGATGGCATTCCACACGTCCTTTTTCAGCCAGACAACGAACATCCTCATCTTGCTCGTCAAACTATATGGACTTGCTGCGTTCACCAGATTTAAACTCCATCGAGCATGTGTGAGATATCATGGGGAGGAGACTGCCCATTTTGCACCATCATCTATAGACTCCGGCACAGTTAATCTATGAAGTTCAACTTGGTTGAAACAAGGTGCCACAAGCAGATATCGACCAACTCATTTTGTCGATGCTTGACGTGTACAGGATTGTACTCAGCTACGGGGTCGCCCAACTCATAAAATTTCTTGCAAATGTTATCGTTTCATTTTTGATGTAAAACTATCACATTGACAAAAAATAAAGTTGAAGAAATTATTCCTTCTAGGTGTAACACTTCTAATGTCACTGAGTATGATTTTAGTCACAGGTGTATTTTATTAATTTATAACTTTTGTAAAAATGGAAACGCAGATACTCATTAGAAAGTCGTGTGGTGTTCGCACTTCTTTTTATTTTGTATAAATACATTTGGTTACAAACTTAATAATAACAACTATTATTAAGTACTCATTAAAATTTTTCAACTAGTAAAAGATATTTTAAAATCTACGATAATGCAAGTCGGCGAAGTATCTCGAGCACGTAGTGCTTTGCACTTCCTTCACGCGAGCATGAGATCCAAAAATCATACTCAACTTCATCGGATTCCAATATAAAACGAATACAGCACCATCTGATGCACGTTTCCAGAAACTCCGTATCGTCTTGTGTCTCGTTTCATTCGTTGTGCTCGTCAGCCTTCACCCCGTTTACTGGCGTGGTGTTGGTGTTTTGCGGCGAATTTATGTACATATACGCGTGTAAGTGTGTGGATGTGTGTGTGTGCGTGTGCCTATTTATCTATATGTGTGTGTATATACATGTGTATTGAACTATATGGAAGTGAATGTGCGACCAAAATACAAGAAAACACAATTTGTAAAGTTAGTAAGATGCGCGTTTCAAAGGCGATGGGATCTTCCCCGGGTGATCCGATCGTTAAATAAGAACGTGATCCGGGCCGTTTATTCCGGACACGTGTGCTTTCTACCTTCTCGACGTATCACCCGTCTTCTCTCTATACTATTCTCGACTATATATACCTACTACCCTTCCTAACGAAATAAGGATAATCACTTTTTGATATTTTACGGGAAAATCGCATTTATTGCCCAAGTTAAATTTGTCGATACGTCGACATTATTCCTGACAATTCTGGCATATCAGTTTCGGTCTTTTCTCTACCGTATTCTCGTCCTTAACGAAATCCTAGCTGAGCTTTCATAATGAAAATCTTGGGATATTGTGCTGCTAGTAATGATATTACTTAAGAAGGATGAAGGATTTCATAAATAAAATAGGATATCTCCTCAGCATTAAGAAGCAATTATGTGGCTTTATTTATAAAAGTTATTAAATCATCTAATATTATTATATATTGTTTGGCGAAATTAGCGCTAATATTTGGAAATATACACCAGTAACATAATCATGCTTTATTTTTACTTTCCCATACGTTTACAAACCGGACAGGAAGGTGACTCATCGCCCATGGGCGCACTATTGAAATGTTGTATTTTTCAAGAAGTTTTAATTTTATTTATCTAATTGGATAACAAGTGGGTGGTGATCTATAAAATACAAAATACCTTATTATTTGTTCATTTTGTAGTTCAAGTCGCGTAAAGGGGTATTAATATTTACTAGGAATACTTTCTCAAGGTTGTCTTCTGTAGGATTTGTTCTATTTGAATGAAGTACATCCTTAGTAAATAGAAAACGTCCTTTCTACATCGGAACTGGTTATAGGTGCGTACTGGAAATATTCTTTTATTTCAGGGTATTTAGCAGTTAGATTTTGTGGCATTGTCCCCACACACAATTGCCGCAACGTTATTAAATCTGGATTTCTATATTAAAAACCGAGTCTAACTTTTGCCGAAGGCCACATCCGAAGTCATCTGGAATACATTTGAAATTATTAATAGCCACATTTAATGTGGTTAATCCATCTTTTAATCTGAGATTTCGATTTTCAAAATATGTGATTAGTTTGCGCAAATTTCCAAAGTATTCCTGAAGGAATAACAACTGATTTTTTAAATTTGAGACTTGTGTTCCTTGCACTCAGAAATACTTCGAGCATCGTCATTTAAACATGTAACGAAGTTTTGTTAACTATCGAAATTCTCTGCATAAAAACTTGTAGCTTCCAACCATGTCCCCATCTACTTATTACTGGCGAGAGAGGCAGTGACAAAGATGGAAGTTTTTCCCTGTAAAGAGCTACTCTCGGTGGTGCTTTTCTGAAAACTTTCTAATAGCGGATACAAGTCTATCAATTTCCGGATACCCGTCTCTGATATATTCACAGATTCTGTGGAGAGCATGAGCCACACAAGTAATATGCAGCATAATATGTTTCTTTTAATAGTCTGCCTGTTTTTAACATATATGCGGCACTGTCACTGACAAATAAAAGCATTTTTTTCCTGTACCTACTGTCCGAATGAAGCATTTTGTGCAAATTCTCGTCAATGGTTTTAGCAATTGTTTCCTCATCAACTGTATTTATAACTTTGGATGCTATTACATATGCGTTATATGGAATAGTTGGATGTAGTACACCAGCTACAACATTTACCATGTAGCGGCCTAATATATCGACAGCTTCGTCGACACTTATCCATAGGTACTAATTTGAAAGATGTCTTCTAATGCATTCTACTGTTTTCGTGAAACACATACAAACATAATATTTGCGCAAGGTAGATTCATCAGGAACATTTCGACCAGTATATTTTTGGAGAAATGTTTTGAAAGTGGGATAGTCAAGTTTATTTAGTAGGATATTAGCCGCCATTAAAGCTTCACAGAGTTCTTCGTTAAAATTGTCAGCTTGCAACGCGTCCAGTTTCTGTGTATGTTTTAGCTATGCTAAGTGACGTTGTACATGCGCATTCTGGGCATTCCTTAACGATATCTTATAGACTTTGCAATAAATTTCAGAATCACTGACAATGGAGGACATATAATCAGTAAGAGACTTAATGCAATTCTCCATTGTTTCACTATGCCATTCTCGACGTTCTTCTATATCATAATAACATAAACAATGTTCTAGATCTAAGTAAATGATAACAAAAAATGTATGCGTATATTATTGAAACTTAACGAAATCCAGTGCACACTTACGTCAAGATAATTGGGAGAAGTCGATTCAATGAAACGGTATTAAACAGCAACTAACATTAGTATGAATAGGTATAGACATGTATAACTTTATTTATCTTACGAAATAAAATGTAAATATAATAAATTTTAAAAAACCCTCACGCTTCTACCTATGCCGATGAAGAAAGGATTTTACACGTAAATTCCCTTCTTGGTCGACTTTTTTTTGCGCTTGTTCTTGGGACAACAACAAATGCTGCAGTTCACCATATGAATTGTGCTATTCAGTAACTGCGTATTGTTTACAATATTTCTTTGCTTCGTCGTAATTTAAACCTGGGGCGTCCAGTGTATACAGATAAATAACATCACAAGTGCACAATTTGTCTTTCTACATGAAAAACAGAAACATATGAAATGAGAAACGGAACTATTGGTTGGCAAAAATTCAAAACTGGACGAAGAAAAATCTGTAATGTAAAGGAAGATCCAAAAGGGCTTGAGAAGATTAGCAAAACAGGAGAAAGAAAATGAAAATACAACGAAAGTGGGATACAGTAATATCGTTAGAAATAATAAGATATATGAAAGGGATGATATCTAAAAAAAATATTCTTCCAAAAAACTAATCGCGGAAAGGTCACAGAAAGAACAAAGAACTACGGAACAAGCAATGAAACAGGTAAAAACGGGAAATGAGAAAAATAGAATAAAAATATGTACATGAAACTTAAAAACAATGCTGAAAGCAGGGAAAATGGACGAAATGGCAACAGAATTGACAAACTATAAAGTCGATGAGGCAGCACTACAAAAAGTTAGGTAGAAGGAAAAGTAAGGACAAGTAATTAAAGGTTAATGTACCACACTTTATTCAGGCCAAAAGCAACAAGGAAAAAGTGGTGTAGCTTTCATAATTGCAGAGAAAATGAGAAATGGACGGTTAGCACATTTAAGACCAAAAACAAAACCCTTCAAAACGTCAATAATAAATGCATATGCCGTTGGAAAAAAGAGAAAAAACTGGTTGTATGAGGAAATCGAAAAATTCTATGTAAGGATACCCAAAAAGACACAATAATACTAGCGGTAGACTTCAACGCTTAGATAGAAAAAGCAGAATATGTAACTATAGAAGCATCGAAGAATACTTTGCATCTGAAATAGCAAAAGACAACGGCCATAGGTTAAGCAAAATGACAGAATTAGTGGGGATGAAAATAGTAAACTCAAAATTTGTACACAAGAAAGAACACAAAATGACATGTATGTCACCGGGAAGAAGGGTACGACCACATATTAATAAATACAAGAGACAGACAAATGTTTTATATTTGAGAACCTACAAAGGTGCGATTGCTTACTTTAATCACTTTATGGTTATTGCAACAATAAAACAAAAATTAATAGAACCAGGAAAGCAAATAAAAGAGCAGAAATGGAATATTAAAAATATAAAAGATGTTAAGAAAAGGGGGAACTGAAAGTGGTTACAGATGAAAATAGAAAAAATGCTGGCAAAAGATGCAGAAACAAACGAAAACTGGAAAAAGTTAAGAGATATCATTATTGAAACAGCTCAGTCACAAATAGGAAGAACCCAAAAACGTTACCAAAATGAATGTTGTAATCAGGAATATATGATAGATATAGTGGAAAAGAAAAAGAAGAAAATGGCTAGTAAGCAATAAATAGGAAGAAATAGAAAGAGAAAACAGAAACCCTTCATCAAGAGTATTTGAAAGACAAATAATGAGGACGATAGAGGGTATAATTATAACTGGAGAAAATTAAATAATAAGAAATATATAATGAAATAGAAGGCACAGATATTTTGAGCTACATTGAAGTAGCGAGGATAAAGTTGCTGGTGAATATACGGAGATCTGGAAATGGCAGCAGAGTGGAAGAAGAGGAAGAGGTAGATCAAGAAGTGGATGACAGGATTGTCCTGGCATTCACTTCTTGATCTTCTACTTAAGTCCTTTTCAACATTGTGTTGAACGGGACTAAGGTGCTTGGAACTAACCAGATGGAAACTAAAACCGACAATGGGCAAATATAGAGAAAAGTAGCTGTAAAAATTAAGACCTATACACCACAAATGTAACAAATCTTGGATTGAGTTGGTCTTTACTTGATGTAAATCCATTTTCAATATGAAAATAAAACAAACAAATGTTTAAGATTTACACTGTATTTAATAATCACGACAGCTGTTTCGCTACACTGTAGCTTCGTCAGGTTAACATATACAATAATAACTATCAGTTCTTAGAATTCCTAATATCCACACACTATATATAAGAGTCAAGTGTATGTAGATAGTTATTATTGTATATGTTAACCTGACGAAGCTACAGTGTAGCGAAACAGCTGTCGTGATTATTAAATACAGTGTAAATCTTAAACATTTGTTTGTTTTATTTTCATATTACAAATGTAACAGTTGTTATATAGTGGAAACTAATCCACCCCGAAAAAAATATCAAAGGGCTTTGGCACACGAAGCGGCAAAACGCCAGTGAGTGTAGTGCAATTATTATAATTACTATTTATACGTATTTTAAGAAAGTATTGTGTTGAAAATTTTAGTATCTCGAAATTTTTGCAATATCCACGTATTGAAGTCCTCTGTTACCGAAAAGGTGGTTTTAAAAAAACGTTTTTCTGTATCTGTCTCTTTATCTCTCTGTGTGTATGACAACGATAACGGCCAAACGGTGAAAGATATCACTATAAAACATTACATTTAGGTATATAACATTCCCTTGAGATCTGATTAATTTTTAAGTGATATCGCTGAACCGGAAGTGGTAGTTTACGTCAAAGAAAGAACAAATTTTGTTAATATTACGTGAATTACTAAGTTTAGACAATTGGTTAAGGAATTAAAAGTACTGAAAAATGAATTTTATTACGAAAAATTCTTGTATAAATGAAATTTGGAAATTCCGACTGGAAGTTATGCTTTTACTCATCGAACAGTTTTTTGCCCACACAAATTGTGCATTCTGTAGATGTAAAATATGTAGATATAAAAATGTTTAGAACTTAATTTACAACAATTAATTTCGTATACTAATATTTTCAAAATTCGGATCAGAAGTAAACACTCACTTTTATCAAAAAACAGTTTTTTGGTAATTTTTGTTTGCAAATTATGAATTTCGCAGAGATTTATTAAGAGGATAAAAGTTTTTAAAACATAAGTTAGAATAACTTTGTATAACAAATTCTTACATAAGAAATTTGGACCGCACATACGTATAAGAATTTGTATGGCGACCACACTTCATTTTTATGTCTAACGAAAATGTGTACTGGGAAAAATATTTCTTTAATCAACTAACTAGAGGCATATTACTTTTCTGTAAGTTTAGTCAACTAGTAGTAGTAAGAATTAAATTGACTTATATTCTATGTAAATTTTGATTTGACTATGATAGGTATTATAATTTCAGGACAAGAAATAAGGATTTGTATTTTAAAACATATAGAGCATTCCTTCAATGTTATAATGCGTTCATACAACGCTTTTGAGTTTTTTGAAACGCAAGAACAGCTTGTGCTGAGATATTTTTCGATATTGAAACTTGAAGGAATTATTTTATTAACGACTGACAAAACACACAATAATTTTCTGCTAGTGTCTCTCTCCTTACATATAGGTATATAATTAATTATATTTTATTACGTTAAATGTATAAATTTTAATTAAATTTTATATAAATGGAAAATGGTGAGAATAGAACACACATTATACCTCAAATTACCTCATATAATTATTCTACTTCAACCGAATGAATTGTTCTCATTTTGTCGAGAGTTGAACATATTACCTTACGTAGAACTTCCACAACAAATTTTTGCTATGAGCGCACGTTATCTATCAGCTTTAATTAATATCATAGTACGAGAAAGAAAAAGGAGCAAAACACCCTGAAGCATCTGCAGCGGCTTTGTATCCATTCCAGTGCAAATTAAGCTCCACCATGCTCCAAAATAAAGGCGATATTTTCTTGCAAAATGTATACTATCCTGTTATACTTGACTACACTTTAAACTGATACTGCACATGCAAACTTTTTAGTCCGGGGATTTACTGCGTTACTTACAGTTTTCCAGTCGTGCTCCTTCATATTATTAGGGGTGGCTCCCTTATAAAAAGATCATTAATCTCATTGATGGAATTATATGTTCCCTGCGGTGGTAATTTTAAATGCTCTTGTGTCTAAACACGTACCATTTTTATACAAGAACTTATGCAGGATACATGTATCTCAAAGAAAATTGATTAATTGTTATTATTAAATTTAACTAACTAAATTTTAATCCGCTTCTTTTGCATCCGCTTACGGCTTTATTATAATTTCCTGTAAAATGCGAGAATTCCATGATGCTTTTTATAATGTCCGATTTTCTTAACTTTTTCCGCACTTAACTTAAAATCTGCAATAGCTAATTGTCAAATTGAATGTAGCAGTTACCATATGTAAATGTGGCAATTGTGTTTAATTTTACTTTCTTATACGTAGTATAAGGAACTATGATGATGATGATTCCGAAAAAGTGGTTTTTAAAAAATGCATCTCTCTCTCCCTCTCTCTCTCTCCCTCTCTCCCTCCCTCTCTCTCTCTCTCTCTCTCTCTCTCTCCTTCTCCCTATCTCTCTCTCTCCCCCTCTCTCTCTCCCTCTTTCTCTCTCTCTCTCTCTCCTTCTCCCTATCTCTCTCTCTCTCTCTCTCTCCTTCTCCTTCTCTCTCTCTCTCTCTATGTCAGTGTGTGTGTGTATGTGACAACGATAGCGGTCAAACCGGTATAGATATCAATTCCAAATTTTGTATTTACGAATATAATCTTCCTCTTGAGATCTGATTAGATTTTCAGTAAAATTGGCAAACCGGAAGCAGTAGTTTACTTCAGAGAAAAAATCGAATTTTGCCAATTAATCGCCAACTACCCAGCTTAAACAAATGTATAAAGAACTACCCAGCTTAAACAAATGTATAAAGAATTCATATATACTAAAAATTAAATTCGAAAAAAAATTTATGAAAAAAGTTTTTCGAAATACCTACCGGAAGTAGGTCTTTTACTCTTACCGAAAATCAGTTTTTTGCGAATATTTCACAAGCCATGCTCTTTAGACAGGTACGTTATGAGTATAAAAGTATTTAGAACTTAATTTCCAATACCTTTTGTATAAAAAATTTTTCAAAATTCGAACTGGAAGTAACACTTTTACTCTTATCGCATTGCGATTTTTTGGAAATATGTCGTAAATAATGCATTCTATGTATATTTATCAAGAGTATAAAAGTATTCAGTGCTAGATTTGGAATATTTTTTGTATAAACGAAATTTCAAGTGTGCATTTTGTAGAGATTTATTAAGAGACTAGAAGTACGTAGAGGAGGATTTTGAATAATTTTTGTATAAAAGAATATTAAAAATTCGGACCTAAATTAATTTACTCACAGACGTATTTTTTAAGAGGATAATATACGATGCCGTCACTATTTCACCAAAACATACATTCTCACATTATACCTCTAGCAATTTAGCATTTTCCCATCAAAAACATCCCCGCATATTCGTATTAATTTATTTGAATCTTTAATTTAAGTGATTGTTTAATACTTAATGATGCTCAACAATCCACTGAAGGCAAAAATTCTCACATAGTACCTTCAGCATGTTTAACACCATTAATTTTTTTTTTATTATTATTTGGAAAGAGTAAATATCATTACTAAACAAGAGAATATTCATTTGATATCCAATAAACTGAGTTATTTTATATCATAACTTACTTCATTTGATCATACATTATATCAACTTCTATTTTATTGACATCCTCCATCTTAAAATTAATGATGAGAAAAGAAAATTAATTGAATATATGTGTTTAAAAAAAAACTAAATTAAAAATTGAACTTTAAATCTTTAATATAAACTATCAAATCCTGAGTTAATGAGCAGTGCTTATAGGCCCTACCCTCACTTTATTATATTTTAACGGACTTCCGCTATATCAAATTTATTAATAGTCTATAAATTTTACGTCTTTATTACTTGAATTGCAAACTCAAAATCTATAGGTTTTATCCCGTTTTTTGACCTAATATACTAAAACAAATGCCGATCGATAATTTAGCGCCTCTCTTATTCAATTAAATTTTAGGCTGGCATCTTTTTCAAAAACGTTTGTCATGAAAATCTTTTGTTTGTTTCTTTAAGTTGTCACACTTACACCTATACGTATAGATCATCTTGACAGTTGCACAGTAATGGCGACGCCTTACATTGTTTGTTATTAAAGTTTTTCACAAATTTTCTCATCTAAGTGTATCTTTCTTCTCTTCCTCTTCAGTATAAACCGCCATTGTATTTGTATATAAATGCATTGCCCTTTTCACTGTTTGTCACATATTTCCTCTTGCCATGTATTAATTTTATTCTGATTCTTCTTTTAGAAGCTCATCGGTCTGGTAGCAAAGGAAAAACGTTATATTTAACGGGGATTTTTCCTGTCGAGCTCGTATTGCGAAGAACTCTCTTCTCCATCACATCTTTCCTGACTTCTAATCATGTTCTTTCTTCAGGTAAAACGTCTATCTGTAGAATGATATAAACAAACATTAACATTGTATTTTTCTTTTGCAGGTATCTAAACCATACACGACCACTTCCAGTGTCTTTGAAGCCCTTGAGCTACACAAGTGTCTTTTGAACTCATATTATTATCTACACAAGATGTTCTTATTTACGATCTAACATATTTATTATTTATTAAGGCATTAATGTGTCTTTTAGACATAAAGCCTGTTGATTTATTTAGTATTTGTATTGTACCTAATATTTATACTTATCTAACTCATGTATACCAACAAGTTATATATTTTGATGAAGGAGTTTATCCTTAAATGTTGGCAACCTATGCTACTTACATGTATATATTTTAAACTTATACCTTAACTTTAAATAAACAATTTTAAAATAAAATTAGTACCCTTTTTTAATAAATAAATTAATTCTTAAGATTATGGATTATGGACCATTTCTATCATACAGAAAACTCATTATTGTTATTATTATACCACGCGATCATTTAAAATCTAAATTATAGCAGGCGGGATTTTTTTTATTAGGTTGTCCAGAATGTCAATTATTGATTAGTTAACATTTTGAAACGTCACTTTGACAATTAAAATTGTAAATTAGTACTTATATATCAACTTAATTTAAATTTCACAGCTTGCTCTAATTTAGAATTTAAATGATCGCGCGATACTTACATACATGTGATACACATTTTCAATTTATTGACAATTTATAGTAATATAGAGAGAAGGATGGGATATATTCTATTAAGTGCCGCCGGCATAGAGAAAAGGACGATGCAATAGTAATCATTAATAATAACAATAATACATATCTAAAAGGTGTCACATTTCATCTATTCTTGAACATTTCTTTATTTCTTTACAATTACATATTCACATCAAATCTTAATTTCTCATTATTAAATGGTTACACAAAGAATAAGATACTTCTAAAGTTTTGCATAGATTGTAACCATGAATTAAATATAATTCCTCAAGATGAATTTCAGAACAAAAAAAATTTTTGAATTTGGGAAATATAAAAACAATATAAACTATGTAATTGTGTCTAATTTAACATAAATACATTATATTATACACCGTATAATCCCTCTCCCCCAATTATCCGCTATAGATGGATTGAACAGAAGTCTGCACAATGAAATTAGTGAGATAAATGATTACCAAATATATTTTATCTGGATGAAAGAGTTGTGTTTCCATCTGAAGACATTTAAAATTACTGTGAACTCTCTAGTAACTTCAAGAGAAATTAATTCTTTTAGAACAAATGAACACATAGCTAGACGGCCATTTTCATATTTTTTTGCTGAGTTAGATTCTACAACTTGCCTAATGATTCTGTATACACCCGCTCAATTGACATAATTAATTTTTATTTATAAATAAAGTGATTTATCATAAATAATAGGTGAAATGTTCAGTATTAATAATATTTGAGCAATCAATATTGTTGAGCGACAGAACCACAGACAATAGATTACAACCAGAATTCTCTATGGAGAGTAGCTAAAAGCTTTTCGAAGTACAGGTTAACTACGTTAAATATATACGTCCAGAATTATCAAAAACTTTATTAAAGTCACGTAACAGAGAAACGTTCTTACATCTTTGACAACAGAAATATATTCTATCTTTAAAGTAAGCCTTACATCAAAGAAACCCACAGCGAATAAAACTGTTTATGTTTTCCTTGTAACTCAATAAGTTATTTTAAGATGAAACAAAAATTAAACCTTTATGACGAGAGGGTATGAAAGACGCTGCTCTAATAAGACTCACAAAATAACTTGGGAATCTTCTTGTAGTATATTATCAAACCATTTCTTTACGTACACCCACATATATTTAGGTATATAAATAACCTATTGACTGGTAATATTTAATATAAAAATGACGTCAGCCGTAATCATTAAATTTATTTATCTGAAACTTTATACTGGTATTTGTTCAGTGATGTACAAAGGACGCCTCGAATACTTTAAAACGCGTCTGCGTAATAATAATAATAATAATAATAATAATAATAATAATAATAACAATACTAATACAAATATATGAATATGTAAATAAATGACGCCTTACACATGGTAAAATTTAAAAAAGATCTAAAAATTAAAAATGAAAATTTAACCTTTAAGGTTGTTCAGTACCCAGTTACGCAAACTAAATCCGCTATGGGGTCGCTAGTATGCACATTTCAAGAAAATAGTTTTTGTCTGAATTGTCCCGCCTACTTTTTGCCGACGTCAAAATTTATTCCATATTTTTAGTCTGAAAAACTGAAGAATGAATAGATACATTGAGAAAAACGAGAACACGTGTTCATAAAAATAATATAGTTTGTAGGGAGCGTGTAAATATTTCTTATAGCTGTTATTATATATTAGGAATTACTGGCAAAATGTAATTAATTATGGTCTCTTACAAATAAACATGGGTAATATATTTTTGTACGTTAAAAGTAAAAACACATATCTTCTCCGTTTATTAATATACAGGGTACTCATTTTTATTTTATTTTCTAAGTTTCCTATATTGTACATATAGAACGCCCGTTATTCAGTGTGAAACAAATGGACTTTTTCTTAGTACTATTAGTTTGACAGAAAAGTTTCCCCGTTCTTTAGAAAAGAAATCTTACTAGAGGCGACATTTTTATAATTTTGCTAGTTGCTATTGCCTATTGCCAATAGTTTAAGGTCAAATTGAAGGTTTTCATTTTAGCAATAGTAACTTTATTTTGTAAAATATTCAGCAAGCTTCAAGACGAGTGTCTTATAATTTCTAAAAATAGTGCGTGATGTTTCGGCAAGAAATATAAATTGACCAGTTTTCACATTTGTGTGCAGATGCGTAATAATAAAAATGATTTAATAACAAATACACTAAATAAACAGAAACGGCTCTCACCTCTAAGTTTTTCTTAGAAAACTAAACAGTTTGAAAATTACCGGCTGTTTCCTAAGTACGTCCCAACCTTAGGGAACAGCGGGGGTGTTCAGGCAGTAAATAAAATTGCTATTAATCTATTGATACATGTATTTTATTTAGTCAATTTAGAGATGTTGGCAATATATTTTCTATAGCAATTCTTGATTAAAATAAAAAGTAAACTTAAATTTAATTTCTTGTTTTCATGCCTCTTGGTATTCGTCCATCAATAATTTCTGGTACTAGATGTTGTTCGTAGAATGTTATCAATTTGGGTAACATACTTTTGTTCCACAAATCGTCATCTCTAAATATTCTTTCTACATTAAAATCGTCATCGGTCTTTATAATAAAATCACAAAAATTTCTTTTCAAAATGTTGAGTTAACCTTGTACATGAAAATAGTAATTGTGGTTTCTTTTCAATGTTATTTTGTTATCGACATAGGTAAAACAATTGGTTTTAACTTTCCCTTAATAGATGGCAAAAACTTTACTTCTACAATTCCATTATCTGCGATTAGTCCATCTGGGGAAGTTCCGAGGAATGAATATGCAGCATCTATATAAAATCCACATCTATTAACCTCAACACCAGTTAGAGCTTCATACTTTGCAATAGCAACAGACTAATTTACTCTTCCATAGATTATTGCACTTGTCCGTAAATCCTTATTTGTATATAACAGTCTTTTGAGTAAATTATGAGAATGTGTTGAAGCCCTTCTCTTCACAATCACACCAAAATTAGAGGCTGTTAGGTAATACTAGTTCTCGCCACAAGTTATTATCATGCTGCCCTCTCGTAGATATTTCAATTTCCTTTACTTTTTCTGGTGAAGATACTCTTGCTTTAAGTTTCGCCAGAAACTCTTTCTTTTTTTCTACCATTTCATCTTCACGAATATCTGGCAAAGAAGCATTTGGCCCATAGTGAATATTTGGTCCTGTTGTTTGCGCTTTCTTGTATATTTTGACTTTCCGATTTTTTTTCCGCAAATAGTGTTTTCGTTTGCCTTCGGTTTAGAATTAGATGAGAATAATGACCCAGAAGCCTTTCTCGCCATGCCCCAATGTGCCATCCAGGGCCACTTGCATGTGAAATCGCAGCAGCATAAGCTCGTGCTGTATACGAAGTACTTCGGGAAAAATTAATCCGCTTTCCCCCGGTACATTTTGCGACTAATGCCATATATCTTTCCGCCTGATTGGTTGTTTCATTGAAGGCAAGCCTGTCGGCTTTATTTATCATGGGTTCAATGCATTTCTGGATCTCTATAAGAAATTGTTTATCTATAGTGTTAGAAGAATCATCTTCAGTTAAATGTTTTCTTTTACAAAAATTTGCACATCTAATGTGATTACCAAGAACGTGATATGGTGCATTCTTTAATTCTGTTCGCAACGCCGTGGAATTGCTTTTATTGTCCTTGATTGACGTCCTTATACCTTTGATAAGTCTTTCAAGTTTCGATATTCCTGTCACATCTTTCGCAATCAAAATTTTTCTACTTGCAATAAGGAAGGATGTATTGACGCAGAGTGTGTGTAACTTTTCACTTAGGCAACGTGTCATATGGTAGCACATTCAATTTTTATCACTTGTCGACCATATGGAACCTTTTCTATAATGCGGGCATAAACACTGGAATCTCCATCACCTATTACATATTTGTACATGAGTCCATGCTGATCAATACTTTTGGTAAATTCCTCAACTATAACATCTTGCTCCATTGCCGTAGATGGACCAGTAAAATTTAGGCCACAGTCATGCTTTTTGGATTTCATTTTGTGTTTTTTATAATAGGAACATGCCGAACATGTTTTGCTACGAACGCCTATAAAAAGTGTTTTTTTTTGTTTCGGCTCCAATAATAATTGCTACACCCGAAGGGGCATTATAGCCATCTCCATAACTGCGTTTACTCCATCCACCGTCTATAATTACAGTTATAAAGGGTGTTCCATCAAGATTAACGTTTCCCTTATCAATAGCAATTTTTCTTTCTTCTTCATCTGCTTGTTTCATTTGTTTAAGTATATGTTCCTCCCAAGCTTCCTTAACCTTTGATGTTGTTCTACTATATGTTCTATCTGCCATAAAAGGTACATTCACTAAGGCAAATAATTCTTCACGCTGACTTTTTCCTATTCCAATTGCTAAATTTGCCCAAACCATAGCTTCTGTTAGATTGGTTCGGATGACATTGTCGGGTCTGTGCAAATAATTATAAACGTATCGCAATTGTCGCAAAAAAAATGCAATTTAGAAACAAGACCAATTCTGGTTTCCTTTGTAAATTTCCTTTTCCCCATTGTGCAATGGTTACCATGCTTTATAACTTTTTCATATTCTTTTAGGATATGACCTAAATTGACAATTCTTCGTCCTTGTAAGAGACCCGTTATACATTTGTAACTGGTATCCATTTTCACTTCCATAGGAGAATAAACGTCTAAATTCTCATTGTCAACCATTTCGACAGAATGGATATCTGAATTATCATTTTGAGGCTTCACTTCAAATTCCTGTTCCGGAATTGCACATTCAGATTTAACATTTGTTTTTTTTGTCGTTTCTTTTAGATTCTCTGCAAGAAAAAAATAATTTAGAATTATTCTATTTAAATGAAATATAAATTTACCGAAACTTTTGATGCAAGTTATAAATTTTCCTTGACTTCGTTGTTTTCTTTCTGCGTCTCGAAGCACAAATTTTACTTTTACATCCCATTTCAAATAACTTTTTATACACTAATCTTACGATTTATGGAATACGAGTACGGCGTGTTTACATAATATATGGGATGTACCAGCAAGGGGCGGTATTCAAAAATAACAGGATAAATCTGGTTTAATCTGAATAAATCTACAAAGAAAAATAATGTTATCGTTGTTGACAGTTACGTGCAGATCAACCTACATGAAGATGAGAGAAAATGGCTAGAAAACAAAGGTGATGCTGTCGAGGTCAGTGTTCCTGGTAACGAGGTCATAGAAAGGAGAATCCCATCTGTGTTTAATATATTTCCGATTATTTCCAACAAAGATACCTACAAAAAGAAAAAACGGATAGTTTTAAATAATGGGAAAAGGAAATACATAAAGAATGATGATGAAGAAGGATATTCCTACTCAAGACAAAGAATCGCGAATGTGCATGGACTTTAATAATAAACAATTTGTGTGTAAACATTCGGTGCATTTTTCAACTGTCAAAAATTGTATAGGTATATTTCGACCTGGGAAAAACTTGAAGAAAACAAACATGAACACGGCAACACCAACATAAACATTAGTGTGTGAGTTGTGGCGCTGCAGACGGATAGTCGTGTTTTGTTTTGAGGGTGGAGGTTATAAAAAGGCGCGAACGACGATAGAAGAGAAGAAGCTGCCGATCTTTTCAATTTGCCGGACGCAAAAATTTTGTTAGCGTATGATTGCAGGTGTTCAAATACACTGCGCTAAATCAGATTAGTTGAATGTATTGTTTTATTTTGATTTTAATAGAGTTTTAATTTTCATATTATTAATTCATTCTTACTTTGATTAAGTTCATATTTAATGTTTATCAAAAATGGTAGACATGAATAAACAAGAATTTGATGATTTATATCAGAAATATAAGTAAGTTTTATTTGAAATAAATTTATGATTCAGATAATTGATGATGTGACGTACGCTAGAGATGCTATGTGTGAATATTCATTTCTAGTAAAGCGTTAGACATCATTAATACTTAAATAAAATATTATTTTTGCTAAATTAAATTAACTTTTGTATATCATGGGGGAATTGTTAATGGTGTAGAAGGGCATTGGGAGTACTATGTGAAAATATTTGCTTGCAATATTTGCTGAGCACTATTAACAATTTATATTGGAAAACTTAATAAAATTTTAAGCATTTTGAATACGTAAGGATACAAGAATTCTTGATGGACAAAAGCCAATCTGTAGTATGTAGAATGTGTGAATATTTGCATATGGGGATTGGTAAAGGTTACATTCAGGGTATTTTGTCCTTTGCGAAATTTTAGATCTTCGGAGGCATTACGTGCGAATGAATGTCTCTGTGGAAATGAAATTTAGCGTCGTAGGGGAAAAATTATTTCTTTAAATCTACGAATACAATATTAAAAAATTAAGGATAGCATAAATAATATTTTTTCTTGAATCCACATAAAGGATAAAAGCGATGTGTATTTCTTGTATATATATATTTTTTTATGGTTGGAATAATAAAAAGACATTCCTAACAGCCACATGTTATGAATAGCATTTTTTTTTATTGTGTTGATTGTTTAATGTATAATTAGGTATATGAATATAATGTTTATGAAATTTGAATACTTATTTATTATTAACCTTATCCTAATTGAATTTAAATAAGAAATGTTGCTGACGAATAAAGAATGGATCACTGCCAGAACCTACGAAAATAGTGTGAATGTTAACAGGGATTAAGATTAAAAAAAAATTATTGGAGTAGCTTTAATTATGTAATTACAATCTCTGCATTCATGAAAAATTATGCAGTTTTGTATCATTAACGCAGGGTTATAGCATAATTATTGTTATTATTTAATTAAATTCTGCTGATACAGACTATAGCATAGATTATAATATGGCCATGCCCAACGTGTGATAATAATGCATATAAACATTTTATTTTATAAACCATATGACTATGCAAACCACTGCAATATGATGTGTTGGAAGTGTGGTGTTCGAATCGAATTATGTTAGTCTATCTTGTATCATAAATATTCTGATAAGATATTTTGAATATTTGTTTCAACATACATTGCTGACATCCAACTTTGATATATAGTAGACAATGCTGACCTGTATTTTGAATGACCACCAAATAATAAGACACAAAGATTATAAATAAAAATATAAAAAAAAATGCTATAATAATATTCTAAATAGATGTGTATTTCGCCAGGTTTTAGTGTGAACATCAACAGTATACAATATCATTGGTTATGCGTACTGTTATGTGCTTGTGTTGAAATGGAAATAATATAGGAAATTGTATCGGAAAATACACAATGGGATATTGAAAATAAGCAGACAAAAACTTCAAAAGCCGAGCTTAAAACGAAGTCAATAAACAGTTTTATTTATGCTGTTTCCCGCTTTCCTGGTGTTATTTATTTGTTTCTTTCTCATCATAAAAGAAACATTATATTGTGGCGTTTTCCATAAAGTGAACGTTTTAAATGTCTAACCCTGTATTTATAGGTGGATAGGAGTCATAAAAGCTGCAGGTTGAAAGTTGTCTGTAATAGTAGTGTGAATATCCAAGTATATAAATCTTTTATTCTATTTCGTCAAGGTTGTAACAGTAGATGTTAAAGTATCTAAAATATGGTATCTCGTAGTTTTATTATTTAATTTTATTTTGGTGTATTTATCCACAAGAATAATATTACATATTTATTTCTTTTGCTAGAAAATTTATCGAATGAGTATTTTTGGAAAAGGCCCGATATTGATTTTTAGAGAAGAAGATACTGTTCACTTCAACATTTATACATGAGCATGTTAAAAAAAATTAAATTTGCTTAATTTGAAAGATATAAATATTGATCAATACATTTTTATTTATTTATTTCTTTATCGGAAAAAATATATCATAAACATACAAAATATTTCGGATTAATGAATACCGTCATAAAATTATCAAATTGAGGGTTTTCTCAAACCTACACTGTACCTAATGGACTCGATGCCTCTCAGTGAAAGAAATACCAAACTGTTGGAATGCTAAGAGCTCAGTATCATCTTAGTTGAAAACTGAGTAAAAGACCGTTTTACGCAGCACCTTTACCCATATACTGAATTTTGATAGGTGTTTGAAACTAAAGATTTCTTCCCAAAAAGACTGTTAACCAAACTATTGCATGGTGTTAAGGTAGTACAAATAGGTAGTTCCAGAAAAAAAAATCGTTTTCATAAGAGCAAGTCCATTCTCGTGTCACCCAATACAATATTGAAGCTGTCAGGAAGGTGCTACGAGTTCAACAGCTAAGTGAATTATCACGTGATAAAAGAATATCTGGGCATTTGTGTACAATTAGCACCACTTTGTATGAACTTCTTCAAGTAGGAAAAGTTCTTTTTCTCCGCTAACTAACTAAACAACAATTGTCTTCACTCGAGACGAGACACGTAGTTTTTCCCAACGACAATGCTGTTACAATTTAAAAATCATCAGTTTGATTACTTTTATTTGTTTTTTAAATATATCGTAGTAAAATTAGTACAATTTTTGTCTTGGTCAAATAAAGTGAGATTCTCTTTTGTATATTTCGGTATGGTAGAGCGATCTATGAATGACTTTAAGAACGCTTCTGTCTTAATTCAATAAGCTAGCGTAGTGCTGGTGCAGTTATCTATAATTTATTCGTCAGCTCAACCTTATTAGACTTCGCATTGTTTTAATTTCTTGTAATTGCTTTCTTAATAACCTTTAACATTTAAGTTGTAACGCAAGTTTAATTAATTCGGCTTTGTTAGAGTTTTTTGTCTATATTGTTCCCTCGGCACGGTTGAATTGAGATGTGATTCTGGTTTTGATCGTAGTCTTGTAACAAGCTAATCGTGTGATTAAGCCGTTGAATCTTCATTCAATTAGTTGGATGGATTAAAATTCCATAGGTATCGTTGATTTGCGGAGTATTTTTGAATGGGATTCTCTGTCAAGAAAATTTGCCATTGGTTTTGGATTTATTGATAGTGTAATTTGCTATTTAGCGGCTTATGTCGGATTAAGTAGGTTAAATCCACATGGTGTTAGGTTTTTATATATATTAGACAGTATATACGATCATTCATATGCCTCTTAGGACGTTTTCTTTTGAGTCAGGTATATACTTATTTAAATTGGTTAATATCTCATTTTCAGTACACCACGCCACGTGTTTGTTTTTCTTTTGACATTTTTCTTATACGAAGAATTAACTAGTCTCTCTATTTAGGGAAATAATAGAGGTGTAATACCTTGAAGAAAATACACAGAGATTTATTACCTTGAAGAAATCGAACAGGGTAATAATTGGAATAGTAATTTTGGAGATGTTTAAAAATCTTACTGGAAGAGAAAATTACAGTCTATATAAAATCTTTATTTTGCTGAGTTACCCAGATTATTTCTTGTGACCAGCTGTGCTTTCCTTTGTTTACCGTAGAGCTGTAGAACTCAACCAGTGGAAGTCCCCTGGCTCCAGATGAGTGACCCCTTCTTAGTTTAATTTTGAAAATTAACATATTATTAATTGGAATACGCAGGTTATGTATGATGGTCATTCAGATCGTAGAAGTTCGAATAGTTTTTTTTGTATTACCAAAATTTCCTTACGTAGAAGCCGATTTTAGAAGGTGTAATTGAATAAGTCTTAGTAACTTTGACATATATTCTATAATTTTTCTTTTCTATTTTTTTGTAAAAGAGATAAGCACCTCTGGCTTATCGTAATTATGATTGATCTAGGATAATATTATTGTTTAAGTTTCGTCGCTGTTACCTATTTTATACTTTTGATGTAACGAAAGATTTGCAAATACTTCGAACTTTCAGTTAAATTTTACATATTGTGCGTTTTTTAAATTTAAGAGTTTTTCAGTTCAAACTATTGAAATGTTGTTATTACTTTAGATTTAATTTTTCTTTGAGTTTTAAATTTTTAATATTTTTATGTCATACAGAGTGATTCGATAAATGCCTCCTTGTTGTTTTTTGAACTCCTTATGGATTGTAGAATAACGTGACTTATATACAGGGTGATTTTTCTCTTTTTTGATTACTCACCTCGACTTTATTTTATATTATTTGAAACATCATAATGTTCAATTTTGTTGAATTAAAGTTAGTATTTTTTTGTCTGAAATTTGGCTTTTGTTGAGTTGCTTTAACTTATATCCACCTAATTCGTTCATCTACGATACCACGTTCGTTGACTTCGATAGACTCAAATTTCAGGGTGGCGCCCTTATAATTTGCAACACGACGTTTCGATCCATACCATCTTCAACTGAGAAAGCGACTCGTCTGGAAATTTTGTTTGTAATTATTCTGAATTATTCTGAATTTTTAATTTAAATTTACTCAGCGCCATATAATTATTGCCAAAGGCCTTATGACGTTTCATACTTGGCAATGCTTCTACCCATCGCTTCCAGATATGTGTTGAGAACAAGCGCAAAGCCAAAATCTGCCGTCACCTGACTTTGAGTGGTTTATCAGCGTAAAGAATAGACTGAACGGAAAGATATTTCCCAGCGAAAAAAGCCTAGTGCTCCCAGATTTCATATTAAACATGTTGGAATTGGTTTGATGACTAATTTCAAAGATTGGTAAACGCATGGAATATGATGGAAGTTATTTATGAATATCAGAACTCGCTTGCAAACCCTTTTCCGTAATTATTTTTGTATTTTGTGTCAGATACCCAAACTTCGTTTTGCCACTTTTTCAATAACCACATGGGCCAAACTTGGGTCCGTTTTTTTTTTTTGTTAATTTTGATCAAAGACATTTTGTATTTGATAGACTCTCAAAAGTTAATCCTTGCTGACTCCCTAAAACTTTTTTAAGGTGTAATAAGCTGTCTACAGCATAAATTGTTGCTACAGAATGGTTTAAATAGTGTTAGTGTTTGCTTATTAATATTGAGTGATTTAGGTTCCTACTTTATAGAAGAATTTGGGTGTTAGTGGACGCACAACATGAACTTTTTAATAAATGCTTAAAAATATACGGACATATATCGTATGTTATATATCTTATTTGCCACTCAAACTGTTTCCAAACATGACTACATGATTCTTGTATGGTTTCTATATAAGTTATCAATGTAATCGAGACACTCCAAGGAAAAACTTTGACCTCTTTCTTTATTCAAGATGAGGGTATTATCTTGAAAGGGGCTACAATTATTAATTGCTTATACAAGATTATATATCCTACAATTGTATATTAGGAGGCATCGAGAGAGACACTCTTACTAGTTAAAAACTTACTTCGTTTCCGTTAGAGACAAAGGAGTTAAATAACATATCATTTGATATATATGTAAATAAAACTAATGTTTTATTAAGTGCGTGTACTATATCGTATATCTGACATGATATTGTTAAAGCTTTTATACTAATTTATAGGGCGCGGACATAATCGGTTTAAACTACGACGAAGTTACAACGGAGCAAAGAAATAATGATAACAACACACGCTTACTGAATAGCACTAGTTCATATGGTGAACTGCAACATCTATTTACGCTCGAGAAGTGCCCGAGAATGAGAGCAAAAAATGACCATAAAATAAGGAATTTATGAGTAAAATCCTTTTTTCATCGGCGTAGATATGAGGGTGGGGGGTTTTTAAAATTTATTATATTTACCTTATATTTCGCAAGGGAAATAAAATTTTCATTCATACTTACGTTAGTTTGGTTTTTTCATTGTTTTGACTGTTAATTACGTACTTCGTAATTTTTGTAATAGTCTGTTTAATACCGGTTTTTTGAATCGACTTCTCCCAAATATCTAGACGTAGGTGTGCACTGGATTTCGTTTAGTTTCTATAACATACGCGTACATTTTTAGTTATCATTTATTTAGATCTAGAACGTTGTTCATGTTACTTTTTCCGATACGAAAATAAATTGTCAGTGATTCCGAATTGTATTACAAAGTGTGTAAAATATCGTTACAGAGTGCCAAAATATCGCACGTTCGTCACTTAGCTTTGCTAAAACATACACAAAATTAGTTTTTATGCAAAGAATGTCGATAGTTACAAAATTTCGTTACATGTTTAAAAGACGATCTCGAAGTATTTTTGAGTGCAAGGAATTAACACAAATCCCAATTTTAAAAAATCAGTTTTATTCTTTCAGGAACACTTTGAAAAATTGCCTAAACTAATCACATATTTTGAAAATCGAAGTCTCAAATTAAAACATGGATTAACCACATTAGACGTGGGGTATTAATAATTTCAAAAGTATTCCAAGTGACTTCGGATGTGGCCTTCAGCAAAAGTTAGACGCAGTTTTTAATAGAAATCCAGATTTAATAACATTGCGGCAATTGTGTATGCTAAATTCGCTGAAATAAAAGAATATTACCAGTACGCACCTATAACCAGTTGCGATGTAGAAAGTACGTATTGTATCTACAAGGATGTACTTAATTCAAAGAGAACAGGTCTTACAGAAGATAAAATGAACAAATAATTAGGTATTTTGAATTGTATAGATCACCAGACACTTGTTATCCAACTATATAAATAAAATTAAAACCTCTTTAAAAGTACAACATTTCAATAGTGCGCCCATGGGCGATGAGTCATCAACCGTACGTGTCCGTGCCCTACTAATTTACATAACAAGGAAAACCTATCGCTACTTTTCTCACTGTGCATAGTATACACACTCTAGTTATTGTCACATAACACATTATGTGTATATTATTATTGTAAGAGTATTGTTATTTTCAATTGACATTCTCAATTGTGCCAATAACATTTCATTTCTCTTTTATATTTATACCTTTTTACCTTTTTTTTTTACTAAGATGACGAACATTTTTAGAGATGTCTAGACTTTCAAGTCCCCTGATAACGAAAAAGTGGTTTTCGCATCTCTCTTTGTCTTTCGCTCTGACACAATAGCGGTCAATAGCCAACAACACCAAATTTTATATTTCAGTTCCTAGTCTTCTCTTAAAGACATGCATGGATTTTAAGTAAAATCGGTTGACCGGAAGTAGTAGTTAATTTTAGTGAAAAAATCAAATTCTATCTATAACTCTTTAACGGCTAACTTTAGATATACTTTAAAATATAACAAATTTAGATAATGAATTTGAAAGCAACTATTTTAAAAATTTCTTGTCCGATGTAGGTATGTCACACTTATCAAAAAACTCAAAAGTCGATTAAACTTATTAGCACTGTATATCTAATCTAAATATAGTCAATATTAATCAGTCATTCTTTAATTTTATGAATTGGCCTCAAAGTTTTCCTTTCAATGTACATTGTTTATAATAAATGTGACCAGCAGAGTGAAACCTACGTACACATACAGTAGCTAGTTAATCATTAAAAAGTGTTACGAAATAAAAACCATCCGCAGCTTTTTCCTTCTCTTGTGCACTGGTGTGGTAGATTAACGCATAGGAATTCCACAGTTAACAGCCTGTTGCGGTTACTTTTTTTGATCCGTCCGCATCATTCGACCAATTCGTCCATAACTCCCTGTACAACGTATAGAAAACAGAAAATCCGCAAATCGCACGGCCACATAACTCATGCGTAATATATGGTAACAGAGAATTATTTATGGCTTTTAAAAGTACTCACAACTCTGTTACTAATTTATAGGTGTGGGCCGGGTAATTTATTCGATTGTCCTTGTTCACACTTGCTAGCTATCTCACACTTGCATCAAAGTTTACTGTTCTGTATTTTTTTATTTTATTCTAAAACTATCTATTTTCATTCAGATTATTATATCTACTGAAAGAATGTGAGCGTGCAGACATATGTAATTTGAATTGAATGTTTTATAATATCAAGCTCATATAAATAAAGACATTAACAAGCATCTAACCATGGTATGGGGATAGTTTAACGGTAGTGCTTCATTATTAAAGCTGGTTCGTTGATACTTTTATTTATGTATATATAAAAATGTTTTGCCTTTCATTATTTATGTAACTGATTTAGCTTCAGATGATACAATAGAGTAATTAATGGGGATGATCGTCTTCTTGACCTAGTTTTGTGCAGTAGGTACTTTCAATGATATTACTGTTTTTTTTTTGATGAGCCGCCTTTTGTTCCAGTAGATGCTTATCATCTTTCTCTATCTATTCTTTGTGAAATAGTGGATTCTTTTAAGAAATCAGTTTTTTCCCGTAATCAAAAGAACTACAAGCATTATTGAAGACGCAATTTCAATACGCTTTATAATAATTATCTCGTAAACACAGAGTGGTATTAACGAAGGTGTAGACTTTTGCGGTCGTTTTGTAGATCTAGTTGTCCTCGTTGGAATGCGTCAAGTTAGGCGTAAATTACGACATGTTGTCCACTATTGAAACATACATCTTCAGTGCTGCAGGTAGTTATTCGTCGATTCGTAGTTGCTTGAATAATAATAGAAAATAGATTATGCTGAACTTTTATAAAGTAATCGGGTAGATGCAGCCCTGAAGATACTCCTTGCAATAGTAGACGAAATAGAAAACCATAAGGTGACAGACCGCCATTTGTAGCTTGACTTAGGAGAACCTTGGTATTGAGGACAAGAATCAACATTGCTACAAGTAAAACAATATTAATCTGCATGCCATCCGAACCCAGGAAAAATAATCGAAAAATATCCGGTAAATTCCGTTGTAGAACAACCATAGACACGTGGTTCTGACTCACTGGTCATAAACCAGTACGGTGTAGCCAATAAATAAGTTGGGATAAACTTGGAGATGTAAGCATACACGGAAGACCATCAGGAGACAGATCGTCATTTGTAGTTTCAGTTACAATATACTCGGTTTTGAGGACAGCAACCAACATCGCCACGAGGAAGACATTTTCAATCTGCGTGCCATATATGCGAACCCATTTCTCTTAAATGTAGCTTCATCACAAAATGAAATCTGATACATTGTGGTTTGTGATTTATTTATACTGTATTTATAAAAACTTACCTCTGAAGATCTTGACGTAATACAAATGGAAATTAATCTTCTCTAAGGTTCTCTTAATAAAGTTTTTGCCCACATCAAGGATTTTAGAAAGGTTACACACGCTTTTGTGAGAATTTTCTTGAACGCATAACAAAAGAACCTTTTGTGCGTCTGCGTTTTCTACGGCAGCAGTAACACTGCTCCTTTTTTCATACAGAATGCTGCCAGTTTCTACATATCTTGTTAACAATTTTTGAAAAACACTCTTCGATGACAGTAGCATATTTGGATATTTTTGGTTGTATATTCTTTGTGCCAGCAACCAATTTCGGCCACTTTCCCCCAAGACCATATCTATTAATTCTAATTTTAAATATTTCATTTTGCATTTAATGTAAATTCATGTACTTATAATGACGATTTCCATTTCAACTGAAGTTATAAATTTAAGTTTGACGTTCAAATAATTTTTGACACACAGCGACTGCGATATTCTCTTATACTATTGCTAATTCATGAACTTCTAAAATTTTCATGAGTTTTAAAATTTTAATAAAAAGTATTTTTTTATAAATTAAAAATATTAGAAGTACCTCTTTTTGATTAATTTTAGTTATGCTATGTTTAGTGCAAGTCATGGCAACTTATATTTTTTAGTAGTAATCGGGTTTATCCAGATATAATATTCTATAACTTATGCAATACCGCCCACAGACGGAAGAAAGTCATATTTTTAAATAGTAAATTTTAAGTACTTTTCAATGCCATATAAATCCAGGTGTTCCATTTAAATTTTTTTAGAATTTTTAACTTTTGCAAATGGTATGTTATTCTAAAGAACATCCATAGATATGTCGCAATAAACATTAATTTCACGTACTGAAAAGATATATCTACTAATTGAGCGCATAATAGGTATCTCATCATCAACCGTTATTTCACAGCAACTTTTCAAATGTTGTACCATGTTTAAGGAAAAATCGCGATATCTCATAAACAGTTATTGAAAATCCAGAAATACAAATTGATGTTATTTTAATCAGCTCTTCAAGGGCTATCATAAATTGTAAAAAAATTATAGTATTGGTTTAAAAAAAAACATAAGTAGTTTGTGTTCGTTTGTCGTTGTCGAACACTCTATATAAATGAAAATATTATTGAATTGTACAATTACAATTTTTGTATTAAAAATTATTCCCTATCTATGTTATTAGATACCAGTAATGGACTTAACCGCTGGGACACCCGGTATATGTCGTTTTAATTATTCAATTCAATCTTATGTTAAAAATATTAAATTTTATAGGAAATAAACGTTAAAGAAATATACTTATTTGTAGTTGTGTTTATTATACCATATATTTGCATATTTAATTAAATAATTTAATTTGGAATAGTGCATAGACCAATCGAATAAAATAAATTCACTATCAATTTTATGGGTGACCTGTGAATAAATGTCAGAGACATTAATTCACGGAAAAGCGTAGATGCAAGATCGTTCGTACGTTTTTTAGTTTTAATGACAAGTTTTTTAGGTTAAAAATTACTCATTCCCTTCTTATTTGACCGGGCGTTCGTTTTCAAAAACGCAACGAATAGCCCAGGTTATCTACATAACTGACAATGAACGCGACAACAACAGTACTACCAAACAATTACTGATCTTGAATTGACCAGCAAATCGCAATGAATTTTCAACTTGGCCCGCTATATTTGGACACGTCGCGTGTGACAATTGCGTTTACTGGTAAAAAGTTTTTTGATGTCCGTATAAACGTGCGTGCCCTGTTGTGAGTGCGTGACAGGTTGGCGTGGCACGTCAGTCGTCTAAGACGCATGCTTGCTAAACGGAGGCCTTATCGGGCAATTTCGAATTACTTAAACGGCAACTTAATACATTTTAATTGGGTGAAAATTTGTATAAGTTTACCAAGGTATAAGTTTTGGGAAGTGAAAACGGAAAATTCCCGTCTTCGCAATTCATTATTCCTTGGAATATTTTATTAAACCGCTAAATTAAATGTTATTAGCGGTAAATCCTAAATGCCAAGGAAATATCTACTGGTGCTAATATATCATTGAATACACGCAAGTTATTCTCTTAATCTCTTGTACAAAAAGAAAAGATTATTACATTTTTCGGGAATTAAGAAACCTTGGAAAATTAGCATTATCTAAATAATATATTAGTAGTAGTAGTTAGTTAAAATAGTATTTCGTTATTTTATACTCTAGATGCAAAACTTCCTTAATTCATTAAAAATCAAATTGAGAAAATTGCAAAAAACTATATTAGCATTAAAAATTGTTAAAGAAGCTCCAAGAAATGTTTTCATTACCTTGAATTTGCTCACTACCAACTGCTTCCAGAATTGATTTTAAACAATATATGGGATTTATTCGTAATTAAAAAAAAAAACAAAGCATTAGTTAGTTTTGTAACAAAGTCTTTCAAAAATCGAGTTTTGTAGCATTCCTACAAGAAATTGCATGGGAAACGAAATTATTCACATTGGGATTATAATTACAAAATATATTACAAGTTTAGCGAAATTATATAAACATATCTACTTGACATTGTTTTAAGCTACTAAATTCAGCCTAAATGTTATTTTCGTTACTACTTTTGCAATTTTCGTCAATAAAAAATGTTGCACTAAGGTGTTGGGTATAAAAGCTTAAGTCAGGATTATAGGTTTTCTTTTCTCTAAAACAGACATAGCCTCGCATACATTGGCATAGCAATGTGGTTGACCTCGCGCCAAGATATTGCTATTATTCGTTTTTCCTTTTGAAGAAATAAACATCTTTGCCTGGACGAACTGAAAATGCCACAATCCTGGAACTTTAGTGACAATTTGTGATTCATTTTTCCAATCTATGTCCAATTTACTAATCGTTGCAGTACAATCTATTATCTCATTATATTCAGAGGGCTCTATTATGACAGATTGTTTTTCACTTGTTTTTCTATTACTCCAAACACCCGATAGGGTGGCATAAAAGTATGACCAACTACTGAAAATATCAGGCTAACAGACTTTATATTTCATGGTGCGTCCCTTTGTATCCAATCTGATATCATGGTCATCATTATACTATTTTTATTTTGACCGCCGCAATAGTCTGCATCAATTGTTTCATTAAAGTTAAACTTATTTAATACATACCAAACAGCTGATGCAATAGCATTTGAGTTTCTAGGAAAGTCTACCTGCAACGATACATAGTAATAAGCAGTGTATTTATTCAAAGGTCCATTGGAATATCCATAGACTACCGAAAAATTTTAGTAAGTAATTTGTTAGCTAAAATAGCTGATCAGGCAGTTTTGGTAACGCCAAATTTATTTCGCAGTCTAAGTAAAATACTGGGATATTTTCCGACGGTTGTTTCATTAATGCAAAAAATGCTTTTGCTTTTGACTTATGCAGTTGTTTTTGGGTTATAATGTTTTGCTTCTCGGAGCTGGGCATATATCTGTCTATCTTCGGAGACCCAAAACATACGTTATAATTGCAATTTATGTAAGTTCGAAAATATAATGAATCAATGCGTAGCTTATCCTCTACTTTGGAATTGGAAATGTTCCACAATTTTGAAAATTCAACTCACCCCGGTAAAACATGCGAGCGCTTGTTTGACTAAGGCAGTAGCGACTTTTTACACATTGAAGAGATTCAATGAAATTCTTTAATGCTACTTTTTTGCACTCATTTGCAGGCATTTCACCTCGTAATACAAATATTTTCATAACACGCTCGATTGTGTCTCTACTGAATGTAGATTTTGTAATTATTTAATATTAGTACTTTTAAAATTTCTTTTTTTAAGTAGTAAATGTCCATTTCTGTAAAGGCATATGTGAATGGAAAGACATAAACGATAAAGGTTCATCTTTTATTCTTTACTATATTAATACTGTGACTTACATATATACATTTATACGTAAAACGTATATGCATGTGTTTGGGATACACACACACATTAAATGTCATTGCCGACAATCGAACGCACAGACACCGGTGTTTTGGCCTTTGAGACCTCATCAGTGCACGTGGAGACTGTCGACAATGGCTTTAAAACTTAAAACGCTACTTATGTCAGTTTTGCGTGGTAGATGCAGTGAGAGTATCACAGCGACATCTAACACCCAAAAGATGACACAGAAAAAGCGATGGCTTCTGACGGCATGTTCTGCTATACAGAGGCCTGTATGTCAACAGTCTATCCCTTGTAATAGAGCCTTATGTGAAGTCACCAATCAAAACGAAAGTGATACTCTCACTGTACCTACCACGCAAAACTGACATAAGTAGCGTTTTAAGTTTTAAAGCCATTGTCGACAGTCTCCGCGTGCACTGATGAGGCCTCAAAGGCCGAATCACCGGTATCTGTGCGTTCGATTGTCGGCAATGGTACTTAATGTATGTGTGTATCCCAAACACATGCATATATGTATATACGTTTTACGTATAAATGATTACAGTGAGGACGCGCGGGTTGGAATAAATTCATTTAAAATTTTTGGTTTTGTTTTATGGAAAAACGCTCGGATAGGTCGATATTTATTTTTAGCTGCGGTTTTTCTGATGGTAAATTGATGTACAAAGGGTGGTACAAAAATAAGTTACGACCATCAATTTTTTTTTCAAATAGAAACATATGTTTTTTATTTAATTTGTTAATTCTACATCGAATTCTAAGTATGTTTCATGTACCATGTCCTATACCCAAACTCAGCAGTTTTCGAGAAATTTACAATTGAACATATCAATAACTGCAGTTATTGATAGGACATGGTACATGAAACATACTTAGAATTCAATGCAGAATTACCAAATTAAATAAAAAATATGTTTCCATTTGAAAAAAAAAATTGATGGTCGTAACTTATTTTTGGAACACGCTTTGTAGATCAATTTACCATCAAAAAAACCGCAGCTAAAAATAAAAATGAGGTGTGGCCACCACACGACTTTCTTATACGCATAAGCGTTTCAAATTATAGAATTTTAAGAATTTTTTTTTACAAAAATTATTCAAAATCCTATTCTAAGTACTTCTATCCCTATTCTAAGTACTTCTATTCTCTTAATAAATCTCTATAGAATGCATACTTTGCAAGATATTATCAAAAAAGTGCTCCTCGCTAAGAGTAAAAGTGCTACTTCCGGTCCGAATTTTAAAATTTCATATATACAAAAAATATTGCAAATACAGTTTTAAATACTTTTGTACTCTTGATAAATATATATAGAATGCATAACTTACGACATATTTGCAAAAAATCGCTATTCGATAGGAGTAAAAGTGGCACTTCCGGTCTGAATTTTGAAATTTTTTTTATACAAAAGATATTGAAAATTATGTTTTAAATACTTTTATACCCGTAACGTACTTGTCTAAAACGCATGATTTGCGAAATATTCGCAAAAAACTGATTTTCGATAAGAGTAAAAGACCTACTTCTGGTAGGAATTTCGAAAAACTTTTTAAATAAAATTATTCTCAATTTTAATTTTAAGTATATATGAATTCTTTATAAATTTGTTTAAATTTAGTAGTTGACGAAATATTGGCAAAATTCGATTTTTTCGCTGAAGTAAACTGCTACTTCCGGTCTACCGATTTTACTGAAAAACTAATCAGATCTCAAGAGGGAGATTATACATGTAAATACAAAATTTGGAATTGATACCTACAGCGGTTTGACCGCTATCGTGGTCACACACACACACAGAGACACACAGAGACACAGACACACACACAGACACACACACACACAGAGACACAGAGACATTTTTTAAAAACCACTTTTTCGGTATCAGGGGACTTGAAAACTGCAAAAATCTCGAGGTCGAAAATTTTCATCATCACAATACTTCCTTATACTACGTATAAGAAAGTAAAAATCGACCTATCAGAGCGTTTTTCCATAAAACAAAACCAAAAATTTTAAATGAATTTATTCCAACCCGCGCGTCCTCACTGTATATGTAAGTCACAGTATTTATTTACTGCTTGATGTTAGTTTTAACATCCATGTGTTTACACTTTTCATTTTCGTTTACAATATTAATATATAATGTACTCTAAGAACTAGTTTCGACATTTGTATGTCATCTTCAGCCTAGAATCTAAGCAAATGCAAGATATAGTTATAAAATGTTCTTATTAATAAGTCTATACAAAATTAAATTTATCTCCAATAGTAACATATGCATATAGAATACTCACAGTCATTAATATTCAAAGTATCTCTTGTCAAGAGAGGTTGTATGCGGTTACATATAGAATTGGTACTGAACTAGTCAAACCTATTTGATAGAAAATTACCATGTTAACATACACAATTAACAGAAACAAAATCAAAAATAAAAAGTCACACGCAAATATCAGTATTACATGCAATGTAAAATGGAGGTAAACAGAGTGAATAACAACGTAACAAGAAGTATCTCAAATGAAAATTATGAAATTATTAATAAAACTTAAGAGTAAACTTAGTACGACATATATAAATAGTATAAGTTTGTGTAAATATATGGCAGTTGTGCAACCAAAATGGCAGGATATTGTTATATTTAAAGAGCTCGTAAAAATGCAAAAAGTGGTTTATCGTGTGTATACGAGTATATTTGATCGTTCAATAAATTAAAATGTTGTTTGTGTCTTTCAATTTCCAAAGTTCTTTGACCGTTTATGTAATATTCAAATATTTTGGAAATCAATGTTATGTCCAGTTTCAAGTCTATGCTTGTAAATGTTTGAAGATAATTGATTTTTGTGTTCATACACTCTGTTACTTAATTGTCGTCCAGTTTGACCTATATAAATAGAGTTACATTGAGTGCATCTCAAATAATAAACTGGACGACAATTAAGTAACAGAGTGTATGGACACAAAAATCAATTATCTTCAAACATTTACAAGCATAGACTTGAAACTGGACATAACATTGATTTCCAAAATATTTCAATATTACATAAACAGTCAAGGAGCTTAAAACTTAATTTACTTGAAGCTTTGGAAATTGAAAGACACAAACAACATTTTAATTTAATGAACGATCAAATATATACACACGACAAACCACTTTTTGCATTTTTAGGAGCTCTTTAAATATAACAATATCCTGCCTTTTTGGTTGCCTAGCTGCCATATATTTACACAAGCTTATACTATTTATATATGTCGTAGTAACTTTACTGTTAAGTTTTATTAATAATTGCATAATTTGCATTTGAGATACTTCTTGTTACGTTATTCACTGTGTTTACCTCCATTTTACATTGCATGTAATATTGATATTTGCGTGTGACTTTTTATTTTTGATTTTGTTTCTGTTCATTGTGTATGTTAACGTGGTAATTTTCTATCAAATGGGTTTGAATAATTCAGTACCAATTTTATATGTAACTGCATACAACTGTTAAGTTGACATATGGCAAGAGATACTTTGAATATTAATGACTGTGAGTATTCTATATGCATATGTTACTATTGGAGATAGATTTAATTTTGTATAGACTTATTAATAAGAACATTTTATAATAATATCTTGCATTTGCTTAGATTCTAGCCTGAAGATGACATAAAAATGTCGGAACTAGTTCTTAGAGAACATTATAAATTAATATTGTAAAGAATAAAAGAGGAACCGTTATCGTTTATGTCTTTCCATTCATTTTTTTTAAGTAAAAATCATGACGTGGGTGTATAAGTGTTGTGCGCAACACGGGAGCAAAGTAATATTACAGTCGCGACATAGTTGCGCTCTCAGCTTCGCCTCGAGTGCAATATCCATATCTCGACTATAGAGTATTAATTTACTCCTTTGATATGTAAATAACTATTATGTACAACCATACAAGTAATGTTGACATTTCTGACTTTTAAAAAGTTTGGATGTACCACTTTTTTGACTTTCACTTCCCACCATCATTTCACAACTTCAAATTATAATCAAATATTTACTAATTTTTTACAATGTATTAAGACGAACAAAACTTATTTATCAATGCTACATTAGAATTATTGGAAGCTTGAATCCATATAGACAGACCACCTTGCTGATGCTGATCGGATGAAATAGTGATTTCTTTTCCTTTTCCATTCGAGGTAAGATATCTGGATTGCTACGGGAGGATTTTTTCCCTTAATTCCGTAGGAGTCCAGACTTTGAAGTCGTTACTAAATATTTCTTATATAATCTTTTCACCGACAAAGCTTACGTTTACGCTAAAACATCAAAAAAATGTCAACTCGATGTACCGAAACATTTACCGAAATTTTCATTTTATTTATTTTTTTATTTATAATTACACGAGAGCTTTCGTTTTGGCGGATAAATTTTCAGTTTTAAACGAAAATTTTTATTGCTGGGTAACTGTACGAAGAAAATTGGCTACTGAGGAAATTTGTCGAGCCAGTTACCATTTAGCAACTAAATTTGAGTTTGAAAATGGAAAATTTATCGGGGAATAAAAAGGAAGTAAACAATTATTGAAACATTTATTGCATAGTAATTATATTATTCATAAATACTCTTTTAAAAACACAGTTTACAGCTTACTGTTGCGTCGATTTTGAGATTTGATTTTGATTAAATGACATAACAAGCAAACAAATTGATGTCAGGTGAACCAAAAGTAGACAACTTTTTTGCCGATTTAAAAGTTAAAGTAATTTTTTTTTGGCTGTCAAAGTGACAAAACCATCCCAACTTAAGTTTCTTTTACACGTGCATTAAATTATCACAAATAATTAATTAATCATTTTGTTGTAAATAAAATAGTATAAAACCTCAGTGAAAAGATTCATTCTTGTCTCGAGATAAAGTTAACCCAGACTTAATCTCTCGATGGTAAAGAAATACTTTCCACCTCGGTATGTAATATTGTATTGCATATCTGAATATATATTTTAATCTGGAACATTACCTGATTGCAGTAAAAGCGGAAATTGCATTAACTGATTTTAAAGCGTTGAATTTATCGTCTTACTGTGTGCGACGGTATCGAAAATTACACAATCTGTGTACTCCAGGGAAATATAAAATAGCAGGACAAAGTTCTAGTTGGTCTGCAGGATCGTGATTAGGTAATATCTTACCAGTTTATGGGTTTTCAACGGAAAAAAATCAATAAGTAATCAGGTTATGCATATTACGCAGACAAAACTACCTGTAATGTACAATATAGTTTGCGCATGGGACATTAAACTTTAAGAGGTACTCTAATAATCAGTAAAGGCAATTTAATTAAGAAATGTCAATTTCCTGTACTAAGAGAGCGCAATCGTGTATGACAAAAGAAAGTAAACATTTTGTAAAGAAGCAAAGTAATTACTTAGAATTCTTTTACAAACAAATTATTCTCCATAATGGATCCTGTGTATTACATAATTCTGATTTGTGTTTGCTGGTCTCTGTAATTTCAGTACCTAAATCTTCAGTAAAATAGGTTGGCGGAAATAGAGGAATTATTTTTTTTTACAAATATCTGGCAAATTAGACACTATTATATATTTTTTTTCATAATATACAAGTACTTAGAGATTGATTTTAAATAACTTACGTATAAAGTACTTGCAACATTCGTATCGGAAGTAACAATTTCACTGTCATCGAAAAGCAGTTTTCCACAAATTTCGGATTCTGCACAGATTTAATAAAATAACAAATAGGATTCTGGTACATTCCCGCAATTTATACAGAAATTTAAGCTATGCTGGCATTATGACTTTCGAAATGCATAAATTAAAATGTTTGGGGCACAGGCTAAACAAACCCAGACCGGCAACTACTAATTGATAGAAAAACATTCAAGATCTTCTATCCTTGTCACACAGGAATGAACATTTACGAAGATGGCGCTAAAAATTTTTTTGATATCGTTTGCAAATAATAGTAGGGGTTTTGATACACTACGTTATATTATATTAGTTTCAATGTATTAAGTTTAATTTCTGAATTCCAGTATAGCTTTTAGTTTTGTTATTATTAATTATTTGCTACATTTGATAATTTCATTTTCAAATATATTAATATGGTAGATATCAATAAAGAAGAATTTGATGATTTGTATGAGGAATATAAGTAAGTTTTGCTTTTTGAAATAAATATATATTTTTGAATAATTGATGGTGTAAGACGTACACTAGGGGTACTACGTGAAAATGTTTACTTTTAGCAAGGCGTTAAACATCATCAATATTTAGATAAAATATTGTTTTGCTGAATTACATTAATTTTTTTGTAAATTGTGGGAAGATTGTTAATAGTGTTGAGGGCACCGGAGGTACTATGTGCGAATATTCGCTTCCTGTGTATCACTAGGCATTATTAACGATAGTTGTGGTAAAAGTTAATTAAAATTTCAAGTAGATGAATACGAATAGATAGGAATATTCTTGAGGGATAAGCGCCAATCAGTTGGGTGTACTATGTGCGAATATTTACATTCGACGATTGGTATAGGTCATTTTCAAGATATTTTCTTCTTGGTAAAGTTTTAGATCCATCAAAGGCACTATGTGCGAATGTATATCTTTGTTGAAATAAAATTAGCTTTGTATGGGTAGTTATTTTTTTTTGAATCTATAAATATTGTGACAATACTCCTAATTTATAAAGAGTATTATGACATTCAGGTAAAAAAAAATAACTTTAAAATCTTTTATATAATTTTGCCCAAAACTAGCTCAGTTATTATAACTATCAATAATTTTAAAAATAATAAGCATATACTATTTGCGCTAAATGGGTTGCTGACATTCAGTTACTTATATAGATCATGCAGATTCCTATATCTTAATTTGTTCAGTACCAAATAATGTAAACTAATACGTTCGCATCTTTACCGATCTTTAAAAATAATAAATTATATCGATAAAATAATTCCGTAAAGATGTGGAATTGTCCAAGAACCTATTCGATCTGATTACATCAATTTTAAGCAATACTATAACAAGGTATGTATTTCAATAACTATTTATACCATTTACATTTACTGACATATATTTTCTCCTTTTAGGTTATTGTTATAAGCGTCTCTGTTTATTTTTCTACTCAACTCTAAAAAAATCTTTATTACTATGCCAAATAAAAGAAAATATCAGTACAGATTTGTTTAATTCGTTCGAAAATTTATAAATATGACTATGGAAATTTTTTAACATCAATCAAAAGAACACATATGAAAATTTACACAACACGTCTAATCAACAATATGAGATGTACTTAATTCAAGATTGTCAATTGACTAAAATGGATATAAATGCAATAACGTAAGTACTAAATTTTATTATTGCTTAATACGATAACTGAAACCTGTTTGTATCTGTCATTCACAGAATTTTTATAAAGTATTATTAAGCAGAACTTTTATATTTCATGAAATGCTAAATTATGTTATTCAACTATGTAGTATTTTAAAAGCACCCTACTTTTAAACAATCCCTAAATTGAGATTATGATTTTATATCGTTAAGTAAATATTTAGATTTACTGTTAATTATGATAATATACAGTAATTCACACAATTATAAAAATGATTTATAATTTCTCATCAGAAATTATGCAATAAACATTACTTAAACTCAGAAATTAATTCAAATGATTATACAACCTGATATAATTATAAAAGTATTTTCTTTCTTATTCTTCAATATGTCTTTCTTTTTAGCGTAACTTCTTCTCACTCTAATGATGATGTTAGTATAACAACTGGAACACTCGGACCTCGAAATGCTATCCTGAAGTACCTGGATGAAAACTCTGCACTCTCGCACACCTGGAATAAACACACTATCCTGATGTACTACTGATTTCTGTTGTCCTGGAATGCTTGAACTGGGACGGTTTATAATTTTATATGCCTCGGAATATCTCACTCCTGTATTAGTAAACTTGTACACCAAAAATTATCGCTCGTATTCAAATTCTTCTCAATTTAACTGGATCTATGATACAAATGCAGGAACTCAATAACTATTCTTACGAAATGGTTTTAGCTGAATTGGATAATACTTCGTGAATATTCGATAATAAGGTAAGTTTGAATAAATCCCTCTTCTCTTTACTAGGCGTTGGTAATATTAATCCTTTCTTCCTTCTTTTTTATAATACACCAGATAATCTCAATGGAAAATTTCAAATTATTAAATATTTTCCTAAAATAAAATATCACTATCTTCTCCGTTTAATATTAAGCACTTCTATAACACTTTGGAGCGAAAATCGAGAACAATAACCGTATTTATCGAGGAAAATCTTTCTCTACTCGAGAAAAACGTCCGCTATCTTCTCCAAAATTTTAGAATTGTTATTTTTTTTATTTCACATTTCCTTGACGATCAGTAATTAGTTTTCTTTATCCAATTATATTATTCTACACATTATATTTATCCAACAAAGATTCCACATTATATTTGAATGTTTTTAAATACTTATATAAAATTCCGATATCTTACTATTTAAAATCTCAATTTAATATTTGAATTCATTTGCTATACTTCTACATATTAATACCCATTTCTAGTAGTATTTATAAATGTCAAAATCTGACAGTTCCAGAATTTGAATTTAGGCGCGTTAGCTATTCATTATTTTATTGCATTTATATTTCAAATTTCATTACTAATTACTATTCTCATATACTTTGTTAATTAAACAAGTTTTCACAAAAATTATATTACATATACAAACAAATCAAGTAATATTTAAATCTCTACTTTCAGACTGAAGAAAACAATGCAGCAAAGTATCCTGCCACATCCATCTATGCAAATGCATGAAGAAAACAAAATAAACTACACATTTGATAACATTAACATCTTTATACTTTTGGTATTCTTCAAATATTTTATCAATATAAAAATTCTGCTATATAAAAAACAACAATTTAAATTAACTTCTCCAAATTTATTTATATACCATATTGTTGTCTAGTAATGGTAAACGGCAAACCATCACAATATTATATTAAAGAATAAAAATAGCAAAATAATATATTTCTTGAATCGTAATAAAAAAAAAGGAATTATGTTTTTCTATGCTTTATTATCGTGAAGAGACATTCTTAACACAGCCATATGTTGTTAATAAAAATTTTTGATGTTGTTTATTGAATTAAAAGATGAGAATAAATATTTTATGAAATTTAATAATTTATTTTATTATTAACCTTATCAAAATAAAAACTTAAGTAAGAAACACACCAGAGGAAAGGAGGAAAGATCACTCCTAGAACTCACAAGAATAAATTGAATGTTAATATGTATTAGATTTATAAATTTATAGGTGAATTTTTAATAATATTAATACAATCTCAGCATTCATTGAATAGATATGCAATTTTGTATCGTTAAAGCTACAACGTTACAATTGTAGTTGCATTATTGTAACCACAGCAATATGTATTATATTTATTATTTATTTATATTTTCTGTATCGGGGTGACCTGTTGAGCAATTAATAATAACAATAATTATTATTAAAAGTACTTAAATAATCGCTATTATTAATTATTGTAGAAAAATTATTTTTTAGTACTATGTCAATATTTATTACAGGTTATTATATTGGATGATACTCGTAATAAATTTTAGATACAGACATTTCTGTGGTTTTGTTTAATTAAAAATGTTACAAAGAGGATTGCTTCTGTAAAAATATACAAAGAATAAAGAAAAATACGACACTTCTGCGAAAAAAGCATTTGAAGTACGAAAATATATAGCGAATATAGAACGGAATACATTGAAACTCCCAAAAAATCAATTTATAAGACCAGAAAACAAAAACCACTTGTTGTTCGAGAATGAAAACCTGTTTCGTAAGATATAAACACATTTTAATTAATAACATTCACCTCTGGATATTTTTAAAAACAGGAAGCTATGAGGTAAAAAGAGAATGTAATTAAATTTCATCACTTTTGTCTTCTTAAGACCCGGGCAATATATTAATTACTAAGATGTGGTAACAGGAAGTACGTCTATACTGCGCATCCATGAAAAAACATAAGTAACTGTAAAAAGAGATGTCCACGCGTACATACAAGTTTGCTTAATCAATATTTATTGGCATTTGCAAGAGCAAAGAAATTTTATTTCCTTTTTTAAATTTATAACACGTTTTAACATTACAGGAATGTTTGTAGGAAGTTTAGAATATCTAATTAAAGTCCTTAATTTCATTCACAACTTATTTAAGTACTTATAATCTTTGCTATTTTGCTCATATTACAAAATAACTCGTTTAAACTATTTTAGGTCCTCTGTTTTTGGTTATAATAGAAATATCAACTATATATACGACAGATTTTAAATAGCAACAGAACAATATTTATTACTAACAATACCGAACAGGTCGGTATTTAATTAATTTAAATTGAATTGCATCGTCTCTATATTGTATACCAGTATATTGACTTGGTTGGCAAAGCTTGATTTAGTATTTCAGGAATTCGTTGTGCTATTCAATGTAGGAGTTTGTAAAGTGCATTTCCGGATTTACTCCAGGAATCTGAGGTTTCTAAAGTAAAACTTGTTCAGAAACACGTTTATACAGTTTACTCTATTTAATGAAATTCAAGCATAGAATTTTGTTTACCTGGCATGATTTTAATAATAATTACTTGTAGAAATCAAGTAATTTGAAATAGTACTATCAAAAGCTGTGAATTAAATACTATCTGTCCGTCGGATCTTTTGGCTTACGTCATTGATTTTCATCCATATGAATTAAATCGACACTTCTGTCTAAAATTCATTACTTACAAAATAGAATTAAATATTTAAAAATAAAGAGCTTATGATGCTTATATCTAATATTTTCTATATTTTATAACATGTTTTATTCATTGCTTAAAATTAGCTATATCTATTATAATAAAATTTATTAAAATAAACTAAAACGCAGAGAACAATGTTAAATGTCAAAATTTAAGAAAATGACTAACGCAGTAATAGAGTGTCATGGCGGTATATTTTCTCTGTATGTCTCATTACTCTTACGGGGAAGACAACCCCACGTTAAAGTTTAAAATTTCTATCCTTATTTAGTCATTGAGATTGGAAAGAAATGAGTATATATACATTCTAGGTGCCGATTTCCTTGATAACGCCACGCAATTATTGACGTGGCCCAAAAGATCCGGCGGACAGATAGTAAATATCATCATTATATATTCAAATAAAGTATTTAATACCATTTAGTTTGAAGACTTATCTCTAGAATAAATTCTTTATGTTCTGATTCACAGATTTGAGTTAGTGGCATTGTAAAACTTAATCTAATGTCATGAATGTAGATATTATTGCGTTTTCGGGGTCGAAATAAACAACTCATGCAAATTTTTAAAACAGTCTGTATATTGACACACTTAAAACTAATCACAATATAAAAATATAAAATAAATGTATCGCACTTAAAACTACTACAATTTAAATTAACACACGTATTTATTTCGATCACTACTATTTATGTCTGTAATATTTATGTATTTCTAGAACTATAATAACACTGCACCATTCACTATATTTATGTTTATTTTGAACTGTCCGAATATTACTGAATGAATTACTATTGAAGGAATTAATTCTTTCCGGGGCACCGGCTGCTTTTATATCGGTATATAAAAACTCTAGAAATATACGAGAAATCTCTCGCTTCATTCTCGATAGCCCGAGAGAAACCGCAGACTTTCTGTTGCTTACGCAGTACATATCTGTAGATGATTTATGATTTGTTTACAGTGGGTTTTTGTCATCGCCCGGAGGTCTGCTTTTTTTTGTGGCCTTGTTTCGTTACAATATGGTTTACATTTTTAAATTGTCTCTAATTTTGAAACTATATTCCTGGCTAAATTGCAACATCACTAAGAAAACAAAATTAATGGAGTGGGATCTTTAATAAACCTTCTTTATTTTTTATTTTTGTCGAAGTAACGGACATTCTTTTTGCGTTAATTACATATTGCTCTTAATTTAACAATTATTTGATTTTATTTTAAAAGATTGCTTTACTTTCTATATTTTATCCATATATACTTGTATCTATTGGTGTATAATTTTTTTAAACACACAGTATATAATGACATTTTTATTAAATTCACAGCACTGTATTTTATAAGACTTTGTAAATGAATGTATGAAGATAGATATGCCTATATATTAATAAACATTAAAGGTTGCCTATATGATATAACTTTAACTTATAACTTGATGAAGCTAATATGATATTTATTTATATTAGTAGGTTATCTCATTGTATATAATAAAGGTTGTAATAAATTAAATATCTGTGAATTACTTTGTACTACTTTATTTTTACATTATATGCATTAATAATGTTTTTTTTTATTTTCAGGCTGGCTGTCCAAGATGACTTCTTTGAAGTGGTTAATTTCCAGGATCTATTAGGGCTCTATTACACATCCTTTGTGACACTATATCAGTGGCTGGGACCCCAAGTTGCAGAAGTTTAAGTCAGATTGCTTGTGATGCTGTTAGATGGAACCATCATTTTCGTAACCCATCTTACTGCAGTCCGCATAAGACGGTTAGGCATTGTTAGAACTACTGCTAGGCCTGAAGAATAATAACCCTTGGATATGAACATTCTGTGGAAACAATTATGTTGTTTACCCTTCTTTACACCAGTTACAAGTTTTAATTTTTATCAGCATAATTTCATATTAATTAAGTGCAAATTTAATATGTTTGTATGCTTGCACATCGCTATGTTTCCTAATATAGTCGACTGGCTAGATGCCGCTGTTCATATCAACAAATATTTTTTTACTAGTTTACCTGTGAAGACAAGAAATAGGCGATTCAAACTTAAACTGCCTAATAATAGAAAGATTTTGTTTAAAATTTATTACTGGTAAACTGGTTAATTTAAATGCTTCCTGTTATTAAGTTATAATTTTTTGTCACATTACATAAACATGGACATAATTATAGGTTATAATCGTTCTACTTACAGTATTAAATGTTATCCATTATTTTTGTTTCTATATTTCAATATTGTTCTTTCTAAAAAAAGTAGTTTGACTTGAAATGCAAACATTTAAAATAAAAGCTATATAACAGTATTGTAATAATAATCAGTAATGTCTTGCTTGGAGATTTGTAACATAAACAACGTGAATTTTCCTATATTGGCGGAAATTCTTCTTTTATTTTTTTTTATTTGAAAAATATTTACAGAAGCTGAAATTGCAAGGGAGATGAGCTTGTCTGTCTTGAAGTAATAAAATAAACTAGATACAAAAGTTTAGAAACCCGCATTACTATTTCCTTAATAACTCAAATAGTTGTCGTATTTTTTACATTTTGGAATTTATAATAGCATTTAAATTATGTGAATGATAACAGTTTATAATTCCGTGTGTAATTTTTTAAAATTGTACCTATTAGTGTGTAGTATGAAAAAAAAGGACTTTATGAATCGCATGTAAATTTAATATAATTATTTCTGTTTAAAAACGGGAAATTAGCATAAATGGTTTAGTAATTTATAAAGTTGTTTAAATTTAATTTGTAACCAAAAATTCTATTAATAAAAAGCTAATAACACATAATTGGTTTCGGCAAATTCTCGTCTAGTAAACCAAAATATGATGAGGATTTGTGCAATAAATAAGCCTGACAGGTGTTTTTGGGGATGTTATGATCGACAGTGAGAATTTACGGTTAAGACATCAATATCAGGACAAATAAATAAGTACGTGCAGTGAAATTAGTATTGGCAAGAAGTGTCTATGTAAATTTGGCTTGTGCTGAATGCACAAAGAAATACAGGAGGTAGGCGCCTAATTGATCAGGGAGTTTGAACTGGGATTGTAAATGTTTTTCATGACACGAAAATGATGTGGGAAACATTAATAAAACCCAGGTCTGCGTTATTATTTTTTTGAATGTCAAACAAGTTTTTTGATGCGTTTTGTTCGTGATTGTTTTCAAAATACGGTAATTTAGGTTTTTCTTAGAGTAGTATGCATACATTTTATATTGATGTATTAATTAACTCTATACGTAATCTATTTAGAAATACATATCTATATCGAATGAAGAAAATCTTAATAAAATTTTTAATTAATTTAATATTGTTTTATTATACTTTTCCACACCATCAACAATTTTTCAATAAATAAGGGGATAAATACTGCATCTGAGATATTTCTTTCACAAAACTAAAATGAAGTTTTGTTGAACTCATGATATAAGTACCTGTATGTGTGTAACCTTATACACTGTGTTTGGGATGTATATATTTAACCACTATTCTTGTGAGCTGTTTTATGATTGTATCGATCTCCTCAAATTATTGCCCGATATTTTTAATGTTCATAAATATAAATTTGAATTTTACTTATTTATGTTTTAAAGAAAATGAAAACTACCTTTTCTATTATCGTCTTCTTTCCTTCTTCCTTTACTGAAACAGAAGATTTTTCCCGCAGCCCTTTAATATTTGTTAATATATTTCGGGAATCTTTTCGTCACTTTTTTTCGGTCTAATATGCTGTCGACTGCCTTTCTTGAAAGTCTTACTCATAAGAGATTATACTGCGCACTTATTCTTAAATTTAATACGAATATTCTCTAATCGAAATAATGCGTAACATATACATAGGTTAATATATATTTAAATAAACAACTTAAAAATTCAATAGTCAGTTTCTAACACACGTATCAGCAAAGGCAATATTTTATTCGTCTTTAAAAAATGTAAAATATATGAGTTTTGTTGTACCGTTACAGTATTTATTGTGCGTACAATACATAGAACTAATTAAGGGGACACAGCATATAACAAATTTGGGGCCCAACTTGTTGGCAAAAATACAGTTTTCCATTTAAAATGATATATTCAATATGCCTATACTATAACACTGTGTGAAACAACACAATCTCCAGTGGACAGGAGCACGATTCATATACGAAACGAAATATCTACATCTGTGCGTATAACGGACCCTTCTTCGTGACATTACAACAATTTTCCTTTCCATTATCTTCTGTTCCAACGTAGTAGTACACTCCAATGTAGAAAACTACTATGCCATTTCAGCAGAATACCGTGTTATTTCGTACACTACCTCCTTTTGCGGTTCTGTATTTACTATCAGATTATCGCATGTAATTAATTATTAAATCCGACCGTTTGATTTCTAGCAAGGTGTCGAGGTTAAGCGCATGACTTAAATATTTTCACGCCTTAGACAATTTGTTACGTTGTAAATTTACTTTGTCTATAGTTTGCGAAAGATTGTGTACCTTTTTGTCTAAATACGTGGAATTTCGTATAAAGTTCATGACTTTTTGAGCGTACCCTGTATATTGTCTATTTCACCGGTCACTAAGACTGCCTGCAGTATGCTTCCGTGGGTACTAAACCTACTATTGAGCCCTCACCGCTCTAAATCACATACCGCGAACATGACAGATACATTTTGTGTAAGATCGGGCATTTACACTCTGTTTTTGTGAAAGCCTCTTTATCTGAATAACTAACTTTATTTATTTTAGCTCTAGCTTAATCTAACCTACCTGTAGTTTCATATTTTACGCATTTGCAATTATCTCTACGCCTTGCTCAAGTATATAAAATATCTTCTTATATATATTACGACCGATCCCTACCTAATGCATTTATTGTAGTTTGTAAACGTTTTGAAACGATAATCAAGATATTGTGCTAACTGTGTCATATATTTTGCGTTTTGCCAAACACAGAATCTCGAGCAGGCCCCCGAGTATTATTGTTATTTTCCTTTTCCTTCGCAGTCGTCTCTCTAAAAAAAAAAGGTAAGGAGTATTAATTAAAGAAATGTTTGGAGTGTAAGGCATACTATTAATTGCTGTCGATCACTTGTTGCTCTATCTTCGATTTTCTAGTATTAGGAACTTCTGTTATTCTGTCCCCAGAACCATCGTATGGGTTAGGATCGCAATTTCGCTGTAACATAAGTTTTTGATCGGTTTTTCTACCGTCTTTTGCAGCGTTTTGATATTAAAGCTTTAGTATTTCGTTATTTGCCTGCAGAAATTCTGTCCTTTCGCCTAATGAAAACAGAAACTACGTGTGGAAGATCGCTTGTTTATTTTCTGTCATACCTATCGGCTAAGTAGTACAGTTCTATCTGCTCACGGATTGCCAACGTCCGGCATGAAATACCCTCTCGTGCGGTCGACTTTATATCTCCTATTTACAATTGTTGAGTAATTCGCTTATGTTCTTCCTTCTAAGATATGTGTAGGGTTACGTTTAATTGTGTTTAAGTCACGATGTCGTCTCCCCTTTATTGTCAGATTAGTTGAGTGCTTATTATGTTTATTTGAAAACTCCCGCCTTTAGGTTGAATCCTTTCTAGTGACGCATTGAGTGTGCGTGATCTTGGGTTGTAACGTATCTACCGTAAAGGTCACGGTTTAGGTCACTTTAGAAGTCGAACTTGTTATAAGTGCATGGGCACGATATGCTTATTGTCTTTTGGTGAATTTTATCACTTTGTCTAAAATGTTAGACTAACGCTTAGGCGGCTTTAACGAAATAAGTGTGAGTTATCGATACCTTTATTAGGTGATTTATCGTGGATTAATTTTTATCGCAATACCGTTATCTAATTTACGAATGCCACGAGGTGGATTTTTGATTTATCTTCGTGCTATGTGTGACTTCTGAGTCCTTATCGTGGAATCTCCATATTATTTCTTCATAATTGGGGTAAGTTTTCAGAGCTCTGTGTTAAATTTTCGGGATTTTATCTTTGGGTTTTTTTTTAATTTTAATAGGATTCTTTTGACGGGCACAAAAGCCCTCAGCACCCGCTAGGATTCTTTTGACGGGCACAAAAGCCCTCAGCACCCGCTAGGATTCTTTTGACGGGCACAAAAGCCCTCAGAACCCGCTAGGATTCTTTTGACGGGCACTAAAGCCCTCAAAGGCTGTTAGGATTCCTTTGGCGACCATTTGAGCCCTCCGAAGTCTTATTTTTGGGGTTATCGCCCACAACAGGGGTCTCATCCAACATCCAGCCCACCTGTTGAGTGGAATTTCTCCAACAAGGGAGACGTCGCCATCTTGAACAACTGCAGCGTCCTTTCCGTCAGCCATCTTGCCAAATAAGGTTGTAATTTTTACCTTATATATATTTTCGACCGATTTTCGACGACGTAACGTTTGAGTGCAAGACTTATTTCGCCTAGTTTTTGAACCAAGAATTTTGAGTGGTTTATTACCTGTCGCACCTCTTAGTCAACTGCGAGGTCACAAAATAATCCTGATTAAATTTCCGTTATAATTTTATTAATTTTTGTAATGATCAGTTTGATCTGAATTTTTGAATTTGTCACTACCGTAATTATTGTAGCCTTATTCTGGGGCAATTATTTAATTTAAACTTAATCTAGAAAATTCATAAATTTTATCTCATTATTTTCTTTTGGGTAGATGTTAGACGATCGGTAATATACCTAGTGTTTTCTCTTCCGTTACAATAACTGTAGGTTACATGAAGTATTGCAATTTTGGAATATATAATTTGTTTATAATTTTGTACGTTTATATTTTGCTGTAATCTTGTGAGATTTTGCCTTTAACTCTTGTCTTTGCCAATAGTTAACCTTCAAATTCATTTAACGTAGTTCATGTAAGCAAACCTGACGTTTTGTTTTGTTTTATAAGTTAGCGAATTTTACACACTTTAGGCTAAGACTTTAATTTAATACATTAATCTTTCTTGCGCTTATTAAATTTTATAAATATTATTTCACCTTTGTATTGACATTGCCAAATGGCATGTAATTGAAAACTTTTGTACACCTAATTGTGAGGTGAAAGAAACGTTTCGGCAACCGACCAACTCCTGCTGATGCGCAGAGTCTTTGTCTAATCCTTAAGTTTTTTATTACTTATATTCTTACTAATTTTTTGCAAATGTCACCTACGTTTTTTTATTATTTACCATCTGTCTAACTTAACTACGATGTAGCTTCCATTCAACGCATTGCTTAACTTCAGATTTCACAATTTAATTTTTTTTTATATTATACTAATAACCGAATCACACGTCAAGTTCAATTAAATTTTGTTATATTACGAATACCTTATCTTTTATTTCTTTTACCTCTGCATATGTATTTATTATTGTGACAAGTACGCACATGAGTGTGGGTGCTTCATATATACAGGGTGTTCAGTAGGTAACCCGCTGGAGGGACACAGCCAGTGGTAGTTCGTAGGAGGCGCAGGTAGGTTATCTGTAGATAGCATAGTGTCCTGGTGCCCGGACAATCGTCGCAAGCGTCGTTGCCGACCGACGCTCTACTTATAGGTGTTCTCTTTTACCTGAACCGTCACGCCGTCTGCGACAGAGTTAGCTCGGCCCTGCGTTATCCTGTTTAACAACCCCCTATTGCGACTCCCCGTTTCATATCTTAATCAGCCGTTATCTTATTGCGACGTAGATCCGGTAGCAAAAAAATTTGGCGCCCAACGTGGGGCCGATTTTTGACCATCTTCCGGAATTTTTTTTAAATTTACAAATTTATCGCCTTGTCCTTGGTGGACCACGTTTCGGAAAAATTTTGACCATCTTCCGGAACATCTTCTGAATTTTGCAAATTATCTCCCTGTCTTTAACAGCCAACGTTTCGATAATCTTTTTGGGGCCTTTCTTTCAGTATTAAGGAAAAATTTGGTGCCCTAGCGTCTGGATTTTTCTTTTGGTGATAGGGAAAAATTTGGCACCAACGTTTCGACCAACTTTCCGCCATCTTCAATTTTTCTTTATTATTATTCGTGTGTGTCAATCAAGTTCCGGCCAATTTTCCGCCATTTTCAGAATTTCTTTTCCTGCCCCTTAACTTTCAGACAAGTTTCTCCCCCCCCCGTACGAATTGACACACCAACGTTTCCGCCATCTTTTCTCCACCTTCCGGAACAAAATTTTTTTTTTCCTTCGCTACCCAACGCTCCAACGAAGTTTCCGCTACCTTCACAACAATTTCATGCGTTCGTTGTGGGCCTAACGTACAACAGTTCGCACCTACGTTTCGACTAAGTTTTCGCCGCCCTCAAATTTTCTTTTCCTTTTGTGCGTCATCTATCAACTCATAAGTTGACACCGAACGTTTCAACCTGGTTTTTACCATCTTCAGGGAAATTTCTCGTCTTTTCTAATTTTCCTTGGTTTTGGTTGCTTTGACGTGACAACGTGTCGTTGCCTAGCGGTCTGGACAAGTTTTCTCCATCTTCCGGAATATTTTCCTTACCTTTAAGTATTTCAGCCACTAACATTTCTAACATTTCGTCGTACCGCACAGTGGTGTTATACTTCGGAGAAGCTACTTGTTTCGCATCAACGTTTCGGTCCTGACCATCTTCCGGAATAAATTTTGAATTTTCTCGATTTAGGCTTTTTCTCGACTTGTGTGAGTGGCTGCCGAGTGGAGCACTCTTATCGCACTGTTTTCTTTGGTCTTGCCTATATCTATATATTTTTTTTTCCGATTACCTCCTAGGCAAGTCTTAGCGTGCGTTTTGACTTTACATAGTTTTGCAATCAATCAAGATTTCTTCTTTTGTTACCTGGTACGAACCATTTAAGTAATCGACAGGTACACATTTGTGTCTTGTGACCATTTCAAGACCTAGTTTATCTCTGTAATCTTCTCGAATCATTTTTTTCTATACGATGGAGACTATGCGTTTTGACATTCTTATGGAACATCTTTCTTATGAGGATTTGGATTATTTACTCGCTACTTTTGGTGCCAAACGGTCACCAGGTATGGAGCTGGACGATGCGCAGGTGTATTACTATGACCTTCTAAGATTCGAGGAAGAGCACCCAGGCTTTAAGGAAGCCGTCTGCCCTCCTTCTGACTACCCTTTTCCTTATGCGGAGGACGCTGAGGCAATTTGGTCAAAGTTCTCTCTCTTAGAATATTTTATCGCTGAACTTGATAGTAGGACTACAGTTTCTGAATATCGGGGAATAACTTCCGATCTGGCTTTTGTCGCGGACCGCATTCAGAATGCGCAGCCGCAAACTGCCGAAGAGAAGGACGAACGTATCTGGTTTTCGGTACGTAGTTGTGAATTGGCAGCTAAGTTTATCTCAAAAATACGAACTATCGGAAACGTCTCGCCTCGTGACCTTACCGATACCACTTCTCGTGCCATAATGGAGAAATATAAGGCATGGAAGGCCGGAGAGTATGTGAGTGACTACGAGGATTATAGGAGTGACGACGAGGTTGACATGGGTGACGATGAAGATATTGGCCAACCTTCTCCGTCAGCTAGTGTCATGCCGGATCCGACTCTTTCTCCAACTGCTACCTCCCCACCTCCGATAGACTCAGTTGCCTTCGATGAGTTGAATTCTTCCGAAGACCAAATCAGTTCGGTGTCAGTTGTCTCTCCCGTATTAGAAGCTCCCGAGCTCACTGTTAATACAATTTCTGATATACCTCCTGTTGTAAAGCTTACACCTGTTTCGATCTCTGATATATCTCCTGTCGTAGAGCGTTCCTATGACTCAGATCTTGATGTACCTTCTGACGTAAAGTTTACCTATAGTACGATTTCTGACGTACCTCCCGACTTAGGGCTTACTCATATTTCAATTTCTGATGTCTCTTCCGACTTCGTACTCAGCTATAATACAGATTCTGTTTCCTCATCTGACTTGGAGCTTTTTGTACGTCCTAATAACTCCGATTCTGTCACTCTTACCGATTTAGAGGTTCTTGTATGCGCCAATGATACCGCTTCTGAAGCTTCTTTCGATTTTAAGCTTCTTGTATGCGCAAATAACGCAGATTTCGATGTCTCTCTGAACTTGGAGCTTTTCGAACCTACAGATGTCACAACTCCATGCGTATCTTTGAATCTGTATATATCTGATTTGGCTTATGATAAAAACGCTGTTGCTTCTTCAGCTTTGGATTTCTCTGTTCCGACGAGTGAAGCGGATCCATTCATTTCGTTGGGCATGGGATCTCTTAAGGTTGTTGACGATAATTCTCTGAACATCTATCGAGAGCGTTCCTCTAAAATAAAAATTTCTCGGACTCCGTCTGTTTATCTTAGCCCGGCTATGGTCTTGTTTGTGGGTTACGTTTTGCAGTGGTACCTTGTTGATATACCTTCTTCCGCCATTTGTTCAATGCTACCTGACGATTTGCGAAACAGACTTCAGACGATAATCATCGACACTCGTCTGTTGAATAAATTAGTTTGTCTTTTATCTCGCTTACGTTTTCGTTATGTGTTGCTTCGTGCCTTACCTTATCGCTAACTCCTTCCATCATGGCCTGTAGAGAGTGCCTTGGCTTGCAGCCGTAACACCAGAATTTCTCTACCGTGTACCTCGCGTGATGTAGGAGGCATCTAAAGGGGCATTATGGCCTGTAGCGAGGGCTGGAAGAATTCTCCTACCGTGAACCTGCGTGAAGTAAAAGGCTTCTAAAGGGACCCTGACTTCTATTGTCCCTCTACCACCTTAGGACAAACATTTTTCTTTTATCGACCTTTCGTTAGTGTGATTACCGGCCCCATTGCACAGCTTGTATCTGTGATTCCGTCTATGCATTTATCTTCCCGTGCCTTTATCGCTTCCGTATGTTTCGGATCCCCCCGTGTCTCTGCATATACGGAATGGCAGCCTTGCTAGGGGAGTCCACACTATATTTCGTTTACCCTCTCTGACATGACTACCTTTTAAGCTAACTAATGTGGCTTAACTACCGGATTTGACTTTCTTATTTGTGAAGGTATAAAGAGTGATGGTCCCTTCTGTGTGATAATCCTCAGCCTTCTAAAGGTCGTGTCCTGGCGACCTTCTTGCTTTTCTTACGTTCAAAATGTTACTACCAGGAATCGGAAATGACTTCAGCCTTTATGGTTTATCGTTGCCTTCAGCATTTTAGTCGGGACAACGCCGGTCCAGACTTTAAACTTTTGCTCTCTAATTTCTATTTTTGTTTGGCGATCTTTTCTCGTTTTGTTGTTACCGGATGTTTTGGATGTCGAAACAGCATATCCGTACCTCTGAGCAGTTGCACCATTCTGAGCTCTACCCTACCTTTATTTACCTCTTCCCTATTCCGCTTTGTATCCCGTATCTGTAGTCATAAACCCGTTTTTAGTTGACCTTTTATCCTTGTTTGTTTTGAGGCTCTCGGTTTCTCTCCCAAGGGTCTCTTTTACCGTCGCGTGTCTGCAGAGTGTCGTCTCGGGGGTTGCCTTGCCCGCATCTTGGCCTATTGGTAGTGCCCACTCCTCATTCCTGTGCCTTCGACCGTCGTAAGGATCACCGCCGGCCGGGCACACCGATATCTAACCCGTCTACACCCTCTTCCCCCCCGTGATGCTACCAGTAGTGCTGGGCTGTCGGTTGGACAGGTCTCGGGGCGCGTCTGTGCAGAATCTCGACACCCCTTGTTCTTTTATTTTTCGTTACTTTCCCCGTACCGGCCGAATGCCGAAGGGCCACGTGGTGGTTATGGCCAAGCTGTCTGGTGTTGCTGTGACTGAGTGTGGATGTGTGCGTTTGTGTAGTAGACAACGTCCGTTTTAGAGCTCTCGCTTACCCTTTTCACTATCTTTATCCCGTCAGCCTAAGTTCTCGGTGCAAGAAATTGCTCTGCGATCAATTTCTTTTCGCTGGAAAGGGGGGAATTTGTTACGTTGTAAATTTACTTTGTCTATAGTTTGCGAAAGATTGTGTACCTTTTTGTCTAAATACGTGGAATTTCGTATAAAGTTCATGACTTTTTGAGCGTACCCTGTATATTGTCTATTACACCGGTCACTAAGACTGCCTGCAGTATGCTTCCGTGGGTACTAAACCTACTATTGAGCCCTCACCGCTCTAAATCACATACCGCGAACATGACAGATACATTTTGTGTAAGATCGGGCATTTACACTCTGTTTTTGTGAAAGCCTCTTTATCTGAATAACTAACTTTATTTATCTTAGCTCTAGCTTAATCTAACCTACCTGTAGTTTCATATTTTACGCATTTGCAATTATCTCTACGCCTTGCTTAAGTATATAAAATATCTTCTTATATATATTACGACCGATCCCTACCTAATGCATTTATTGTAGTTTGTAAACGTTTTGAAACGATAATCAAGATATTGTGCTAACTGTGTCATATATTTTGCGTTTTGCCAAACACAGAATCTCGAGCAGGCCCCCGAGTATTATTGTTATTTTCCTTTTCCTTCGCAGTCGTCTCTCTAAAAAAAAAAAGGTAAGGAGTATTAATTAAAGAAATGTTTGGAGTGTAAGGCATACTATTAATTGCTGTCGATCACTTGTTGCTCTATCTTCGATTTTCTAGTATTAGGAACTTCTGTTATTCTGTCCCCAGAACCATCGTATGGGTTAGGATCGCAATTTCGCTGTAACATAAGTTTTTGATCGGTTTTTCTACCGTCTTTTGCAGCGTTTTGATATTAAAGCTTTAGTATTTCGTTATTTGCCTGCAGAAATTCTGTCCTTTCGCCTAATGAAAACAGAAACTACGTGTGGAAGATCGCTTGTTTATTTTCTGTCATACCTATCGGCTAAGTAGTACAGTTCTATCTGCTCACGGATTGCCAACGTCCGGCATGAAATACCCTCTCGTGCGGTCGACTTTATATCTCCTATTTACAATTGTTGAGTAATTCGCTTATGTTCTTCCTTCTAAGATATGTGTAGGGTTACGTTTAATTGTGTTTAAGTCACGATGTCGTCTCCCCTTTATTGTCAGATTAGTTGAGTGCTTATTATGTTTATTTGAAAACTCCCGCCTTTAGGTTGAATCCTTTCTAGTGACGCATTGAGTGTGCGTGATCTTGGGTTGTAACGTATCTACCGTAAAGGTCACGGTTTAGGTCACTTTAGAAGTCGAACTTGTTATAAGTGCATGGGCACGATATGCTTATTGTCTTTTGGTGAATTTTATCACTTTGTCTAAAATGTTAGACTAACGCTTAGGCGGCTTTAACGAAATAAGTGTGAGTTATCGATACCTTTATTAGGTGATTTATCGTGGATTAATTTTTATCGCAATACCGTTATCTAATTTACGAATGCCACGAGGTGGATTTTTGATTTATCTTCGTGCTATGTGTGACTTCTGAGTCCTTATCGTGGAATCTCCATATTATTTCTTCATAATTGGGGTAAGTTTTCAGAGCTCTGTGTTAAATTTTCGGGATTTTATCTTTGGGTTTTTTTTTAATTTTAATAGGATTCTTTTGACGGGCACAAAAGCCCTCAGCACCCGCTAGGATTCTTTTGACGGGCACAAAAGCCCTCAGCACCCGCTAGGATTCTTTTGACGGGCACAAAAGCCCTCAGAACCCGCTAGGATTCTTTTGACGGGAACTAAAGCCCTCAAAGGCTGTTAGGATTCCTTTGGCGACCATTTGAGCCCTCCGAAGTCTTATTTTTGGGGTTATCGCCCACAACAGGGGTCTCATCCAACATCCAGCCCACCTGTTGAGTGGAATTTCTCCAACAAGGGAGACGTCGCCATCTTGAACAACTGCAGCGTCCTTTCCGTCAGCCATCTTGCCAAATAAGGTTGTAATTTTTACCTTATATATATTTTCGACCGATTTTCGACGACGTAACGTTTGAGTGCAAGACTTATTTCGCCTAGTTTTTGAACCAAGAATTTTGAGTGGTTTATTACCTGTCGCACCTCTTAGTCAACTGCGAGGTCACAAAATAATCCTGATTAAATTTCCGTTATAATTTTATTAATTTTTGTAATGATCAGTTTGATCTGAATTTTTGAATTTGTCACTACCGTAATTATTGTAGCCTTATTCTGGGGCAATTATTTAATTTAAACTTAATCTAGAAAATTCATAAATTTTATCTCATTATTTTCTTTTGGGTAGATGTTAGACGATCGGTAATATACCTAGTGTTTTCTCTTCCGTTACAATAACTGTAGGTTACATGAAGTATTGCAATTTTGGAATATATAATTTGTTTATAATTTTGTACGTTTATATTTTGCTGTAATCTTGTGAGATTTTGCCTTTAACTCTTGTCTTTGCCAATAGTTAACCTTCAAATTCATTTAACGTAGTTCATGTAAGCAAACCTGACGTTTTGTTTTGTTTTATAAGTTAGCGAATTTTACACACTTTAGGCTAAGACTTTAATTTAATACATTAATCTTTCTTGCGCTTATTAAATTTTATAAATATTATTTCACCTTTGTATTGACATTGCCAAATGGCATGTAATTGAAAACTTTTGTACACCTAATTGTGAGGTGAAAGAAACGTTTCGGCAACCGACCAACTCCTGCTGATGCGCAGAGTCTTTGTCTAATCCTTAAGTTTTTTATTACTTATATTCTTACTAATTTTTTGCAAATGTCACCTACGTTTTTTTATTATTTACCATCTGTCTAACTTAACTACGATGTAGCTTCCATTCAACGCATTGCTTAACTTCAGATTTCACAATTTAATTTTTTTTTATATTATACTAATAACCGAATCACACGTCAAGTTCAATTAAATTTTGTTATATTACGAATACCTTATCTTTTATTTCTTTTACCTCTGCATATGTATTTATTATTGTGACAAGTACGCACATGAGTGTGGGTGCTTCATATATACAGGGTGTTCAGTAGGTAACCCGCTGGAGGGACACAGCCAGTGGTAGTTCGTAGGAGGCGCAGGTAGGTTATCTGTAGATAGCATAGTGTCCTGGTGCCCGGACAATCGTCGCAAGCGTCGTTGCCGACCGACGCTCTACTTATAGGTGTTCTCTTTTACCTGAACCGTCACGCCGTCTGCGACAGAGTTAGCTCGGCCCTGCGTTATCCTGTTTAACAACCCCCTATTGCGACTCCCCGTTTCATATCTTAATCAGCCGTTATCTTATTGCGACGTAGATCCGGTAGCATATTTCTATTGTATATAGCCTAAAATATAATACTGCTTCTATCGTTATCGGCGCAAGATTAAAGTGAAAAGTAAGAGCAGAATTTACGTAACGCACACAAAAGGAATTCTTTGAATTACAAGAATTTGTAGTGAGTTAAATAAATTCTTGTTTTAAATAGTGATGGAAAAAGTTATTTGATACTATAAAATAATTCCAATACATGTTAAAAAAGAATGTTTTCTGATATTACCCAGGAATTAAGGAAGCGAAGTAAACATATTGTTATCGTATTTGCATCGCAAATGTATTTGTCTGATGAGTGTGACAAATAATTTAATTTTGATTTGACAGATTAATGTTAGTAGTGTTAAAGGTTTTCGTTAATAGTAAAAATAAGTCTTGGTGAGATGTTTTCGAAGAAAATATCAGAAGTTTGTATTAAAAACGAATCATATTGTTATGTAAAAATAAAGCACAAGCAAGTAAGGTCAAATTATTATAAATAGTCTATTTTTCAAATAATATATTTAAACAATGACATTATTAATATCAGTAATTATAGAAATCCTTTAAAGAAAATAATTATTTTAAGAATATATAGTGCAGTATGTAAAACTATTACAAATACCCTCTCTCTACTTAAAAACAGATTGCACAAAAGGGGTAAACTGTTAAATTTGATGTTTCCTAATTTGGAAGTTGAAACACTGTTTAAAGTGATTTCGACACAAGCATAATCAGTAAAAAAAAGACGTATTATAGGTACATAATAGAATAAGATAGAAGGGCAAAGAATTACTAATTAATCATTTGATTAAGAAGATACAATAAAAAGTTAGAAATATTCACTATGGAGGTAGCAGTTACTATTGATCTTGGATATATTCAAGTTTATCCATTATAAAATATACCAAGAAGAATACTGCTAAGGTTTGTCTGTCCAGAAATTTTATAAAGAGGGCCGTTAATAAGCAGAAGTATAATAGTGTAAATTGTGAGACATTTTGATATCTTTTATATTCGTTGATCAAAATCGGAATGATTTTCCATTTATTAATCAGTGATATAGTTATGTTATCTATAAAGACTTATGTGTTTTATAAAAATTGTAATTGACAACATCATGGTTTGACAGTTCGTTTAAAAATAAGGTTGGTAGTCGGAGATTTTGAGAAATTTGTTATTCAAAAAACAACAGAAATTAAATAAAACACACTATACCAGTAAAAAGAAAAATATTTCCCATTTTTATTTCTTACAAAATATGACGGGAAAATGGACTCCTCTTTTTTCTATAACTTTCTGAAGTCGGACGTTGAAATTTTGCATAACATACCGCAATATATCTAAAGGAATGGCAATTTCTTAAATAATTTTTTTTTCAGCTCCGGAATATCTCGTGGTTTATCAATAAAAACCTTGCTTTTGAGATAGTCCTGCAAAAAGTAATCACATACCACTAGGTCTGGAAATCTTGGAGACCACTCAATGTCCCCGTGTTTAGGAATAACGCGATCTGGAAACCGTCGTCGCACAGCAGTCATTGATTTCATTGGTGTATGTGCAGTAACACCATCTTGCCTACACCATGTATTCTGGTTGTTTGGTGGAAACAAGTTTAATTGTTTGTCAGAAACTGGTTTATCATGTCAGCATATCGTGCAGAATAAATTGTTACAGCATTTTCATTCTAATCCCCAAAAAAGTAGGGACCAATAATTTCCATAGGCGACATTGCACACCATACCGTTATCTTCGGATTATGTAATGGTTGTTGATGACGTTACTTTGGATTTTCCAAAGACCAAGAGCGGTTATTTTGCTTATTGGTATAGCCTGATAAATTGAAATGCACTTCATCAGACATCCATAAACTATGAACATCAATTTCTTGTTGTAACATCGTTTCGGCAAAATGCAGGCAATGAGGCTAATCTGTTGTCTTAAGTGCTTTAACAAACTGGATCTTATAAGGATAGAAACCCTTAAATCCTTCTGTAATATTCAGAGAAAAGTCGTCTAGCTGAGCCAATTGCCTGACTACTTTTTTGACTGGAACGTTACGGACTGTGCTCTATAGCTGCTCTAACTCAATCAATGTTGCCCAAAGTTCTGACACTTCAGTTTGGTCCCGTGCGTTTGACATTGCGCGCTGAATCGCTTTTCTTCAATTTACGAGCACACTCTTTTAGGGGTGACCAGATGGAACTCTCCCGTAGCGAGGAATATTGAAATTAATCCGAAATTTTCGCTGTACTGCGACCACAGAGGCATTATTTCTTTAATACGCTTTGATTACAAAAGAATTCTGCTTACCAGGTCCACCGTTCCATGATTACTGAATGGCATAAAATGTCAAATCTATGCATAGTTTAAAAATAATAACGTTTTTAAAATCTCCCGTTACCATTGATTACGTTGTGTATAAACATTGCATGCGAGGTTAAAGATTGACATTATTAACAAATTTAAAAGACAGTTGATATTACTATATTATTAGAAGGTATATAAAACTAATATTCGTAAGCTTTGTACTTTGATTTAGCAATATCGATTTAGATATAACAGTATGGCAGTGTTTTAACGTTTATACATTTCCGATGTTGTCAATAATATTGAATATTTTTGTAAGAAATTGTGAATATAATACGCACTTTTTTGTTAGTACAAAATATCTAATCTAATGCAAGAATCGTATATTGTTTAATAAGTAATATTTATGTAAGTTTATGGCCACACAGTTTCAAAATATAGATGTAGCAAAATATAAAATATCTTTTGTATTACGATATTTCTCTTTACGTTCAATTTTTCTCATCGTTTTATATATTGTGCTTTTATACGGAACACCAATTACACCCTGGAATGCAGTGACTTTTCAAGCTGGCGAAGAAAACCAGACAAACGAACAGCTTGGCTTCTATTCGATACAAAGAAGTCTGAAATTTGTTTAGTTTCACGATAGAAAGAGCCCGTGTAACTTATGAGTAAATTCCTACTTTGAACGGATTTAGTGCTCTTATACAGAATGTCTGTTTATTTAAATATTAAAGGAAATGTAAATAAGGAAAGAATACCATATTACAGAGGAACAATTCGAGTATAGAGAATAAGTTTCCGTTAAATCTTTTAAGGCTAGTCAATCGTATAAGCAAATATATATCTATATGTATACTTTATATAGGTATATATGAACCTCCTAAATATGCTTTTTTTTAATGAAATTCATTTTCAAATTTTTACACACAACTGATATTTATATTTATATATACTTATCATTAAATCGGACAAAATCTCCTTTTTTATGGTTTTTTTTTTAACTTTTTCCAATTAAGATATTGTTTGCTTATCAGTTTGATAAGATTTTGATTATCTTATTCGATTCGACCTATCTATCAATAATATATAATCAAAAGAGTAATTATTGTGAATCCACAAAATAAAACAATAAACAGAGGATACTGGGAAAAATTCGCAGCAGAGCAACCTTAGACACGTATCTCTGACTCATCTGATCATCATCAGTACGGTGTAGCCAAAGAATAAGGTAAAATAACCTAGAGATGTAAGCATACATGGAAAACCATCAGGTGACAGACCGCCATTTGTAGCTTCAGCTACAAGATTCTCGGTTTTCAAGAATTGCTAGACCTTTCTATACTTTCAAAGCCAATTAAATAAGAGTACAGAGAAATGGCGTCGCCACATAAATATCCATCCAAATTTAACAGTAACTGAGTTACTAATATAAACTCAATGTAACGGTAAGGTATAATAAGGACGTTAAATTTAACATACTCACACAAAATGCCTTAACAGTCATTCCTCTCGTATACTGTTGTCAAATATTAGAGAAGCAAATGCCTCTAACTGTAGTCGCGATGCGTGTGTTCTTTACACTGAAGAAGCAGATGGATATAGTTAAAGTTAAAATTAAGGTGCCATCCCTGTATGTAAAGAAGTCGCCTTCCTGATGGTTATTTTGTCCCGGGAGGTAATCAATTATCTCGTATGAGGAAGTATATGGAGATAAGACAGAATCCACAATTGAGGAAACAATAAGGAATGTTTATTTAAACAACTTCAGCGAGAAATAATTCAAAATTTGGCTGAATTCCTAAATCTAATCAAATTAGACAAAAAATAAGAAAATATAATCTTTTAAGTGAAAATAAAATTACATAAGAATATTTGAATACGTTGTCAAATGACAATGCAAATGGGGGAAAATTAAAAATTGAATTACTTTTAATAAATTCTAAAATATGTTATCAACAACAAAATTAACTTATGTGCTACCAGTGACTTAAAAGTAACGACACCCTGTATATGAAGTTCTCAAAAGAAGAAAAAGGGTGCGAGATAATTAACACACAATTGTTTACACTGGATAGGTTGTAAATAGCGAAGAGATCTCTTTGCCGTTTGTACAGTTTCGGTGACCTATCGAGTCACAAGCGTCTTGTAAAACTACATCGTCAAATGTAAATTTATTTAAATTAAGTTTACGGCTTCAAAATGATTTATAAAGTAAAACTATTTGAATATATGAATCAAACCATTCCTCTTTCAACATTCTAAGTACGCAAAAATTAAAATTAAAATTGAAATGATTAACTAAGTAATAAATTTCGGCCGTTTTTTTACAATTACCAAAAATTTAAACTGAAGGTTGCATAGACAAAAAAAAATTCTACCGCATAGTAATTTCCACACAAATTCACCAATAAAATAGACAAAAGTTACCTGGATTTGTCACATTCACAAAATAATTTCGACATATAACAGCTACATCTACGATACCAAATATTCACAGTAAGGCCCAGGAACCTCTCGGAAAAGTTGTTCTGCCACACGGCAAGCAACGGTATTTAGATATCCAAAATTAAAAGCTACAAAGTGAAAGGAAAATGGGACATATAAGTACTAATTTAAAATGAAATAGCTTGCATAAAATCAGACTCGTCAACCGCACATAACACTAAATACACATAAGTAAAAATAGGAGATGGCAGCACTGACCCAAAAACATTAAATTAATATAAAATTAATATAAAATTAATTAGAAAATATCAATAATGGGATTTTCTAGTATGAGGCACACAGAAATAAAAAAAAGGGTGAATTCGGAAGTAAAACAATTATCATCAAAACAAAAAACAACAATAGATATTACGTCGTTCATAACGACAGCGAGACACAGTTCAATTCAATAAAAGATACAGAGGCTGCCAAGACAATTGCACACTCTACTGCAACAAACTAAATTTAAATTATTCCAATGCACATAACAACTGAAAATATAGGGTCTACCAAAATTAAATATAACAGAATTTTGATATCTGAAATAATTAATTATATTATTTACCCATTTTACTAACATTTTATTATATTGCTGAAGCATAAATAATTTTATTATTATTAGTATTACTGGCTATTAACTTCAGTACTCAAGAAAGTAAATCTATTTATCTTACACACTCTTGTCATCAGAGTCGCAGAGAAATCTTTTTTCTAAACGATGATGTGCATGTTTTACATGGAATAGAATATTATAAAACATACGATTAAAATCTTGATAAAGCCAAAGTTACTATGCATCATTATCATTGCTTTGCCTTGGCGAAATCTGGAACGATTTTACTGTAAGTAAATTTAGGATGCATAATAGCAGGTACTTTAACTGAAGGAATAACAATTAGTTTTTTAACATACCACTTTCTACCTAATTAGAGTTCGAAAAATCTCTAAGCAAACAAGGTTAATTGAGGAAATCCTCTATACAAGTCGTCTTAATTGATCTACAATGGTTAATTTTGAAATCTTGAGCAATTAAAAAATCGGAGGCGTTCAGACATTTACCCAAATTGCACAACAATAATTAGCAGTAGAATTGCTCATTCTTGAATGGAAGATTGCATATTAGGTTATTAATGAAGTTTCTTTATTTATAATGTGAAGTACTCTGCAGAGAGAGTATATTACTGACGATAGTTTACCTGAAAGGTTATCAATATGGACTCTCCAAGTCAACCACGTATCCAAATAAATTCTCAACAGTCCTTTAGATCCTGCATTTTCTGAAGTTATACTATCATGTTGATGTGAATGGTAATTGAGTTTTCTTGTCTTTACTGAGTGACTTATACCGGGTGTCCAAGAAATAAAAAGACGGAGTAGCAGAAATCGGAAGCTAGATTGTGTAAAAACGTACCCTCAAAATATCAAGTCTTTATTCGTGCGCAAACGGCAGAAAAAAAATAAAGAATTCAGTTGGCCTTACGCCGACCCTGGACTAAATATCTACCTGCTTCAATTTCACAATCGGTCCTTTTCAGGACCACCATATTACTTATGTTAAAAAAAGGAGGAGGAATAGATACTTCATAATAAATATCAAACCATTAATTACTTTAATTTTACACCTGCTAGAAAAAAATAATCACATTCTTGATATTTACTACGATTTATTGAATATTCTAAAATAATAATAATCAGCTGTTTCCGACTACATTAAAGAGTAACAACCTTCCTATTTCAGAAATAAAAACAATCTTTTATTGTCTGCAATAAAGTGCGTCGCCCATCTGGGTCAACAACCGACTACATAGCCGCGTTATGTAGACGCATCGGGCAAAAAATACGTTTTATATGAATGAGTACAATTTAACGTTTTCTTCCCATTTTATACAAATAAAAGCGTATTTTTCTTTGAATGCGTGTTCGTTTCTATTTACAAATAAGCATTTTTACGTGTATTTATAAACATGCATTCTGTGCCAGGTCCGTAATGTAATTTTTTTATCTAAAAAACAACATAGAAAACTAAATTTTTAATTTCTTCGTTATTGCGGTATATTTGGGCCTGCTTCTGTTCGGACTTTACACACCTGCTACTCCGTCTTTTTATTTTTGGGACAGCCTGTAGTTTCATCTACTTTTTGCTGCAGTTGTTCTTAGCCTTTCTCTCTACATACAAATATTGAATCATCCGCTTAAAGTAGTGTATGACGTAAAATGTAGTGTGAAAGATCTGTTAAGGGTCTTCGATAGTGGATCTGTGAATAGTTGAAAAATAGCAGATTTTTGATGATAGATATTTTTGTTGATTTTAAATTTGGAGAAAATCTTACATCGTCAGCTTATGAAGAATTAAATAATCTACCCCACTGAATAATCGAAATTAATTAATATGTCAAAATATTTAAAACAATTTTTCTCAAAAATCCTTTGCAGCAGATTTGTTTATAATTAAAAGTGAAAGATAAAACACACCTTCCAAAAATATAATAATAATAAAAACAAAGAAAAACGTTCATATGTAAAAGCAAGAAACAAATAAAATAAAATAAAATATGTTAAGTCCTTAACAAGGTCATTTATGTATATGCAGAAGAACAGAGGACGTAAAAGTGATCCCTGTACTATCACAAATTCACAAATTCGGTATTTAATACTTCATTTTTAATTCTTACTGATGGACGATAAAACGCCAAATAATTTTAATAAATACATTTGAAGATGTTGAGGAATTGATTAGTATAATTATTCTTATTTATTATAATGTTATGTAAAATGTACATAATCAACACCCCTATCAGAAGAGTAATGTATAAATGTGTGTTTTTCGTTTAAATTTCATATTTTTATAATTTAACCCCGAGTCAGGAAAAGTAAATATTATTCAATAAATTTTAAATTGAATTATTTATATCACCCATATGAAAAGTCACAGAATGGTCGGAAAGTGCAATGAGTATCCTAATTGCCGGCATAATATTATTTTAACATCTTTTAGGTAATTTCTCTTTATTATTCGCGGTAAGTATTTAACCGCTGTAGTCCATGCATCGTTAATTCAATGAAATGTTGATAGATATTTCGATCGAAGTTAGTACATATATACCTTTCCAGCGACGTAATTATCTCAATCCTTCTAAAGCTGAACATGCAGGTGTTCGTGTAATTTTTTACGCAGTTTGAATTCCTCTTTTTGATCCACTTCAGTTATATAGGAAGAGTTAATTAGCCGATAAATATACCCCATTCTTTTACATTTCAGACGTGCCTTTTATTAGGGACGTTTCGAAAGTGATGTATTTATTTCTCCCTCCGATCAAATTTTTAGACAATTTTAATTAAAACTAATTAATTAATCTCGAAAACGTGTATCTCTTTTATTAGAAAGACAATAAATTTACCCGAGATTTTTATTTAGTATATAACTTTGACATTTTTAACATTTCTGAACCGATTGTCTAGTGAAAAAGGTTACAAATACCCTCTTTTACTGAAAGTAATTATTGTACTGGAGTGTATATTTTAAAATGTGCAGGACAATTATATTGACGTAAATAATTACAAAGTACAATGCAGCCCTTTTTAAATGACAACTATTTTGAATGAATTTTGACAAAATATAATGCAATAGTGATATAAATTGCAATTTGTTGTATTTTTTCAATTCGTCTGTAAATACGCCAGTTTCTATCCAAAAATTTATAAAATACACAGGCCTGCGATGGAAAAGTTGTCTAAGAAGTAATCATTGATTCTTTTAGATTTTTTGACGGCGAGTTCAGAAAAATAGTAAAGAAATCCAACACCCACCAATTTACTCAATTTGCAATTTTCGGTAGTATTTTGATTAAAATTAAGTGCATTTATTTACAGTTGTATGAGTGCTTTGTTGAGTACATGTTTATGGTAAATAAAAAAATTAATCCAAAAATGCAATAATATATAGGGTGTTCCATTTAAAAAAACTATAACTATGGTTTGCCACCAAGTTATGGAACACTCTGTATAATACAAAATAATTTTAAAATGTGCTCCTAATCAACAGCTATCACAAGGAAGAAACCGCTTCGAAATATCTTTACTCATAAAGCCATAATCGGCCTTACCCGCTTAGATGACTCAGCCTGTATATACAGCGTGTCCCAGGATTGATGTTACAAGAAGTGTGCGGAACTAAAAATCTTTGAGTCTCAATTTGATCTTTTTTAAGTAAGCCCCGCTAGGTTTGAAACTTATTTTTAGTATAGTTTCGAGTTTGTGAAATCACGTAGGCCTTGACAGTTGAGCAAGATCTATTTCCGTTTCAGGTAAAGTAACTTTCTCATTTACAGTATACTAAAATATTACTAAGAAAAGTTGTTCAGAATTACGAACTATGGCCCTATACAAAATTTCAGGAAAATCTACTTACTTTGATTTAATCACACTATACAGGGTGTTCCAGAAATAAAAAGACGGAGTAGCAGAAATCGGAAGCTAGATTGTGTGAAAATGTACCCTCAAAATATCAAGCCTTTATTCGTGCGCAGACGGCAGAAAAAAAATAATTGGCCTTACGCCGACCCTGGACTATATATCCACCTGCTTCACTTTCACAATCGGTCCTTTTCAAGACCACCATATTAGTTGTGTTAAAATAAAAGGAGGAGGAATAGGTACTTCATAATAAATATCAAACCATTAATTACTTTAATTTTACACCTGCTAGAAAAAATAATTACATTCTTGATATTTACTACGATTTATTGAATATTCTAAAATAATAATAATGACCTGTTTCCGACTACAAACACATTAAAGAGCAACAACCTTCCTATTTTAACAACAAAAACAATCTTTTATTGTTTGCAATAAAGTGCGTCGCCCATCTGGGTCAACAACTGACTACATAGCTGCGTTATCTAGACGCATCGGGCAAAAAATGTTTTATATGAATGAGTACGATTTAACGTTTTTTCGCGTTTTATACAAATAAAAGCGTATTTTTCTATGAATGGGTGTTTGTTTCTATTTACAAATGAGCATTCTTACGTGTATTTATAAACATAATTTTTGTGCCAGGTCCGTCATGTAATTTTTTTATCTAAAAAACAACATAGAAAATTAAATTCTTAATTTCTTCGTTATTGTGGTATATTTGGGCCTGTTTCTGTTCGGACTTTACATACCTGCTACTCCGTCTTTTTATTTCTGAGACAGCCTGTATTCGTAAGACAAAGTATAATTCTTTGTTTCGTCATCTCCAAACATAAGATAAGAGACTACTTTCCAGGAGAGTTATGATACCTAATTAGTCTAACAGAGGTTGCAAAATTTTAGAAGTCCTTCCATTTTTGATAAAGTCTTGCATATGGAAAAAATGTAACAATTTGTTTATTTGTGTATGCAAAAAATTTAACTAAATGTCAATAGATCTAAGTATATACTATTAGAATTAACACAAATGTTCTCTTGCCTTATTCTCATAGTCATTTGGGAAAATTAAATTTCTTCTGCCTTCCTTATGATCAATAGAAGTTTAAAATGTATTTTTCAACAATTTCGACGTTTTATTAGCCGTAATAAAAACAAACATAACGAAAGAGCAAACATTAAAGTGCCGTTATCTTCAGTTAGGGGCGGTAAAGAAAAGGAAAATACAAACGCTCAAATGTAATGTAATCAAATTTTGGGAGTGTAGAAGGAGGGAAGCACTTTCGGCTACAAAAAAAAAAGGAGTCTACCTCCACGGGAATCCTTTTAATGTCTACCTCATGGCCATCACTACATTTTATTATTTGTTCTAATCCCCACGAAATTGGTATCCACGCGTCTGTATCATTTTCAGCCGTAAAACTCGTGATATATTTGAGGGACGCGGTTTTTATAATGTCGGAAGAGAGAGCTGCTCGGTGTTACACACGCATCGGTGTCATTAAACGTTCTAAAGTAACTTATAGGGCACGGGTAAAGTAGAGAAGTGTTCGGGCCTTCCGGAGATATCGAAGTAAAATAAAAACAGATGGCGCAATATTTTCTTCGCTTCGGGGATCCGAGATCAAGTCTAATTCAATCCGAAGAGGAACAGCTCGTTCTCTTTTATTCCTCGATTTCTAGATTGAATGGGTCTCAGTTCCAGATCCAATGGATTTACGGAAGAAATTCGTGAATATCCATTAAATTTTATGTTTATCAGTAATATTATAATCGAGATGGAAATCTTCTATATAGTGTGCAGTACGTCTATTTGGTGAATATTGCTTAAATAAAGAAGGCAATAAAATTCGCTTGATCTGACGTTATTAAAAGCTTGCAGCGGTAAATGAAGGAAGTTAGTACATAATATGATATCCAGCTCTTAACAATTTTAATGGAAATGTAAAATGAATGACCCCAAAATATTTAACTCCAAGTAAAACATAATTCACATGAAGATTTAGAATTTAAATTTATAATTATCCTTCCTTAGATTAAATTAATATGATTGTTGAAGGACAATGATCACTAGCGGATAGTATATAATTTTGACATTGAGTTTTAATAATATTAGGACTACAACAAACAAAAAATGAGGTGTGAGCACTACACGACTTTCTTATACCTACTTGCGTTCTAAAATGTATATACAAAAGCCGTTCCAAATTTATAAATTCTGTATCTTCTTAATAAAATAAACCTCTGAGTAAGTATTACTTCCTGTTCGAATTTTGAAAACATTTTCATACAGAAAATATCCCTAATCCAGATCAAGTTACTTCTGGTTTCATAATAAAACTCTATAGAAGTCATAAATTTGAGAAATATTTACAAAAAAAATGCTATCCGATAAAATTGGACGTATTATTTTAGGACAAAACTTTAAATTTTCTTTTATACACAAATTGTTCCAAGTCAAGCTCTAAATACTTTTGTTAAATTATCTAGAATGAATAATTTGTGAGATATTTGCATAAAGCTGCTATGCAATAAGATTAAAAGTGTTAATGCAAGTCCAAAATTTGAAATCTTTATAAAAAAAACTTGCTCCAATTAGGACTCCTTTGAATTTTAGATAAATAATAATAATAACAAAAATTCGTTTGTATTTGGCTGAGTCCAGCTAAAGCTGTTCAACTCAACAGTAAAGTATTTGGAGTTCCGGTTTTGCTTTTATTTCTGAACAACCTTTACTTTTTCTATTGATGTTTTCTTTATTTTTTTCGCATTCTTGCCTTTGTTTTGTTCACGAAAGATTTCTTTTAGACCATTCTTATAAGGATTTTTCATGTGTTCGATTGATAATGTGGCAGCTCTAATCCGTTTGGTTTGAACAGTTTTTCTGGTTCAAGGTAATATAGTTATCTCACTGGCGATAGGTGTTGGACAATTTTGAGCATGTATTCTTAAATCCTTATCGTGTTGAGATACTGCATTAGACGCCCTAGAAAGATGAATACCAAATGTGTTTCTGTTGACGAGCCATACTCCAATATTTGCAAGTATTTCTGCAACATTATAAGGAGTTATGCGTTGTTCATCATTTGTTCATTAATAAGAATTTAAAATGTTGATCTTCCGCTAAGCCAATGCATGATTTGTGCGCCCATTGTAAACAACTTGGTATTGTGCCCAAACTCCGATTTCGACGTTTAAATAGGTGTTACTTAGAGCATCTTCAGTAGACGATTTATTCACATCTTTACAATAAGTAATTTTTATTTTTCCTTTCATCGAAAGTTTTCCTTTCTCCAAATTTGGAGTTCCGATTTTGTTTTCATTTTTGAACAAGTTGATATTTGCTTTTTCTATTTATCTTTTCTATACTTTTTCGTCTTCTTGAATTTTGTTTCTTTCACTTTTCTTCTTTTCTATTCGTATAGGGAGTGCGTTTGTGTTGGACTGATAATGTTGCAGCTCGAGTCCGTTTGGTTTGAACAATTTTGCTGGTTCAAGATAAAGCAGCTAGATCTTGCAAACTTTAGTTGAATTTATTTAAAGATAAGTCGTCGGAAGGGTAGTAGGTGTTGAACAATTTTCATCAGGTATTACTAAACAATCATCGTGTTAAGATACTGCATTAGACACCCTAGAAAGCTGAACACCCAATTCCTTTCTGTTTACAAACCATATTACGGCATTTGCAACCATGTCTGCAATATTATAAGGAGTTGTGCGTTGTCCAACATTTGTTCGCAACCATGAATTTAAAACCTTGATCTTCCACTAAATCGATGCATAATTTCTGCGCCCATTTTAAACAACCTTGGTACTTGGTCCAACCTTCGTTTTCGACGTTAAGATATCCGTAACATAGAGCATCTTTAGTGGGAGTTCAGCCAACGCTGTTCAGCCCAACTATCAATCATATTATTAACTATAAGAAATAACTTACTTTTTATCTTGAACTAGAACTTATTAACTACTTATTAACAACTTACTAAGCAAACGTTGTGTGCGCTCACCCAAATTGCATTATATGTTATGGGAAGTCCTCTGATTTTCTAATAATTTGCATTTAAGATGCATTTTAAACCTATGGGAGATGGTGTAGGATGTAAGTTAGGCCTGCTGTGAACCGCATATCGCCTCGCCAACAGATCCGTTATATACCTTGGCGATTTCACCGACAATACCCTGTGGATGAAACAGCAAATGTGATTGCTTTGACATGATCAGCAATTCCACCTCACTTAGCAGGAGTGACACGTGATCTCTCCTCCGTAGTCCGAAAATAAAACATATATTAATGCATTATGTACTTTTTGGATTTTCGATGTATATTCGGAATCCAAATACGTATAATCTGTATAGAATACATAATTTGTCTGATATTTTCAAAAAACTGTTTTTCGCTAATAAAAAGGACTTACTTCCGGTAGAAATTTCCAAAAATATGTTGTATAAAATCTTTCTGAATTCGCTTTTTGGTACCTCTGTATTCTCTAGAAATTTGTCTAAACTTAATAGTACCCAGATATTATTAAATTTTTATTTTATTTAATAACTTAAAGTACTACTTCCGGTTTACTGATTTCACTGAAAATCTAAAATATATTTAATAATAATAAAATTTATTGATTCCCTGCTGCACAAATAAATAGGAAAGAACATAAAATGCTATTTAAACCAATCACAAATATACTCGATGTAACTAAAGAATGTATATCAAAAATATACATTAAAGTTATACAAAGAAAAAAATAAAACAATATTTATTACAATCCCCTTTATATCTTTTGTATATAAACTTATATAGAAATGTAAATAATTTGATTTCAGAGTATCAGCATGGTTTTATTTCTGGCACATCCACGGTAACGAACATTTTACTCAGTTTATTAGTGACGTCCTTGAAAGGATTATATAGATATTTAGTTCCCAAAATATTGGTCTGCATGAAACGCACGTATTAGTAGTCTTCAAGAGAGAGAGAGAGAGAGAGAGTGTTTAAGTTCATACCAAGGAATTTAGTTCTCATTTTGAAGGGATATCGAAATATCGTTAAACATCAAACTTAAATTCGAACAAAACAAGAACCCCGTTTTTTAGTTGGATTCATGTACAGTCCATTAATGAAAAACCAAGTGTATAGATTTCCACCAAGACACTACCATTAAGCACTGCTTCATCCTCCATCCTGTCCTTGGCAAATTGCAGACGTATCATGGGCAAACATTATAATGAAGTAATCCATTAAGAATATCACAATATCGTTGATATCAAGGAAAAACAAAACAGGCCCTAAAACTGATCCCTGTGGGACACCAAGAGAGGAAGCCGGAAAATTCCCCGAAAACAATTCACCGACGGAAAATTTCCCGACTACAATTCACCGACAAACAATTCCCCGACAGGAAAATTCCGCGACAGGAAAATTCCCCGACAAACAATTCAACGAATGGAAAATTCCCCGACAGTAACAAACTTCCCTTCACAGTTTGTCCCGGCTTAGGACGAGTTTAGAAGTTTTTTTTTTTTTTTGAAGTTTTCTGTCCTTTTCTTGTTTTTTACATAGATAGTAGTAATAATAACAATAATAATCGGAAAGGCTTTTCTCGTCATAATTATGTACAAGGGCTACTACTTTTTATTGTATAAGCAAGTAATAACACTTGGTACTGTTTCACAAATATATATAATTAAACACTCGATGTACATTTCGCCTTGCGGCATCGTTAGGAGTTCTAGATAAACTAAAGTAAAATTCAATATACTGTAACTACCTACTTCAAACAAAAATGTAAATAGAAAAAATACAAAAAATAGAAAATTATGAAAGGTCATGACTTATCTGGAAAGACCGTTTTTACAATGCTAGGGTTTATTAACGGTGAATTTATGAGTTCGGTTTGGTCATTAAGAACATTGCCTGGTTGTAAAAGTAAACTTTCTTTTATAAAATAACCTTCTAGAACATTCATTTTTTTACTTTTATTTAAACTACACAGTACTTCTAAATTGTCTATTGAAAAATGATGTCCCGTGTCTAAAACATGGTTAGCTACACTTGAATTTTCATAATTTAATTTAACGGCTCGCATATGATCTGAGAACCTTAATTTGAAATTTCGCCCCATTTGACCTATATAAAATTTATTACAATCACTACAATTAATTCTATAAATTCCTGATTTGTTTAACTTAGAATTCGCTGTTTTAGTATTCGTTAATTGACTTTTTAAAGTGTTATTATTATAGAAGGCTATATTAAAATCCAGCTTCTTTAAAACATTGCTAATTTTCATACTTATACTACCTAAATATGGACTTTTAACCCATTGTTTTAATTTCAACTCCTGAGACGGGGGAAATGCTAATTTTAATGTAATTGATTTATTTATTCTATTGACTAATTTATCTATTAGAGACGAGTTATAACCATTATTTTGTGCGATTATTTTAATAGTTTTTAATTCTTTAGTAAAGTTAACCGTGTACATCGAGTGTTTAATTATATATATTTGTGAGACAATACCAAGTGTTTTAATTGTTATTACTTGCTTATATTTTCCTAAGCCGGGATAAAGTGTGAAGGGAAGTTTGTTACTGTCGGGGAATTTTCCATTCGTTGAATTGTTTGTCGGGGGATTTTCCTGTCGGGGAATTTTCCTGTCGAGGAATTGTTTGTCGGTGAATTGTAGTCGGGGAATTTTCCGTCGGTGAATTGTTTTCGGGGAATTTTGCTAGATCCACCAAGAGAAGCAAGCAAAAGACATGTTATTACTTTCACCGGGTTTGAGTGGTGTGACTTGCACAAATTGCGAGCAATTTTCAAGTACGAAACATACCAGTGACCGGCCATACCACAAATTTAACATTTATCCAGCATATCTACTAATCGATCATAAGATATGCAATCAAACGCACGACCAATACATAATTTTGCACATTGATAAATAGTAGAATGAATGAAAACCATTTTGACAATAGATAATAACGTCTTTATACAAAAAACACTTCGCCAACAGCAATATTTTAAAAAGCTGGTAGAAAGAAATTACTAATCATGGCCACATAACGCTCCCAATTTACATTTACCGTGCAATGATCTCTACTATTCATACCATAACCCAAACTGTGATCCCATCCGAATGAAAAGGCTACCCATAAACTTCCCTCCAATAATGTATATTTCATTTTTTAACACACACTGAGTTGTGGAAATGTGCCTCATCACTGAACCAGAGAACTGCGTCAGAAGGCAAATTCTCAAGGAACGTTTCGCATGCCGTTTGTCGTAAAACCAAGGCACGTTCGGACAGTTGATGTGCGACTACCATTATATATAGATGAAATTGAAGGTTTTCATGAAGAATTCTTTGAGTTCAATGATCTGACAACCCCAGGGCAGTCGCATGTTTTGAAGCAGAGCGCCTAGGAGACTACAAAATTAAAACTCGGACTGCCACGATGTTTTCAGATGTTGTAACTGTGCGCGCTGCTCCTAGTCTCTTGCAGAATAATTTTCCAATTGCTCTAAAAGATTCTTTCCAAGATAAGATAGATCCCGGGCAGGAACAACACCTCGAAAGGATGCCCGCTGCAGCGCGACGATCGACTGGCCTCGTGAAAGTAGGTTTTTACTGCAAACGTGTGTTAGTCTGTCACCCAAAGCATTTTGGCGACTAACGACGTTTAACAAACAAATTCCCTCATTTACGTTCTCGGCTAAAAGCACTACCACGTCGCAATTAACTCCAGTCGGGCCACAACGTCTCATTGAAAAAAGAAAGTTTTAATGCCGGACCCTGTATAACAATTAGATCGAACGGCCAACTAGTTTTTTGAAAGAACTCTCTTTTATAAGTATAGATTGAGCAATTTTGTTTGTTGTAATTGCGTTTTCGTTTAATTCAGTCAGTACGAAAAAACCTGTATTTTGCACGGCCATATTAAAACTTTTAAATAGTATTTAAATGGAAATGTAAATTAATGCAAGCTCGGCAATCTCTTATTCGTCATTCGAAATGAACGAACCAAATGAACGAACGACTTCGTAATTTACAAATTGATATTTACGCAATGTTCGGAAACGTTTCGGAAGTAAAGTTTAACTTGAAACAAAAACCGCAAATTATGGCCGCGCTCTTTCAGAATCTCCACTGTTTTTGTCCTGTGATTAATTTGAATTCTACGAATTTATCGCGGGACGACGTGAATTACAATGGGAATTTAAAGGGATTTTCATGCTAGTAGTATCTATGTATGTCAACGTTACATTTGTGTTTGTTTTGTAATGAATTGCCTTTTTTAATATGCTTTTTTAATATCTATGTTGTTTATTGTTCCGTCATTTGATTTACGGAGGTCAAATGCACATTTTTTTATCAATCGTAAAGCTAATATCGTATTTACGTGTACGTTTTTAGGCTTCTGTGAAAAAACGCCTGTTGTGAAAGAGCATAACAGCAAATTACAAAAGAATGTTGTTTGAATATACGCAATGATAATCAATATTGTTGGAGATAACCGAGTTTTCCTAAAATTTAATTTTAAATAAATTTTATGGTGTTCCAGCGCGGTAAAGTCCATTATTGGTAGCTAATAATGTAGATAGCGAATAATTTTTAATATAAAAATTGTTGATAATCATAAACTGTACAATTTAAAAATATTTTCATTTATAAAGAGTGTTCGACAACGACGAACGAACACAAACTTATTTTTTTTTCAATAGATTGCTATGCATTTTTTTACATTTTATGATAGCCCTTCAAAGGCTGATTAAACTGACATCAACTTATATTTGGACGAAAAGAGTTACTTCTAATCAAATATTTTCTTTTTACAAATAATAAATTTTATTAAAATTTTAAAACTCAAAAAATGAAAAGTTTGGAAGTTCATGAATTAACAATAGTTAAAATATTGCAGTGGATCTGTGTCATAAAATAGTTTATCGTCAAACTTAGAATAACTTTTAAATTACTTTAAAATTAAAGAAGCCATACTTAGATTTATAACTTCACTTGAAAAGCAAACCGTCACTCCAACTATTTAAATGTACATTATTGAAAACTTCTATAACTTTCGCAATATAATGAAGAATGTATAAGTTACTATTTTCAAGCATCACAGTAATTATAAGTTAACATATCAAATTAAAAAATCTTCTTTAAGATTTCGTTAATAAAGTTTTTGCTAACATTAAGAACTCTAGACAGTTTACGCACACTTGTATGAGGATTTTCTTGAACGCATAACAAAAGAACCTTTTGTGCATCTGCGTTTTCTACGGCTGCAGTAACACGGCTCCTTTTTCATACGGAATACTGGTAGTTTCTACAAATCGTTAACAATTTTTGAAAAACACTTATCGATGGTAGTCCAATCTTTGGATATTTTTGGCTGTATATCTTTGTGCCAGCAAACAATTACTTTCCCTAAAATATAGATCATATCTATTGATTCCAATTTTAAATATTTCATTTTGCACTTGACGTAAATTTATGTACTTACATCTCTTTAAACTGAAGCTTTAAATCTAAGTTAAACGTTTAAACAATTTTTGACACACGCCGTCTGCCATATTCTTTATATTATTGCTAATTCATGAACTTCCAATCTTCTCATGATTTTTATAATTTTAAAAAAAGTTACTTATTTGTAAAAGAAAAATAGAAGTTACTCTTTTCGATTAATTTTAGTTATAGTTGTAGTGCAAGTAATGCAACTCATATTTTTAAGTCGTAATCGGGTTTATTCAGATATAATATATTATAACTTTTGCAATATCGCCCACAGGTGGAAGAAAGTATATATTTTTAATTAGTAAATTTCATGTACTTCTAAATGACATATAAATATACAGGGTGTTCCATTTCATTCTTTTTAGTATGTTTAACTTTAGCAAATGGTATGTAATTCTATAGAACATGGGTAGATATGTCCAAATAAACATTGGTATTTCATCATCAATCGTTATTTCATAGCAATTTCTCAAATGTACAATTTTTAACGAAAAGTCGCCATATCTCAGAAACAGTTAAAAATGGATAAATACAAGTTGATGTCAGTTTAATCAACCCTTCAAGAGCTATTATAAAATGTAAAAAAATGCATCGCATTCCATTTAAAAAAACATTAGTTGTCGAACACGCTGTATAAAAGAAAATATTTTTAGATTGTAGAGCTTATAATTATCTACAACTTGTGTATTAAAAATTATTCGCTCTCTACATTATTAAATAACAATAATGGACTTCAAGGGACGCTGGTACACCTGGTATATCCAATTCTTATAGATCATAAAAATTTTCAAATATTTTAATAATAAGAAATATTTTTTGCTTACTTTTTGCGTCAAACATCAAATTGAGAAATTCGCAAAAAACTATATTAGAATTAAAATTGTTAAAAAAGTTCCAAACATTTTTTTCATTCTCTTCAAATTATATAAACAAACATATCAGCTTCAATGTTACTTTCATTACTATTGTTACAGTTACATCACTAAAAGGTGTTACACAAAAGAGTTGGCTATAAAAACTTTAGTCAAGTGTCACCGTAATATTGCTATTTTTGGTTTTTGCTTTCGAAATAATAAACCTCTTTGGTTGGGCGAACTGAAAATGCCACGATCCTGGAACTTTAGTGACAATTTGTGTCATTTTTTCTATCATATATTTTGCAGTCTATGTCCAGCTTACGAATCGTTGCGGTACAACCTATTATCTCATCATATTCAGAGAGCACTATTATAACAGAGTGTTTTTGACTGTGTTTTACTATTACTCCATATATGCGATCAGATGGAATATGAAAGTGACCAACCAGTGGAAATATCACGCTAGCAGACTTTATATTTCGAGGTGCCTTCGTTTCTAGCCAAACTGAGATCATGGTCATCATTATACTATATTTATTTTGACCGCCGAAATCGTCTGCAAATAAATGTACGGTATCAATTGTCTCTTTAAAGTTAAACTTATTTAACACATCCCAAACAGCTGATGCAATGGCATTTGAGTTTTTAGGCAAATCTACCTGCGTCCATACATAAGAATAAACAGTGTCTTTATTCAAAATTCCATGTGAACATCCATGAACTACCGTAAAATTGTAGTAATTAATTTGTTGGCTAAATTAACTAGCCTGATCAGGCAAATTCTTTTCGCAATCTAAGGAAAATACTGCCATATTTTCCGACGGCAGTTCCATTAATTCAAAAAATGGTTTTGCTTTTGAATTATGTAGTCTATCTTGGGTTATAATGTTTTGCTTTTCAGAGATGGGCATATCTTTGTCTTTAAGTTTCTCTTTAGCACTTAAACAAGTTGAACATATATCTGTCTTCAAAGACCCAAAACCTATGTTATAATCACAGTTTGTGTAAGTTCGAAAATATCTTAATTTAACGCGTAGCTCACCTCTACTCTGGAATTGAAAATTTCCATAATTTTGTAAAATTCAACTCACACGGTAAATATATGCGAGCGCTTGTTTGACTACGGAACAGTAATATGATTTTGCCTGTTGACCATTTTGCCTACGAGTTGGGTATTCCGTCAACTTTTCGGAGTATGTTTAAAAATGCATTTCCTTGGATACTTCTTAGAACTCGTATGCAATAATTATTTTTACCTTAGTTCCTTCAATTTTTGTCGTTTACTTTTCCTTGGGATTTTCTTTCTGCACATATTGCGAGGTGCAGGTTGTATTAGAGAACTAACAATCATGTCGGGCGACATTAACGATTCACTTAGTATTTCCATTTTAAATAAAAACTTTTATTCAACAAAACGATCTACTTTAAAAGCCTTGTGCAATAATGGGATAAGAGAAACAAAATGAATCAAAAAATTATTCACAAGCAGCGTGATAGGACGCCGTGTTTTATATCGATATCTGATTGGTGGAGTACATAAAGCGAGTGTTGCCTCCAGTAGATAATTTAATGAAGAACATTTTTTTTAAAAATGTTCTTTAAAACCAAAATAGGCTGCGATAAATTTGTGTCATTTCAGTTACTTTTATATTCTATATTATTATTTTATTAAAGTCAATTACAAAAAGTGAGTTCCCAATATTAATTATGACTAAAATAGTTGAAACAAGAAAAAATGCAAATAATTTCTGGTCCTTCGAGCCACATATGAACCAGTAACTCACGGATATTGTATAGTAATAGTATTTAATCTCAAAAATACACGAATTCTAAGTATATATAGCAACGTCGTTAATTATTTAGAAAATTAATTTATTTTTATTTCACTTTAGTCCGCAATTTTTACCGATTCGCATCGAATGAGTCCTACTGGATATTTCCAACAGTTTTAAGTAAACGCGCGTGTGCTAGATAGAGCATGGATATAATAGCAGGAAAGGCGTCAAAATTTGTTGAGCAGGAATGTTTATTCAGGATTTACGCAATGACATCTATAAATTTAAAATATTATTTTTTAATAAATCAAATTTTAGTATACCAGCTGTACATCCCTAATGACACAGTTTAAAATATTGAAGGTATTTTGCTTTGTCTTCTACTAAATGTTGAAATACTTTTTTCTCCTTTTAATTTAATACTTCTTTATTCGTCAGTCAGCAAGGACTTAATAACAATTACAAAAGCCAATTATAAAGAAATCTTTTTTACTGATTTTGACTGACTCTTACGTCTTCTGGCGAGCTGGGTTCGAAAATAATAATAAAAAATCAGGTGTGGCCACTACACGAATTTCTTATACGTATAAGCGTTTTAAATTATACAATTTTAAGAATTTTTTTATACAAGAATATTTGAAAATCCTATTCTAGGTACTTCTATTCTCTTAATAAATCTCTATAGAATACATACTTGGCGAGATATTCGAAAAAAAGTGCTAATCCAGCTCTAATACTTTTGTACTCCTTATAAATATATATAGAATTACGAAATTTTTGCAAAAGGTCGCTATTCGATAAGAGTAAAAGTGTTAATTCCGGGCCGAACTTTAAATTTTTTTTATACAAAAGGTATTGAAACTTTTGTTTTAAATACTTTTATACTCGTAATGTACCTGCCTAGAAAGCATGACTTGCAAAATATTCGCAAGGAACTGAAGAGTAAAAGACCTACTTTAAGTACAAATTTTAAAAAACCTTTCCTAAAAAAGAATTTTCTTGTATTTACTTGTGAGTATATTTGAATTCTTTATAATTTTGATTAAAGATAGTAGTTGACGAAATATTGACAAAATTCGATTTTTCACTGAAGTAAACTACTACTTTCGGTCTACCGAGTTTAATGAAAATCTAATCAGATTTCAAGAGGGGGAGTATACTCGTAAATACAAAATTTGGAATTGATAGCTCTAGCTGTTTGACCGCTATCATGGTCACACACACTGACAGACAGACAGACACCAACAGAGAGAGATGTTTCTTAAAAACCACTTTTTCGGTATCAGGAGACATCAAAACGTGTTCATCTGCAAAAATCTCGAGGTCGAAAATTTTCATCAACACAATATGTACTTCCTTATACTACGTATAAGAACGTAAAAAGTTGTATTACCAGCCTTGTTTTTATAGTTAAATATGTAAAATGTTACATTTTTTCCAATATTTTTTTGTGCATTTGGTATAGTACAACAAAATTTGAAAGAAATTTTGTTGGCAGTAATGACAAGAAGAAACTCGAATACTGAACCTTGACCTTCTAAAGTCAAACCAACAAAACGTGACCCTTCGAACAGCACCGTCGGTTTGGCAGTAAATAATAGAAACCAGGAGAAAACGCAGGAAGAAATTAAAACAACGATTCGATAAACAAGTTAACAATCAGTACATACAACGGGACTGTACACAGCTGTCAAACATGACAAGTGCGGGCTAAGGGGGGCGCGGAGCAAGACGTTTTTATATTAGTTTGCATCTTTTCCGAGGTACAGATTCTTTTGGTCGCACTCTATAGTAGAATTACCCAACAGATGGAGAGGTTTTTGAATATATACAAAACCTTACAAGAATAGCCAGGAACTTCGAAAGTAGATAACTTTGCAACTACAGCAACAGCCGCAGGCATGTTATTTTTTGAATAATAAAGTGTCATTTTGGTGATTTATATTCAGGAATATCAGAACGTAGTGTTTACAAGGGTTTGCAAGTGCTGAGCATAAATTTCAATCACCAAAGAAATACCATAGGAAAAAGGCCATACTGGACAACGTTGATGATGTAATGCGGAATAGCATTCGAGGAATCATTCATTCCTTTTTTTTAAAAAAACGAACCTCCAACTGTACAGAAAATTCTTATGGTGATAAATGAAAGAGAATTTACCAAATTTTAAAATTTCAACTCTCAGAAAATTAATAAGAGACTGAACTTTCGTTAAAGTATAATGAAAATGTTTGTTTCTTTTTATAAACAGTTTTGCATTTGTAGTTATCAAAAGTGGAATCGTAAGAGGAAAAAAATATCGTGAAGATGGAACACCGATATATTACTTAGACGAAACATGGATGAACGCGGGGCACACAGTAAAGAAAGTGAGGGCAGACACATCAGTGCTTACTGCGAGACAAGCATTTATAGATGGTTTGTCCCCAGGCCTTAAAAATCCTTTCGGAAAAGGGAAAAGATTAATTATATTACATATAGGTTCTGACGAGGGATTTGAAGAGGATGACTTGCTACGTTTTGAATCTAAAAAGACAGCTGAATACCACGAAGACATGAATGCGGAGAGATTTGAAGAGTGGCTTCAACATATTCTGCCCAATTTGAGAGAAAACGCAGTGATTGTTTTGGATAACGCACCATATCACATTCGCAAAATAAATAAACCACCTACAGCAAACAACCGCAAAGCTGAAATTCCACAATGGCTTGTAAATCAAGACATACCATATGAAGATGACATGGTGAAGGCAGAATTATTAGCATTAGTTAAGGCAAATGCGACCAGCCTTGCGAAATATGCTGTAGATGAGATAATTGAAGCATCAAATAGAAATGTATTGCGGCTACCTCCATACCATTGTAAATTAAATCCGATGGAGTTGATATGGGCACAAGTAAAGAGGTATGTTGCTAGGCACAATGTATCATTCAAACTGGAAGATGTAAAGCAATTATTTCAACATCATGTGTTCAACATTTCATGTGAAAATTAGAAAAACGCAATTAAACATGTGGTTAATGTGGAAAACAAAATGTGGGAACTTGATAATTTAATGGATTGTCAAGAAGACTCATTCATTATAACAGGTGATGATTCCACTACATCATCTTCTAGTGACGACTAATTAATAGTGAGACTGATTTGATGCTGTTTTGTTTTAATATGATCTTTTTGTAAATCACTGCTTTCTTATACTTCATTTTTCATATGTAAATTCATTTACTGATGAATGAATGAATTCTTTGTATCATGTAAGTAATCATAGAAACTTAAAATATATTTTCTACTAACAGTGTATATATTGCATAAAAATTTCCGAACCTGTCGTTTCCTTTATTTCTTCCCATTTCCCCAATTTACAAGCGAATTGGACAAAAACTAAAAATTAAATTACTACTTTATATTCATTACATGTGCGTTTATTTAGATGAAAATTATTCTTTGCTACACTTTAGCTACCTTAAGCTTGCTTTTACTAAATTGTTATACAAATGCCACTATATACAGAATATTAAACAAAGTTTATTATAATGTACTATTCCAAACGTCAAACAAATTATCATATCACATTTCTTGTTCACATAAACCTAAAAAGAGGATGGCTCTTGTATTTTATTTTCATTTCATTTTCATTCCGATTATATGTAAAATAATCTGAAGTAATGAAAATTATTAGTAACTAGTTGCTTAAACAGAGCTTATATTACGTACATTGCATTAATTTTTGTCTATTATAATTACATTTATATAGGAGAATGTGTAGAATCCTTACATCGAAATATGGGGTTAGAACTACATATTTGTTTATAACGTCTAATGTCAAAACATTTATGGTTAAGGCTATGCGTTAAGCGATGTGAATTTGCCTTTTTAAGCTATTACGGCAATGCAATGTTGCTACTGCATCTGTTCGATAATTCTATTATAATTCTTTTATTTCACTAATAGTTGTTTCTTCCTTTTATTTAACATAACCTCACATTTAACGCCCATGCGCATAGTACGATAGCTACATATGGAAATGAAGAAGAATTATTATTTATAATGATTGTTTAAAATTAATCTATATCTTTGTTATATGTAATACAAATACGGTTACTTTTCTTATTAAAATTTCTTTCTCATGCTTCGTTCCTTCTAAATTTATTTGACAAATTATGTCCAAACTTTGAAAGTCAAGTCGTTTGTCATAAACTTGTCTACATTTTCGTATCAGATCCGTTCGTTATGTTTATCTAAATAAACGAAAGAAACACACAAACACGCGCGCATGTATATATATACACAAACAAAACGGCTCGCGGCTTTTGAGATATCCGTTGTCTAGATAATTACACCTCGTAACGTTGGACATGATGAAGAAAATCCACATCACGGCACCGCTAAAAATATTTATCGACAAACGGCTGAAACGGGTTTTGTTTTGTGATAACGGCCCCACACACAACACGACACGAGAACATATATATACAGTATAATATAGTAGATATATGTATATACACTCATATAAGATACATCATATTTCAATCAAAACTTGGGCCGCCATGTAAGTTTTCCATGAAGATTTCAGATAACATTCAAAATTAGATTGTACATATTCGGCCTTGGTGTGCCGTGGATGCAGCGGACGAGACGGCGCATATACATTTGGTGGACATAAGCTAGTACCTTCAGAGACTGGCCTATCAGCATGACTCCGGTTTAAGTGAACAAAAATGTTAATTGCTTGTATAGATTTAACTACTCATCCATCGATTACCTCCGTGTATTTATGCCGTAGCTGATACGATCATCCGACGAACTGTCGGCCATTGTAAGACAGGGAAGTATTCGAAATTAATATAGCTTTTTTCTCAATCTTCTGTTACGCTTGTCTCGTTAATTATTTTCACATACGTATTCTATAAACTGGTATAGACCTGTGTATAGTATGTAAGGAATAAACTAAGCGCAACTTGGAACAACCTAGAATACATTAAACCATCAGAAAATATGCTAAAGCGCTTACTTAACACAATGCTTTTTTCGATGCAAATACGATGTACGCTTGTTTGCGTATATTTATGAACAATAGTAGCAGTTTCAACAATAATTGAATCTCTTACTGTTAAAACTTAGTAACCCACTTTATAGACTTATTATATGCACTTGTACTTCTTGATAAGGAAGTATTCTCTCCTGTTAAGCATAGAAGTCGTACCGATAAAATCATTGTTTCAAGATATTCCACATTTAGTAAAATTTGTTATTTCGACACAATTGAGGTTTTTATATATACAAAAACTTCAAGTAACTTTAATGAACAAAATAATTTCTCTATATTATAAAACAGAAGTATTACAAGACCCAGTATACATTATCGCAGCTCAAAAGGATCTATTAGAAATAGAGGAAAAAATAATTGGGAAACTGGAAGAAGATAAAGTAAAATCCATAGCAAAATGATACCGGAAAAAGGAAAATAATCAAACAAGCCCAATAATTCTCGAATTTGAAACACATGAAGCGAAAGTCGTCACCCTTAAGGCAAGAAAGCATCACGGCATGATCTCAACAAAAGACTGTCAACTAAAAGGGAAAAATAACATATAAATAAATGAAAAATTAACAATAAAAAATAATAACCTGTTTTTTCATTCTAGAAAATTGAAAAGGGAACATAAACTCAAATATGTTTGGACAAGAGGAGGTAATATATAAGTGAGGAAAACAGAGACCTGTTACAAAATAAGAATACGAACCGATGAAGACCTAAAACTAACAGCAGAAACAGAGAAACAATAAAGCAAGAACAACAAGCGTTAACAGAATAACAATGTGTAATATGCAAAAGCAGAATATACTTAGCATAAAAAACAAATTTACCGAAATACAAACCCTGCCTACGATCGAAAATTCACCAGACATACTAAGCTTTACAGAAACATGGTTAAACCAACAAGAAGTATGTTTCTATCAACTCAAAGGGTATACAGCAATTTTCAATTCTAGAGCCACAAGAGGAGGCCGAATAGCCATATACATAAAGCAAGATATAAATTACAAAATGTTGATGAACAAAACAAAAAAGAATGTTGAAATAGTAACTATCACATTAAAGGAACAAAATATAATAAAAACATTAATATAAAAACCTCCCCAAGTGAATTTCAAAACATTAGAAAACGTTTTAAAAAATAATGTAATCAATAGAAAACACAAGCATATTATCATGGGCGACTTTAACATAAACATAGCTAAAACAGTTAGCAAAACTTCAGAATACAATAACATATTTAAAGAAAACAACTACAAAATATTAAACCATGTTAGACCCTGTAATCACAAACGTGAAAACTCAAATACAATTGGAAATAGTTGCAAATAATATATCAGACCACCACGGCATCAGAATTGCACTACAGAATTCCAAAAAAAAACCACCGGAATACAAATATTACGAATATACCACATCAGATAGTTAAAGTGTTACTTCCTGTCCGAATTTTGAATTTTTTTTTATACAAAAGATATTGAAAATTAAGTTTTAAATACTTTTATACTCTTGATAAATATACATATTTAAACTTTAAATTTAACCAAACGTGCATCAGCTACTTATATACCAGAACTCTGACAAGTTTTAATGAGATTGCAAATTGAGTCGTGCAATTCTAAATGTTGTTGGACTTCATCAACGAAGGGGTCGTTAAGCAATACCCCTTCGTTGATGAAGTCTAACAGCATTTAGAAATACACGACTTAATTTGCATCTCATTAATACATGTCAGAGTTCTGTTATATAAGTAGCTGATGAACGTTTGGTTAAATTTAAAGTTGCCAGAAGTATTCCAAAAAGCCCAGGCAAGAAACGGCCTTAAATGTTTATTCGCTAAGTGCGTATTGCTTACATCCAACTTATGAGACATCAAAACTCACATCAGATCAACGTAAAAAAATAGTGTGTTTTTGTTGAAAACCTTTAATGACCAAGGAATAGAAGAATGGGATCAGTTTAACATTGAATCTTGTATGGATATGTCTACAATCTCTTCTTTCATATAATGAATTTGAATCTATTTATTTTTATTGCAGATATTTTTGGAACTTACAATTAAAAAACCCTTGCTTTCTTGGCCAATGGCCAAACTGGAATGCCCTATTATCAGTGATTTCAATAATTTAGGTTTGAATTTTTGCCGTTACGGCCTCAATCTGCCATCTTTTGGCAGCAGGGGTCCGGTATGACTATTACAGGTGCTGCGTCATACAGAGTGTTTTAGCAGAGAACCCGTTTTAATCATTTGGCTGGCATTATCTGACACTATACAATATCCATCGATATTGTATTCTTCTTTGTCAGTGTCTCTGGATGTACTGATTATTGTTGTAAGTTATTCTTCAGTTTCTGACTAAATAGTCAAAGCCCTTGCTACTCTAAACGCATTTTCACCATCAGTAATCTGTAACATTGTAACAACTGTTTTTGTGTTATTAGAAGAATTTTTCCATCCGTCACATAAAATTACAGACTCTGTTTTGATTACCCTGCACGCACTACCAATACAGTCTTGTTTCTCAAGGAGTAGTACTAAGTCTTTTTCGACGTGGAATATTTTTAGTATGGAGGACGAATGGTTTTTATAAAATTTTTAAATAATGAGGACACTACAACACTGAAAGGCAAGTTGCAACCAAATATAAATTTAGCCAATGCAACAGTTATTGTTCCTCTTTGTTGTTCTTGCAATACGTCAACGTAATCAGTGACTTTCTTAGCTTTCTTTGGTAGTGTTGGTTAAGTTGAGAAAAGTAAACATCTTTTACCCAGTGAGCCAGAGGTTGTTGGTGTGTTACCATTATCATCACTGTTACGAGTAGCAACGGGTTGAATTCAGCGACGTATTTGTGAACGAACAATTCTCATCTACTGTTGTCATTTTAGCTGTATATAAATTGTTAAATAAACTATTTAATTGCATGTCGTAGCCACGAGGAGTACTGGGAAACATTGCAATAATTTCATTATATCTCTTAATGTGGCCATTTTTATTTTCTTATACGTAGTATAAAGAAGTATTGTGATAATGAAAATTTTCTACATCGAGATTTTTGCAGATGTCCACGTTTTGAAGTCCCCTGACACCAAAAAAGTGGTCTGTCTGTCTGTCTCTCTCTGTGTGTCTCTCTCTCTCTGTGTGTGACCACGATAGCGATCAAACCGTTACAGGTATCAATTCCAAATTTTGTATTTACAAATATAATCTCTCTCTTGAGACCTGACTAGATTTTTAGTAAAATCGGCAGGCTGGAAGTAATAGTTTAGTTCCTAGAAAAAATTGAATTTTGCCAATAATTCGTCAACTACTAAGTTTAGACAAATTTATAAAGAATTCATATGTACATAAAATTGAAAGTGTGAACAATTTTATTAAAAAAGTTTTTCGAAATTCCTACTGGAAGTAGGTCTTTTACTCCTATCGACAATCAGTTTTTTGCGAATATTTGGCAGGCCATGCTTTTTAGACAAGTACGTTACGAGTACAAAAGTATTTAGAACTTAATTTTCAATACCTTATATAAAAAAAATTCAAAATTCGGACCGGAAGTAACACTTCTACTCATAGCGAGTAGCATGTTTTCTAATATCTCGCAAAGTATGCATTCCATAGAGATTTATTAAGAGAATAGAAGTATTTAGAATAGGTTTTGAATATTTTTTGTTTAAAAAAAATGCTTCAAATTTGAACTTGAAGTAACACGTAAGTTTATTTTTCTAAAATAAAGGTATTTAAAACAATTCAGAACTAGTGTATAATTTGAAACGCTCATACGTTTAAAAAAGTCGTGTGGTGGTCACACCTTATTTTTGTACTTGGCGTTGACGATGAACTATCTGACAAAAGAGAAAGAGAACCATTTTCCAATACGTTATGTATTCTGCATTCTAGAAGAAATGACAACAAACAGTTATAAATATAATTGTAAATATAGTGATTTTAACATACTTCCAGACTGGCTGAAGACTTATCTTAGCATACATATTCCCACAAAACTCGGGCAGAATTTGTTACAAATCCTTCTTACCTATGACTATGCAATTTATGTAGCAGGTTTGTTATTATATTTTATCAGGTTAAATTTTAATTTTACAAAGTTATCATTTGGTTTTCTTCCCCTGCTACTCATTTTTAGATATTACACTTATAAGTTAAAAAAGCATAGTGCAGCGTTAGAGCAAAACACTTTGAGCGGACCCAAACGATTTGCACTAATATTATAACCTCAAATTTTTACATTATTGACATCGAAATATTTGTTGACATTTAGTGACATTCTTGCCAATGCTGACGCTTGTTGACATGCCGATGTCTGCAAATAAAGTCGACGCGTCGATGTCCATCCTTGCCCACGATACATATACACATGATCTGGCAAAACGAACAACCGGATTTTATGACATCCACAGAATAAAAAAAAATTAAACACAAAAACCATCGTAACAATGTATCATTTAAAAATTGATTTACCGAGCAGTAACTCCTTTCAATTTACAATTCCTTAGTTGTAGCTTTGAGTTCATCATATGATATTGTTTTGAAAATATTTGTCAACTTATTAAATAATTCATTGCTAGATATTTAAGATTTTTTTCGCTAAATCTTGGTCCATGCCTCGGAATATCGAGCGTGCATGCATTATGATTGGAGAACATATTTTTATATAGCTTCGGCCATTTATGCTTCCTGAACATATTTCCACAACTGGTTTTTGCAGATACTTTCGACATAACACGCAGTGTTCTCTTCTGAATACTAAACACGCGAACCATTTCTGTTGATGATACCCATGCTATTATACCATATTCCATCACTGAATGAAAACAATCAAAATAAAACATCCTCAATATTGCCGAATTCACTCCATCTCTCAGCCCAGTCAGAACAAAGCATATGGAACTAAGTTTATTGCATAACATGTCTATATGCTCTTTCCAATTTTATGTTGACACCACAGTTACACCTAAAAATATAGATCTGTCTACCTGAGCGATACTCCTCTGAGGCCCCCTAACTAGGTGTGATAGATCTCGATCGCATAATACTGCCTTAATTTCAATAAATCCAATCTTCTCATTATTTATCACAAAATTGTTTTCCATGATATAGTCATTCAAGATACCCAAACTATTAGACGCATGTCACCCCAAGTCTTTACTCTTCTCAGAGGAAATTAAAAACGAAATGTCATCCGCTTACATGATGACGTTATCTGATGAAATATCACTCATATATGATAATTTTAGCAGCAACAGTTTGTGATCAACTAGATTGAATGCCTTACTTAATATTTCTGTACAATGCATCCAAAAACTCTGCGATAGCCGAAATTGTGTTGCGACCTTTCCTAAAGCCAAATTGATGATTACTAAATAGATTACACGTTTGCATAAATTGTACTAGTCGATTGGGTACCACCTTTCCAAACATGTTCACTAATTTTAGAGCCTCTTTGTACAAATACATCAAAAGTGTTTTTCCAGATAATTTCAAAATCTAAATAAACCTACGTACTAAATATCAATGTTTTCTGGGACGAGTGTTCGCTGGTTTATCGCATTTTTCATCTTTACACTTCATATCACCATGATGCTTGGCAGGCACAGAATATTCAGAATATACAAGGATTAAATTATTTAAGCCTATATTTTTGATTATATGATTAATGACATGTCCCAAGCAGCATCAAAGTGACGGGAACTGAGACCGGAACTTGGACTCGGTAACTGTTACGTAACTGCTACTAAATATTTGACTTAGCAGTAAAATTTACTCCAATTCAGATCTTATTAGTTGCAGTCACGTAACTGTTACTACTAGTAGGTCCTCTATGGTCCCATAACTTCTTAGTAGCTCTTAACGTATTTGGAACCACACGGCTACTAAATAAGATTACTTTAAAGTTATTGGAACTTTAAAGTAGAAAACGATAGTGGCCATAACCATCTTGTATTACTGAAGTGTGACTTTAAAGTTAGCATTCCTTGAAAGTTACGCTCAATGTTTTTGCTACGTTATCGGAACATGTATTAATTACTACAAACTTACGGAACTGTTTAGTAATATTTATAGTAATTTCGACGTTCTTACTACTCCGAGATGTTACTTACAGGTAATTTTCACTTTCCGTATAAATTCAGAGCGACTACATAGTTGCAGTTACTTTTAAAAAATTACTACGAGGTAAGTTTCACTTCATCGACTTTAATAACAAAGGCACTCACCAATAAGTATCGCTCGTGTCTGTGAAATGAAACTGCGTTCGAATTCATGGCGTCTGAACACAAAATTCGTCGCAATAGAAAGCCTATAGACATTCGTCGATATTTTATCGAACACTGAGGCTTCAGCTGAACGCTCTTAGTTGTAATGGCGACATTTCCGTACATTATGGCCACAGGAAAAATATAACTATTGCAAAAGCATTAGTGTCATCAGTTCAAACGACTAACAGTGGACAAGCCTGTCAAGCAGAACCAGAAGTAAGAGGATGTGAAATTTGTTGAAAATTTTAAAGATAAAATCTACAATTATTAGGGCTATGATGAGTTATTTGTTCCTAAATATGACGTTGATGATGATTATAAAGATGAAATAATAGTATATTCGTCAAAAATTTCATTCTCGCAACAGCTTAGAGAATGGTCTGTATTGCATAGACTAATCGACAGTTCAATCATTGATCTACTGCATATGTTAAAGCCGATTAATTGTTTTTCGGTCTGTAAGGCATCTTTAAAGTTGTTAATATTCGATAATTTTAAGATGTACCCTACTCTCCTCTGGAGCATTGGCGGGATTGCATCTTAAAGTCTCCCTGTGTGAATGATTTGAGTTGTGCGGCCAGTACAATACTTTGTCGTTCTCCCATTTCTCCATTCTTTTCTTTCGTAGCCAGAACTTTGAAAAAAGCTATATATACAATAATTCACTACCACATATGTGTTAATTTTAGGTTAAGTTCTACGTGGAACTTTGAAGTGGCACCGGGAACCTTACAGTAGTGTGCTACTTCATGGTAGTCTTAACGAACCTGCACAACTTTAAAGTTACAGGGGCGTGGACCAATTGGTCCCATGTACTACTTTGTAGCAACTATAACTTTAAAGGAAATATTTGTAGTGGCTGCTACTACACGATTACTTTTATCAAGTAGTATGTACTTTAAAGACGCATATTTCAGTAATTACTACTTGTAAGTTCTCTTGCGCAAAATTCGCCATATTTATCGAGCAGAATTGCGACGCCATTGCTGTTCATGAACGTTGAATGACGTCACAATACTGATTAAAAATTAATTTTTCTTGAGAGCTGTACTAAAAGTACCAAATCAATGAATATTTATTGGTTTAGAATGTTCAGGAATAATTTAAAAACAGGTACACATGCCTAGATGGACAATTTCGAAATTGTACAGTATATTTTTTAAAAAAAAATTTTTTAAGAAAACGTATATTTTAAGGGCGCGTTGTCATTTTTCTAAGTACCATCATCATATTTGTCAGAAAACTTGTATTCGCATATAACTTTAATACCCAAGAAATCCTTTAAAATGATCAACGCGTGTTTAATATTTCTAATTATTGTGTGTTACTACTCACACCATCAACGTGTAGTATTACATTCTACCATCAGTTTACAAGCCAGCTTCGACAACGGAATGAGATGAGAATATAGTTGAAGCTTTGCTGAAGGTGTGCGACAGAGAGCGACTGAGAGTGTCAGAAACCTAAGAAGTTCCATTACAGTTGCTGCGACCACCCTGCTACGTCGCCGTTACGTAGCCGTAACGTCCGGGAAACGTCGCGGAAACAGTTCCAGGGACGTCGCTGGAACGTAGCTACTACCGAATAATTATTCCCCATTTTGGTCCCAGGCACGTAATAGGACCGTTGTCACCACGTTCCGGCGACTGGTGGCGAAAACTTTAAAGTTCTTGTGATGGTCGCCGTTACGTTCCTACGACTAAAAATGTTGCTTGGGGTTACTTTTCTATGTTTTAGATTTATGAGCTGCCATGTTGTAATATATCTGTATCTTCATATACTTATTACAACAGAGCGGACACGAAATGTTGAGACTCATCGCCCACGGGCGCACTATTGAAATTTTGTATTTTTAAAAAGTGTTTAATTTTATTTATATAATTGGAAAACAAGTGTTATTATTTGTTTATTTTGTAGTTCAAATCGAGTAAACTTCCCGTACTTTATTTATCTTACAAAATATAATACCTTTTAGAAACCCCTCACGCTCCAATCTACGCCGATGAAGATAGGAAATTTACGAGTTAAATGGACTTTTTTTGGTCTCATTCTCGGGCGTAAACAGATGTTGGAGTTCACCATATGAATAGTGGTATTCATTAACTGCGTGCTGTTTACATTATTTCTTTGCTCCGTCGTAGTTTAAACCTGAGATGTCCGCTCTGTACAATTATTACAGAGTATAACTTTAGAAATTCCTAGGTTATTAATTGAATAATTTCGATACATCTACACAATCGCTTTCTTTCAAATTATGTGCCAATCAGATCACATCCATACAAAAGTAAATGTACGTAGGTGTTCTTGACTGATTGAATTTCTCTTCCATTCTTCTCGGAGAAATAGATATAGGCGTGAGAGAGAAATTTTACAATACGCCACCACCCATAGTGCAAATACCATCCAAAAAAGAGGCTCCCCTCTGAATACACCGAATCATATACACATCATCAATTCAAATAACTGTTTACATTTACCTCTAATTTATTACACAATAAAGGCCGAAACCGTGTATCAAACTCATAGGAAAAAAACTATTTTAAATACAATGCATGTATGTATATTGTATCTATATTCATATACATATATGCATAAGTACATACATACATTCAGTGGACACAGTACTCCGTCAGTTATCATATAATTGACAGAAGAACCATGTGTTAATTGACAAATAAATTAATCATTTTAGGCGCAATTGTTAAAATATTAGCTGGACAGTTAGATAGAGCGTATACATTTATTGTACATTATTAATGTATTTGAATAATAATTAATGCGATCTAATCTTTGGATCCGGTCCTGATTCTGACTTGTCAGCGATCGCAACGCGCAATACTAGGGCTCCGCCGTTCGGCAAGTCATTGTACTTCTTTCCATTGTCAATCAATCATTTGACATCCCATATTAACTCCACTTACAGTCCCCCCCCCCCCATCATCGAAATCGGTTATCGTGTTGTTATAGTTCGGACGAAGCCAGAGCGAGAGAGTTAAAGAATTACTCTTGATGGATCGGATGACAATTATTTTTGGAGATCTTAATAATCTTTTTGTGCATTTATTTTTAGAACACATTTGGGATCGGTTAATGGATATAATTGTCGTTGCTTGAATTTATCCATCGGCGACGTTTGTAATATACATATAGCATTATTAACAAGTCCGAGGCCATTAAGGATATGCCTTTTGTGTGCTAATGCATGAAACAATATGGGTTTGTTTATAGTTGACATTCATAAAGGAGTTCTTTAGTATTAAACGTAAGTATAAGAGATTTCGACTATTATCTCATATAATAATCGAATAATAATGAATTTATTTCCACTTAGAATTTATATAGAGAGCCTGTTGGATTTTATGTGTCACTACAAATATCTTGGCTATTGTAATGCTACCACCCCAATTGTTGGGTGACACAATAAATTAAAACTTTTGAAATATAGTGAAAAATTATTTGTTTTACCAGCTCAACTCAAATTATCTCAGGGCGATTCGACTTAATTGAAATGATTAAGTAAAAGGGGTTCCTGTACATTAATAAAAAAAATACCATTTAAAAATTTTAATAATTCTTATATTAAAATCAATGAATCCTGTATCTATAATTTTACAAACAACACAAGAAGTAATATACATTTAAAAAGCAATTCTAATACTTTTTTTTTTCAAACATTAAACTAACACAAACATTGCTGTAGGTCCTTTGTTTGATTTAATCGTAAGCTATCAACGCCAGAATTTATTACATACAATGCACATTCTATATTATACGTGTTTATATCGATACTTGTGATCATATCAAGTTACTTTACGTATATATTTGTTACACAATATATATTTAATTACTTTCTGTTTGAACTTTTATTTTTACAGTCTCTCTTCCTTCATTACATAAAACATTACAATCATTATACAATAATCATTTAAATAATACTTTATCTAAATTCTTCTTATTCATCTTCTTTTTTGTACTGTTTCCAGCAGGAACTTCGGGCTGCTTATTATCGACGAAATCATCTTTATTTCTACGATGTTTCAACGGCATCATCTGTTTGTTCTGCTACTCGAAAAACAATCTTTATTTTAACAATATAACATGTTGCACAATTACTTCTTAGGTGCAACTTTGACCACTACTTTACTACGTTTTCTCGGTAGTAAATTATTTATTGAAGTTATATTAACAATGATTCTTATGCGTAGTATAATGTTAGGAGTTAGCCTTTTGATACGATATTTAACGTATCTTGCTGTCGACTCTCCCTTTTCTCACACGTATTTCCCTTTTTTATCAGAATGTCTGGGGTTCCCCGCTTTCCACAAAGTTCAGGGGTTCCCATTCACATTTACACGCACACACACGTTCATTTAGCCGCGGGATTGTATATTGCTACTGGAGTGTTTATCACGTTAATATAAACTTTCGGCGTCACCTTTTTTTACTCATAAATCTATACAAAACCTATGACTAAAATCTACTTACTAATACACTAACGCATTCATTGATTTTAAATATTATTTCCTGTCAAAATATTAATAAAAAAATATACTTCATTAAATCCTTAAAAAAATAATAAAAAATATAAAATTAATAAAGTGAAATGAGCTGTACCATTACACTATGATATGAATGATTACAAAATGATATATAAATATTTCAGGTAAAGCAAATAAATTTATTTTAAATTATCAAAATATTCAACGAGAGATTTATGTCAACAATTAACAGTAAAATTAGAACTATGCTGGATGTTGAACCCAGATGCACGTAGCTTTTTTTAAATTAGTTTCAATGCTGTTTTCGACCGTAGTGCTGATGGCACTTTGAATAATTTGGTTTTCTAGAGGCACAGCCAGTGCATTAGCTTCACCGAAATGATGGGTACCAGATGAGGTCCTCGTAGTGACACCACTTGAATTGGTGTCCCAACATTTTGTTTGATCAACCCCAAAATCTTGCAATACATTGGCCGAGCTTTTGCGAAAACAGTGTCCTGTATAAAGCTAAGATCTTTCAGATTCATGTAGTCAACAATAATGGATGCCAATCTACCAAATGACTTGATGCAACGGGCAATAATTGACTTTATTATTTCACAGAGCGATTTTCTGTCCCACAGAATTCACTTTGTTAATATTTATATCCCTCCTAGTATCTCTTGTGATAACCATGAGATCTTCATTGATAGTCTTGCACTTGGGCTCTTGAACAAAAACATTTTTATTTGTGGCGATATTAATTGCCCTTCATCCAATTCAGCTAATAAAAATTCTGACCGAAAGTTTCAATCACTCCTGCATTTGATGTCATCTTTGGATCTACTTCAACTCAACCACGTTACCAATCCTCATGGCAGGTTGTTGGATCTGATTTTTACAAATCTTGATTTTCAAATTGAACTCGTGCAAGATGTTTCTCCTTTGATCTCTGAGGATTTATTATCCGGCACATGACATAACAGTTTAAGTTTACGTCAAGTTCTTCAAGTATGAATTTTCCTTTGAATGTGAATTTCAGATACAATTTTCGTCGGGCAAACTTTCTGAAATTATATAATGACATTACCAGTGCAGAATGGATGTTCCTCGAGTCTTACACAGATGTAAACGTTGCTGTTTCTGCGTTCTATGCTAAATTGTATTCTATCATAGATGATACTGTGCCGAAGTTTCGGTCTTCTAATCGTAACATTCCACCGTGGTATAACTTCACAATCAAGCAACTTATTAAGACAAAGGAATACTATTTCAAGAAACAGTAAAGAAACGGGTTTCCATCGAATCGAAATGAATTTGATAAATTAAAATCCAGAGTCAAATATAAAGTGTCTATAGCTTACAACAGCTATCAATCTTATATGGAATCTCAAATCACGATAGATCCTGCAACTTTTTGGAGATTCATTAGGAGTAAAAATGGCAGTACTAGAATTGCCAGTTCATTTTTCAACGTTTTTCAACCCAGCTTAACATTTTATTCGCCAGATAGTAGTATGCACTCAATTTCAATCTGCTCCGTCACCTCTGAAGATATTTTACGTTCTATCAAGAAACTCAAACCCAATCTAACAGCTGGACATGATGGTCTGCCAAGTTTCTTCGTGGGGGACTGCGGGTCTGTGCCATGGGAACCGTTAAAAACTCTGTTTAATTTGATCATTAGAACTTGTTCCTCTCCTGACGTTTGGAAGTTAGTCGAATTATGCCAGTTTACAGAAAGGGTGACGGGTGTGATGTCACTAATTATAGACCAATTAGTATTTTAAGTAACTTTGCCAAGTTATTTGAGTCTGTCATGTACGAGGAGATAATTACTGAATCTGACTTGTTACTTTCACCCTAACAACACGGCTTTGTGACTGGACGACCTATCAATAACCTCGCTGAAATAACGCAATATATAAGCAAAACTTTGGATCAACGCCTTCAAGTTGATGTTATTTACACTGACTTTGCTAAAGCCTTTGATTCGTTGCTTCTCCAAAAAGTTGATGCCTTCGGCCATTGGTTTGCTCAAGCCCTTGTCTTCATATCTTTGTCATTGGTCCTGTTACGTATTGCTATAGCTTTGTTTTCAAATTAAAAATAATAATCTTGTACCAGCATAACTTAATCAAACTACGATAATACAAAGCTGCATAATTTATAACGAATGTAGAGATAACGTTGTCATGTAAAACAAAATTCTTTATTAAATTTATAAATTCAATCTCTATTAACATTCGTATATTTCTTGTAGGTTCTAGCAGTGATATTCCTTTTGTTTTTCCAACAGCACTTTTTATTTAAAATTACTAGGATAAGGTTACTAATAAAAAACTAAATCTCATAAAATATTTATATTCAATTTTAACATCTTATAGTAACAGTATCGATGAAATAATTCTCTTGCCACATGTGGCCGTAAAAAGAAATTGTCCTTTTTACTTTCCAATTACAAGTAAAAAAAAAACGTGTATTTTATAAATACGAAAACACATTACATTACAAATATAACATATAGATTCAGAATAAATATCGCTCTTTGCTATATTAAAATTTTAACATTGTGTATTTTCAAAGAAATAATAATTTTCTTATACTATGCTAGATTTCGCTTCCACAAAGACATTCATTCACACGAAGTGTCTTTGAAAATACAAAATTCCGCAGAACAGAAAACACCTTGATAAGACTGTCACCAATCATCATACGCAAATATTTACACGTTGTACATACCACAAATTGGTCTATCAAAAATGCTCCTATCTTTACGTATATTAATATATTTGAAATCCCTATAAAATTTTGTATCTAAAAACTTGTTAACAATGCATAGATAACATCGCTAACAAACATTCACACGTTGTGTTAATGATGCCTTTCTACACTGTTAACAATACTCCCATTATTTATTACATTAGTTTACTTATAACAAAGAAGATAATAATCTCATCCAAAATATTAAATAAATTTTTAAATGCTTTGCTAAAGATGAATATTTTCACATAGCATCTTTAGCATAATTTATTTTAAGTAAAACTTACTTATGATGTTCATACATTTCATCAAATTCCTCCTGATATTGCTCTATCATATTGATAATTAAAAAAATGAAATTAAACTAAATGGCAAAAATTAATTATGAAATGAAAAGTACTTATTGAAAATAAAAATAACTTAATACATTTACTAAGGATGATTTCTATGCAGTGTATTATACGCCTGCAATCATCAAACAAAAGTCGGAGATCGAAGATTGACCGCTTCTTTTTTTAAAAAGTTAGGCTACTTCACCCATGAATCGACGACTTCTCTCGTACTTGCCTCGTTCCCGGCTTTTTATTAATTTGCGGTTCATCAGAAAAAAAACATTCTTCGTTCGCAGCGCCACAATTTTCGCACTAACGTTTAAGTTGGCATTGTTCTGCTCAGATTTATTTTCTTGATGTTTTCCCTAAGCTGACCTGTACTCATATTGTTTTGACATCCAGAAATTACACAAAATATACACGCACTCAAATTGTTTATTATTGTTAATGTCTATGCATATTTGCGATTCTCTTATCTTGGTAGGTACATTCTTTTTCATTAACGCCATCCTTTATTGTGTTTATAGATGAATTCATTGCTTCTTTCATCATTATTCAAATACATTCTTTTACCACTATTTAACACTATTCGTATTTTTCTTTTGCAGACGCTTCCTTTGAAAATAATAGGAAAAACATTGCATACGACTGGAATACTTCTTTTATTAATTATATTGTCATGAACCTGGACCTTGATAACTTCATCTAGGTATATCTTCGAACCATCTTTTCTCGTCTTCATGTAGGTTGATTTGTATGCAGCTGTTAACAATATTAAATATCGTTTTTTCCTGGATTAAACTGGATTTAACCTGCTATTACTGAAGTTTTTGCTTTATTATATTGTGTCGAATAAAAAAATATACCTTTTTACATATTCCTTTTAAAATTATGGTTAGATATAAGTCTCAGGTATTTATCATATTGTTAAGTGTGACCATAGAATGTCAAACAAATAACAATCTTTATAAATTTACGTCTACTCATGATGAAAGATGTTTTCATGTCGTGAATGTCTAATTTCACCCTTTTCATATAACTTTACGGCATTCAAATGACTAACTCTTTTGACTACACCATCTTTCATCATAACTTTCTCTCTGTTATTTATTTTTAATACGTTATTGATTTTGAATAGTGGTTTACTGCTCAATATATTTAATGCGACTCTCACACAATGCATAAAATTTGGTTCTGTCTTTGTATATTGAAATTGCATCTTGTGCTCCTCGTTTCTACAAATATAGAATACATGAATTTTATTTTTGGTGTTTATTTTTGTACCTTTATATAAATTTTATTTCAATTTTAATTATCATATACCTTACATTATAATATTACGCCGTTGCGGTTATGCAACTCATGATACATTTTTGTATAATTACACTTACTACTAAAAATTATTTACTTATTCTATTACATAATTATTTATTTATCTTACAATGCCTGACCAATATAGGGATCACGGCAGTATGCTACAACGGATTCCAATCTGGTTACTTTACACCGACCTCATGTATTCCGCAAGGATCAAACCTTGGTCCCTTGCTATTCAATATATTTATTAATGATCTCTTAAATTTTCTATGTCCTAACATATGCCGATGACCTAAAGATTTTCATGGAAAGTAGAGGTGTTAAAAACTGTCATTTACTTCAGGACAATTTGCAGACAGTTTATGATTGGTGTCTAGTAAATAAAATATTCTTAAATGTAGAAAAATGCGCAATAGTCACGTACACTAAAGTCTCCAGCCCCGTCTTCTTTGATTACCATGTGAATCGAATAGCAATAGCTAGGCATACGAATTTTAAAGATTTAGGAGTCCTCTTCGACTCTGTTTGTGATTTACTGACCATATTTTTTCAGTTTGCAGTGCGGCTACTAAATCACTGGGTTTATTTAGCCGTTCATGCAGGAATTTCAGTAGTTTACTGGCTGTGAGGTCGATCTATTACGCTTTCGTTCGAAGTAGATTGGAGTACGATGCTATCATTTAGTATCCGCACTATTTATACCAAGAAATGATCTTGGAGCGAGTGCAAAGGCGTTTTCTAAAGTAGAATTGTTTCAGAATTGATGGCATTTATCCTCCTAGAGGTGTTGACTACGTTGCTCTTCTTAAAAGACAGTCCTTCCAGTCTTTAACCGACAGAAGAAGGATCAGCAGTGTTAACTTCCTTTTTAATTTAATTAACAACAAAATAAACTCATCTGCTTTGCTTTCGCAAGTTGATTTGGCTATTCACTCGAATTTGACGCGATCATCTGAGTTTTCGTTTTACCTAGACGTAGAACAAACATCCTCTTTAAAGCACCACTTACACACATTGTGACTAATATTATGATCTATTTAGGCAGCTGTGTGGTTGGATTTCTAGATCTTTGTTGCAATTTGCACTAGACTCTGGCTGATTTATGCCAGACTTTTTTTGTTGTTGTTTTCTTTAGCACATTTGTAATTCCTTTTTTTTGCATTTCTACATTGTACGTAGAGCAGCTGCTCTGAATTATTTTGTAACTAATATCCTGTAAATGGAGTATTCTATTGGATATTAAAGACATATTATTATTATTATTATTATTATTATTATTATTATTATTACGCGCTAAATGTAATAGCTAATTTAAACTGAATTGATAATAATTACTGGTAAAAAGAATGTGAAGGTAATTAATAGAATAACGAACGCATTAACTCACACATTATTACAAGTTTTAATATCAAAATTTTTAAATAAAATCTCTTTTCTTTTTTATGGCCTCAAATTAATCAGTTTCTTATATCGATATAAAATTATTTATTGTTATAAATATTAAGAAACAAGTTGGACAGAAATTAATTTAAGAAAACTAAGTAGGTGCACAAGTAAACTGCAAGTTATTAAATTGCAACTGAACTTTCACCTAGTTACGTTAACAATAAATTACTTCCGTGACTTTATGTATCTTATTGAAGATATTTCCGGTGCAAGACGTTCGGTGGTATAGCAATTATGTTTACAATTCGCTTCCGTAGAATAACGAAAATAAAATTCTTATCTTTAGTGTGAAGTACTCCACCATAAATTGATTTTTGAGCGGTTTCTTGTTCGACTTTCCTAGAAATACAAAATTAAATTTCCTAAACAAAAACGAATGGTATTGTCAGCAGTGAGTGAGCGGACTACTCACGTCTTAATTTACGAATAGTATCGAGAAGTTTGAGTTTTTGTGCGGGGTTAGTAAAAAAGCAATCGCTTTCCAGAAGTCGAAGAAGCGTTTGATCGCGCCGTTGGCTAGCCTTGCCAGTTATTTACTTAGGTCTCTTTCTTGTGTACGTTTTTTGTAGCTTATTTATTACCAAATACGGTCACCATACGCAAGCTTTAACTTTCAATTGAATCTGTTCAGCCTTTGTTCAGATAAAATCGACTTCTTATTGCCGTACTAACTACAAAGAATCTAAGTAATATAAGGACTGAATAGAATCTTGACGATGTAAATACCTACTTCATTTAAATCGACTTACGTTGTTAAGTAATAAGGCATTGCAATCAATTAAAAAAAGTTTTTATAATACCCAAGAGGTATGTATTGATATTATTGATTTACTTTATTTTACCAGCTTATTAATAATAATAATGTCTTTATTCTATTAACATATATAAAAATATGTGTAGAATACGTCAATTTAAGAGAATACATAAATAGTAATATAAAGAAATAATCATGCAGGCAATGGAGAGAAAAGAAGCGGGGGTATTAAACAGAAAGTCCAAGCTAAAATATCTATTGCACTAATATATTTATGTTATAATAACTATTGTCTGTGACATTTAGGAAGTCTCTGACTTTGTACAAACATGCATTTAAGAGAATTTGTTTGATTTTGTTCCTAACGCTTTTTTATTAGAATTTCTTATATCTCCAGGTACATGATTATAGTACTTGACTCCCTCCCAATCAACTGAGGATGATGTTAATTTCATAAGAACGTTAGGAAGACGCAAATCGTCCTTATTCCTTGTACAATATGAATGAGCAGATCCTACGGTACTGTACTTGTTTTTATTATTGTATATACAGTGACCGGCAGAAAGTGCGCAGCATATGGGAAAATGGTTTACCTTTGAATATAGCAAAATTATTTTATTGCATCATGTCTCGACATGACTTGAGACCAAAATAGCACTCGCGATTTCTGCCGAAACTCTCATCGTATACGAGGGAGAGTCAAAAATACAAAATTACGCTAGGAGTAAAGTACCCCCATTTTTAACATTAGACTTTTCTTTATTAAGCAATAGTTCTTTGGTTTTAAAAATTAAAGTAAAATATCGAGTTTCATTCACTTTTGATAAAAAATTTCAGTTTACTGTTTATTCTGAATTACCCTGTATAAGAAATTGAGCGCGCTCATACAATACGCAAATCTTACTCTCTGTAGACATCGTAACAGAAAACCATACATAATACGTCGCAAAAGTCAGCTACAAAAATAATATAGCTCTTGAAAATAAAAATTCAAGAATGTGAAATAATTTTGCTGCACACCATATTTTACGTTTTCAGAAGTCAAAAAATTTTATTTAACTCAAATTGTGTGATTCATTTTAACTTAATCATCTTTAAAATTGTAATATTTTTTCATAAAATTAGCAACACTTCTTTTTATTAAGGTTTTAATAATAAACGCTTGACGAGAAAGAGCGACAAAAATAAAAAAGTTAGTCTCAGCATAATCCTCGATAGATGTTTTTTCGTACTGCATGTGTTTGATTTTAAAAAACATGAACTTAATTCAATAAATGTCATTTAGACATTTAGTTTTGCTATAAAAATGGAAGCGGAAAGGTTATCGGTACAAGAAAAGGTAGAAATAGTTCTAATTCGTGGTGAAAATTACTATAGCTATCGCGAAACAGCAAATATTTTTAACAATAGACACAATAAAAATATTCACGATTCTACTGTATGCCGAATTGTGAACAAATTTAAACAAACTGGTTCGGTGGAAAGTAAATACAAGCAACCCCATGAGAAAAGTGTAACTAATGAAGAAAATAGTTTAAATGTGTTATTGTCAGTAAATGAAGTTCCTACTATACCATTGTATGAAAGACAAGAAGTATTAGGTATTTCCGAAAAATCGATTAGAAGAATTCTTAAAAAAAAAACAAGTACTTACCATATAAACCAAAATTCACCCATACTCTTCAACAAAGAGATCTAGATGCTAGAATTGACTTTTGTTTTTGGTTCCAAGGCAAGAAGGAAGATAATCCCCATTTTGGAAGTCAAATATTATTTACTGACGAAGCAACCTTCACAAGCAACGGCGTAGTAAGTTCTCAAAATTGTAGGTGGTGGGCTAATCAAAATCCTAATTTTACAATTGAATGTAAAAGTCAATATTCATTTAAAACAAACGTTTGGTGTGGTATATTGAATACTCAAATAGTTGGACCATATTTTTTCCGGCAAAATTTAAATGCAGGTAGATATTTACAATTCTTGCAGAATGAATTTTGCGAGTTCCTAGATGATATGCCTTTAAATCTACGAGCGAATATGTATTTTCAACAAGATGATGCTTCGATCCATTCTACATTGCAAGTAAGAGAATGGCTTAATCAACAATTTCCTCAAAAATGGATCGGACGGTTTTCAGAAAATCATTGGGCTGCAAGATCGCCTGACATTACCCCAATGGATTTCTTTCTCTGGGGTTACTTAAAGAACCAAGTATACAAACATCGACCATTTAGAAATCTGGACCATTTAGAAAATACTATTAGGCAGTGTGTCGTTCAAATTAATCCGGTTTTTTTAAGAAACGTAGCACAAGAATTTAACAACAGGACAATGAAATGTATTGAGAATGGGGGAGCTCACGTAGAAAAATAATGTACTTGTAAATAAATATTTTTGTTTACGATTTTGTTAATGTATTTTGAGTTTTATTTCCTACTATTATGTATCTTTACTATTATTATTATTAAAACCTGAATAAAAAGAAGTGTTGCTAATTTTATGAAAAAATATTACAATTTTAAAGATGATTAAGTTAAAATGAATCACACAATTTCAGTTAAATAAAATTTTTTGACTTCAGAAAACGTAAAATATGGTGTGCAGCAAAATTATTTCACATTCTTGAATTTTTATTTTCAAGAGCTATATTATTTTTGTAGCTGACTTTTGCGACGTATTATTTATGGTTTTCTGTTACGATGTCTACAGAGAGTAAGATTTGCGTATTGTATGAGCGCGCTCAATTTCTTATACAGGGTAATTCAGAATAAACAGTAAACTGAAATTTTTTATCAAAAGTGAATGAAACTCGATATTTTACTTTAATTTTTAAAACCAAAGAACTATTGCTTAATAAAGAAAAGTCTAATGTTAGAAATGGGGGTACTTTACTCTTAGCGTAATTTTGTATTTTTGACTCTCCCTCGTATACGATGAGAGTTTCGGCAGAAATCGCGAGTGCTATTTTGGTCTCAAGTCATGCCGAGACATGATGCAATAAAATAATTTTGCTATATTCAAAGGTAAACCATTTTCCCATATGCTGCGCACTTTCTGCCGGTCACTGTATAACAAACACTCTCTAAAATAAATAATGAAGGCAGTGTTAAAATTCTGTGCTTTCTGAAATGTGGTTTACATGCATCCATGGGACGGATACCAGCTATGGCTCTAATCAGTCTTTTTTGTGCAAGAAATACTCTCTCTGTAGCTGGTGAAAGTCCCCAAAAGATAATCCCATACGATAGGCGAGACTGAATTTCTGCATAGTACCACTGATTTGTATAATATAAATGGATAAGCAATGCAATAGGATGCGCGTGGAATTTTTATGCCAAATTGAATACTTAACTCGGGGCTTATGAGTATGCGCAGTCCCTAGTCTTTTGACATTCGTATGTGAAATCACTAAAGTTCCGAACCCCGATTTCAATAGACGTGCTCCAAGCAGCAAAATCACAATTTTAGAGAAGGATGAAAATATATATTTGCTAATGTAGAACAAGTGTACATATAGTGATTTTACTACTAGGGGTACTAGCTTGTTTATATTTTTGGAGTATTTTTATTAAGGAAAATGCGGAAGACATTGAAAAGGATCAAATTAAACAATTCCCGACATACCATCACTGACATTGTTATCCCAAAATGTTGTTGTTTCTGGTTTTGTTGTCAAACAATTGAAGCGCATTGTTAAGTGTGCTAAATGTGTGTCCGTACTAGAAAAAATCTCACAAACATCTGTCAATAATGCTAGTTTTCTTTGAACAGAAAAAATCATGGTGCTTTAATACGTCCTTCACAAGATGTCACCAAGGTATGTAAAATAGTTGAAGTCCAAGTATGCCATATTCTTGTACAAAACAACAATAAACTTCCTGCAGAGGCAGTATTTTTTGAACTATTTGTACGTTCAATTTCTAATACACTGTTAGTAGAAAATAAGTACTTTGTATCCTTAGATACACATATGCTTGATTCATCTATTTTACATGAAAGTCACGTTTCTCTTTTAATTAAGCACGTTATGCGATGTTATACGAAAATCCGTTGCTATAGCATTGCAGAGAAACCAACAGAAGTAGAACGTAGGGAACTTGAAAGAAAAAAGCTCTCCAAATTAATACTTTTTTATAACCAATAATAAATAATGAATAAAGTTCATGTTCTGTTACATACTTTTCAAAGATTTTAGGGATATAAAATTAGCGGCTTTATTTTATGTTATTGCGCATGTGCGTCAGCCCCGTGCGCAGTTCGTATTTGATCACAATTTCTAACATGCTATTGCTTATCCATTTATATTATACAGATCAGTGCATAGTACACATTAAGTAATATATAGACAGATACCTGATTACGCAGGGACCAAAAAAGGTAACATATCGAAGCTATTTTAGTGGTAAGTTCATCACAGTGAATGGACCAGTCTAAAGTATTATTTACCGAGAGACCTAAGAATTTGACTGTATCCTTGTGAGTGACATTTTTTATTTGATGAGGAATATGAGTAATTGCGCGTTGTCTGGGATGAAATATGGTATAATTTGATTTATCAATGTTTAGACATAATTTGTTGGCATTAAACCAGTTATTTAGATTCTGAATAATGGAGCCGGTGGCATCTATTGTTTCAGTATGCGAGGAACTTGATGACAAGATGGTTGTGTGGCCTGCATATATAATAGGTACGCCTTATACAAGGAAAGATCCCAAATCATTAATGTAGAGGATGAAAAGTATTGGACTTAATATGGATCCCTGAGGAACACCAATATTTACAGATAGCTCGGTTGAATAATAACTGCTTTTCATATTATTAGAGTGCGTATGTTGTAATTTAATACACTGTGTTCGATCCTTCAAATAAGAAGAGATCCATTCAGCTGCCCTTCCCCGGACTCCATAACTGTTAAGCTTATCCAGCAGGCGGCAGTGTTGAACACAGTCAAAGGCTTTGGTAAGATCGCAGTATAAGGCAAGTGGATTACGCCATGTTATTTTTTTATTTTTGATTATAGTCATATAGGATGTTTGTCTAGATAAATAGGGAAAAATTCAATGCAATTGCTTCCTACCGTGACCATCAAAATCAAGAAAAAAAATTAACGCCTGACATTAGGAGCGATTGTACGTACAAGAGGATAATAAAAAAATATATTTTAGGCAAAGTGCAATGCATAAGTACTAACGGTGAACAATCAATTGGTTTTACTCAAATAATAAAAGTGATTGTTTTATTTCAACTAGCAATGAGATAAAATATAAACATCATGAGAATAGTTGTTATTAATTAAAATAAAGAATGTCGAAACTCTTAATGGAGGATAATCTATATATTTAATCGTTGGTGCTTCTGATAGTGATCCTGTAACATCTGATCGACTTGACCGGTCATGTTCACATGATATTTGTGTAGTTGTAGAGACGATGGTTGATAGCTACGCTAGGATTCCATAGATGGCGCTTTGGTCAAGTTATAAACAAATTCTATATTTATGGATCAAAATGATTCATATTCACATTATATTCTGTTGATTTAGTGCAAAAAAAGTAAATCGCAAATTCTGAATCCATAGGAGTTATTTACAAATTTTATAGTTATAACCCGAATTGATTTATATCTGGTGTTTATAATAATTCGAAGTCTCAAGTAGGTGTTGAACAAATAATAGCATATCTTAGCTTAAGTCTATGATTTGCATGAAAAATTTAATGTCAATTGTCGTCTGCCAATAATTGTCAGAATCTAAGCTATCTCAGACATAACTTTATATTTTCAAGGATTACTTTTACTTCGAATTTTTCTGAACGCCCGGTGTGTATAAAATATATTGTTTTGGTATATACTCTCGTGCAATAGATGGCGCTATTTTCTTAGTAGACTTCAATTTTTGACAAATGGATATAATTTTTCTTCGAATTACGACATACAGGCGCGGCCATTTTTCAGTCCCCTTGCCTATCCTCTAATCACGTTAAGGACCCCTATCCACACTTTCTTATACAGGGACTTTAATCAAATCTAGAGTGCCTTTATAATGAAAGGGGTAACACTGATGAGATTAGTTCTGATAGGTTGACGCGAACTCTACCCACAAAATGGCGTCTTGCGCAAAAATGTATTTCACACTTATATTCTTATTTATCACGTTTTTTAAATATATATCCATTTAGCACACCAATTATAGGTTACTTTATCAATTCATATTCAATAATACTGAATTAATTGTTATTTTACCATATGACAGATACCCACAGAGTATTATTTGGTTTCTATTGATTTCCTAAATTGTGTCATCACTTATTATAAAGGCACTCTTACCAAATCAAATTCACCGCACCATCTACAGGGAAGAAATGAACTACGTCTGCTAGTCTAACTAATTACTACAAAATATTCAACATAACTTTTTACAGGCGTAAGAGTGATTTCTTTCAAGTTAGTTGACATTTTAGAAAAATTTATCACAGTAAATGCAAACTTGAATTGGTTCGGAATGGTTTCTATTAACTATATCTTTACAGTTTTATTCATTTCAATCTTGATTTATCATAAAAGAATTGGTATTTTAAGTTTGGTGCTTTGCTATTTATTGTCAATAAGCAAGTTCTCTATTAATTAAAATATAGTTAGTAAAACCGTTATCTTGCTTGGGTAAAAAATGATCGTATTGAGGCAAAATGGCACTACGTTTATTGTTCATTTAAAAAAAAATGTACGTAACGTATTAATAACAATATGGTAGAATATTACCTATATATTTATTATCTGTCTTCAAACATGACAGAACTTATGTTACCATTATTTATTTAGTAGTCTTTCCGGCGAGTAGTAATTTTACTGTGTAATTACTAAATCGCAAATCAATGTGACGTGAAATTATTAGACCAGTAATTGCCTTGTATGACGTTTTGTTAATTTGAAACTAGTTTACGCCATGTTTGCAATATTCCACGTTACAAATACAATGTAAATTACTCCTTCGCATGCAACTTTTTTAAGATATTAACAGCAATAATTGCCACTTAATGTAAGACATTTTATGCTGTTTTATAGTAATTTACACATTGTAAAAGATGTTTATAATGCTAAAATAAAAAATTAGCAAAAACGTGTAGATTAATTGCTAGCTTCTTTGTAAGGGATGGTATTATAAAACTAATCACATAAGGGATTATATTAAATATTAAGTGTTAATAACTGCAGTTGTTTCGGATATTTTAATAGAGGTAACTCTAAGGAGTATTTTACGTGTTTACAAAAATTTTATAGGAAATATTCGCTCTTGTGATATGCTAAACATATTGTACTGATGCAAAAATGCATAATATATTGTATTGCTACGAGAGAACGTTATTAAGTTCTCGAAATAGAGGGGTTGAAAAGTAGCGGTAGAGCTCTTTCATGTTGTAACGTACTCAGTGACTCAATATTAATATAAGTATATTATAACCTCGTAAGTAATCTTTAAAACTATCATAGGCCATAGACAAAATGTCAAAAAAAAAACAAAATGGCGGATGAGTTTTTTGAAAAGTGACGTATGAATGTGAAATTTTAGATACGGGGGTTTTTGAGGTCGCCGATCACAAATCCAAAGTCAAAATGTCAAAAAAAATCAAAATGGCGGAAGAATTTTTTGAAAATTGATGTATGAATGTGAAATTTTAGATACGGGGGTGTCTTAGATAGCCGATCACGAATCCATTGTCAAAATGTCAAGAAACAAAATGACAGAAGAATCTTTTTAAAATTGACGTATGAGTGCGAAATTTTAGATACGGGGGTATTTGTGGTCGCTTATTACGTCTTCAATTTGGTGATTCTTCGAAACGTGATTTACCAGGGTTTAAATTTAATACTTTATTTTTTCTTATCGATAGTAGATTCAAAAACATCAGAATCGTATTGTACACTGTCTCAATGAAACTGTTGCGCTCATTGAGCTCATTGTTTCTTTCGATACTTTAACGTGACTTATGTTTAACATTCAATTACCTTTCTCGCTCTTGAGTGTGAACCGGTTTGTGTGGACATTCTAAAAAGCGTCATGCCAGTGATCGCTTTTTACAGGAAAGGTGCTTCAAGAGGACTTCAATTTAAAACTTGGGATTTTTGCTTCTATTATTATTTCGTGCTCCTTTATTAACGATAGTGGATTTTGAAAAGGTTGACAGGCTTTTACACTTTCACATCAAAACAGTATTGTAAACTGTCTTAATGAACATGTTGGGCGTTTTGATCTCATAGTGTCTTTGGATACCTTAACATGACTTATGTTTAACATTAAATTACCTTTCTTGCTCTTGAGTGTGTACCGGTTTATGTGAAAACAGTTCAAGAACAATTTTAAATAAAACGTCCTATTGGCTTAACAAAATATATGTATATACAGGGGTGCTTCAAAGGTGTATAAAAGTGGACATTCTAAAAAGCGTCATGCCAGTGATCGCTCTTTACAGGAAGGGCGCTTCAATTTAAAACTTGGGCTTTTTACTTTTATTATTATTTTATGCTCCTTTATTAACGATAGTGGATTTCGAAAAGGTTGGCAGGCTTTTACACTTTCGCATCAAAATAGTATTGTACACTGTCTTAATAAAAATGTTGCGCTTCTTGATCTCATTGTGTCTTTGCATACTTTAACACGACTTATGTTTAATATTAAATTACCTTTCTCGCTCTTGAGTGTGTACCAGTTTGTGTTAAAAACAGTTAGGGAAGAATTTTAAATAAAATATCCTATTGGCTAAATTAAATATATGTATATACAGGAGTGCTTCAAAAGTTAATAAAATCGGACATTCTAAAAAGCGTTTTTTTTTTACAGGAGAGGCGCTTCAATAGGGCTTAAATTTAAAACTTGGCTTTTTTACTTTTATTATTATTTTGTGCTTTTTTCTTAACGAGAGTAGACTTTGAAAAGGTTGACATGCTTTATCACATCAAAATAGTATTGTAAACTGTCTCGATTAAAATGTCGTGCCCTTTCAGCTCATTGTTTCTTTGAATACTTTAACATGAATTATGTTTAACATTAAATTACCTTTCTCGCTCTTGATTGTGTACATGAAATATCCTATTGGTTTAACAAAATATACATATGTATATACAGGGGTGCTTAAAAAGTTAATAAAATTGGACATTCTAAAAGCCCATGACAGTGATTGCTTTTTACAGGAAACTGTGAAGAAACTATAAGCGGACGCGAAAAAAGCGGTTCAAGCTCAGAGAGATTGACGGAGAGCTGTAAGCGGACGCGGAAAAGGCGATTCAAGCCAAAGCTCGAAAGAGATTGATGGACAAATAGTATAAGTATAATATAACCGCGTAAGTAATTTTTAAAACTATCATAGGCCAATCAGTCTAATTAGGAAGAAAGTGTGAAATATGGAAAAAATCGAGTATCCCCGCTTTATTAATTTCCTTACAAAACAAAAAAAAAGATTATACATCTTTGATCAGAAGGCGTTGGATAAGCAGCTATTGTTTCAATAAACTTTTTATTAATAAAGATAGATAAATAAATATGAGTGAGATATAAAATTAATCAATAACTCTATTTTAAAAGCTGATGATGTACGACTTGATATTGTAACTAGGTACTGTTAATTTGTAAAATTTCAACTGAATGTTAGTTTGGTTGTAAATAAAATGGGTTGAATAAAAGTGGACAGTCAGAAAGAAAGAGACTTTCTTTATAATTTTTTATTTTTCACCAAATTTTGATCATTTTAAAGATACCTTCCATTGACTAATATGCAAGGGTTTAAACCTTCTTTTTTTCATTTCTCAAAACAGTTATGGTACAACAATTTTTGTTTTACCACCTTCACAGGCCGAAAACGTTCTTTTTTAGAACCCTTTTGAGTCAAGAGATCAAAAACGCCACGGGGAACCAGGCCAGGTGAGTAGGAGAAGTGAACAATTGATGTCATTGCGTGTTCGCTCAAAAACTACTTCACAGATAACGCTGTGTGAGCCGATCAGTTGTCATGATGGGAGAACCTCTATGCGTCAAAGATCAGTCCCTTTTGCGTGATGCTCTCTATAAACAGTTTCAATACTTACTGGCTTAACTAACACTTCTACATACAAGTGTTAGTTAATTGTTTTCGTCGGAAGAACAAATTCTGCGACAGCAACAATTCTGACCTCAAAAAATGTGCATGGTTTTGATACTTGACTTTACGTGCTTTCTTTTGTCAACAACAGTGAGAACCCTTTTCCGCTGACTTGATTATGCTTGGTTTCGGAATCATGGCCGTAACATCATGATTCGTCACCAGAAATAATCTTGCAAGAAAGATCTGGGTCTTCTTCCGTATAATATTTCATTTCGTGATAGACCTAAAGGTGGAGGTGGTTTTGGCTTTCAGCGAGGAGACGAGGAACAAGCTTGCATACGCAAATCTTCCGATATAGTACTCTAAATTGAACTCCATGACATTACAAACTTATCAGAGAGTTGATCAATTGTTCGGTGACGATCTTCGCGGATGAGGATGTCGGTTCTTCAAGTTGAGGGGCGTATGGAACAAGGTTGGTCTTCAACATTTCTTTTACCTCTTACTTACTTACTTATGCGTATCCTCCTTTGCCTTTAGGCGTTGAGTCGTTTTGCTTTATAGGATTTCTCCATCTTGTTCTATCTTTGGATATTTTTCGAGCATCGTCCCAGATACTTCCCTGGTCCGCCAGCAGCTTCGCTATCTCCTGATTTCATACTCTTCCTGGTCTATCTCTGTTTCTCCTCTTGCTCCAGCCGGCCTCCTATATTTCTTTTACACAGTTTGTGTTGATCACTCGCGTGAGATGTCCACACCAAGTTGTTTTTACTGGATTTTTTTTCTTGACCATATTACGCCTAGTTTTCTTTTTCTAATTCTATTCAGTCCGGTAACACCAACTAATCTCCTTAAAATTCTCATTTCAGCTGCTGTTATTCTTGAAGTCGGTCTCGGAAGAAGTATTGTCTTGTAAATCTTTGTATTCGTTTCCCTGCTGACCTCTCTCTTACTTACAAATATGTACTTCGGTGCGTAATATAAACGGTTTACAATTTCTATTCTATTATTCACAGCTGCCTCTATACCTCGTTTGTAGTTGATTATGGTTCCAAGATATTTTGAGTTTTCTGTCACTTTTATTGTATAACAATCTATTGTTATATTTATTTCTTTTTCTTTGGAGACTGTCAAACCTTCCGTTTTTCCTTTATTAATATTCATTCTAAAGTTCTTCAAAGTTTCATGCCATGCATTTTTTTGCAGGACATTTTTAATATCTTTTGCCCCTTTTAAACCCTAAATAATCCTTATAAGCTGTTTGAAGCATAACAAGAGCTCGCGATGCCGCTTTTTCCAACAGAAAACAAAACTTTACCTTTGCGACCGAGGGTCAGCCATTTTAAAATTTTGCAACGTGGAAAAAACTTCTTAAAGTAAAAGAAAATGCAGCTTACGTGGTTTTACGGCGACCAAACTTTGCACACTGACTCCTGAGAGTTGTCATGACAACACCTCATCATAGTAAAACTCGTTTCCCTACCATCTTTTCCCTCCACAGGTCCAGTCTCGTTACTTTTGTGTCCTCCCTCGTATTCTGGATGATTACTAAAATTTTATATAATTGAAGGAATATCTAGATTGACGGAGAAATTCTATAATAAAAAAAATAAAATTTATAAGTTCGCACTTTCGTCAAACAGATTTTATTAATTCTTTATTTAGGTCTTTAAATATCCACTCTATTTGCTCTATTATTCGATTTGACGTAAATTTCCCGTACTACCCCGTAATCATCGTGCATTTCATAAGCTGACAAAAGCATTCCAAATGAAATACTGTTCTCGAAAGAAAAGGAACGGAATTCAATCCCTTCGTTGTCATTCGCTCGTTAAAGTATCTCAGTCATGTAGAATAAATTCAAATGAGATCCAATTGAAATTAGTCCATCGATTCCATTGTTGTAAACAAGTGTAACGTGTCAGGATGCGATTTATAGCGAGAGATATATACTAGAAGAAAAGGAAAAATGAAAGCCACAACCGGAAAAGAGAAACGTATAACGGCATTATTAATAGATTTCCGTGTTACTGGAAGTTTTTAGCATACTTTGAGAGATCGACTTGAATGGAGTATGATTGATCGGACGTACAGTTACAAAAGGAATGTTTCGTATTCTACAAGCGAAACACAATATCGCAGTACGATCATAACGACATGCTTCGATTAATTTCGTTGTTACGCCAGACATACCAAAAAGAAAAGGAATCTGGAACTCGATAAAGTCGATATTTACAGATGGAGTTCAATGTTTTGATGAATTGAATGTCACATTCATCTATATTATGCAGGTTTATACTGACAGAGATAGTTACTGTTACAGTTAAGTACTCTAGTATCTACAAATTATAATATTTTCAAGCGAAAGTTTTTCTCTAGCAAATAATTTATAATACAAATAAGAGGAACAAGCACAGTACGTACTTAGAAGCACAAACGAATTATTATCTCAAATATGAAAATCTGATTTGTAATGATAGAGCCCATTTATACATATTATTTTTATAATTTTATTATTTTAAAGAATTTAATCAATCATATATTTTATTAATACTTAAAAAAAAAGTATTTAAAATTAGTGAATGTATTATTGTAATATTAAGTCGCAGTTAGTCATAACTTTAGTATGTATTTAGGAATAAGAATTATGGAGCCAAAACTTTACATTACTGTGATAAACGCTACGATAGTGATAGACATTCTCACAGTTAAAAGATTGTGTGCATGTGAAATGTGAATGGAAACACCCGGACTATGTAGAAAACCGGGATTCACAGACATTCTCATATAAAAAGAAAATACACCTTCAAAAGTCATGAGTCGCCAGCTAGATGTAGTATCGAGAGGCAAATTCCTAACAATAGTCGGCAATGATCATAAGAATCATTGTTAATATAATTTTAAAAAAAATAAAAGACTTCTGTGAAAGTCGGCCACGATCATAAGAATTGTGGTTATTTGTAAAAGTAATAAAATAATGATTAAAATGGGACATATATAGTAAATGTGCAAAGTGTTGTATCTTCCTAATTAAAATATTGTGTTCTGAATGGCAGAGTAAGCTGAATTTCGTGTTCTGAGCAGCGCAGAACAAAGAAGAAGTTCCCGGTAAAAGCAGTATAGAAGAGAGAAGATAAACGAAGCATTATTATAATGTATTTTTGAAACGATTATTGTAAATGAATGTATTTTTTTTATAATAAAGAATTAAAGATTGTAAAATAAATTTCAAATAGAGACGAACTGAATAAATATGAAAGCTAAATAAACATCATCTCCATACTATAAAGTATAATGTAACTTAATATGTTTCGGTATCGTTGTATATGTATATAATCATACATAAATCGTGTATGCAGCATACGTTGTAAATTCTTGCATCTGTTGTTTATGTCTAACTATATCGAATAATATACATAATTATTGGTTTCAATATAATATTTGTAAAGGCACATTTGAACTGTATATTAGAGTATTTTTTGTCTCTTTTATATTAAAAAACATTATATTGTATAGAATATTTCTTTGTCTGTAAAATATACAAAATTCATTGATTTTGAATATAAGTATTATTGAAAGTTTGAAATGGCATTTTTCTTTTTATTAAATCCAATCAATGTTTATGAACTGTTGATGAAAAAGGTCCCACTAGATATTATGTGACACTTTAGTTAAGATAGTTGTTTTATGTTTTTTGATAAAACAATTTATAATTAGTTTACTGACAATGTAATTTATTAAAAAAAAATTTATGACTTGAATATGTTTATTTTTCTTGTATATTGTTTTACTGAAATTAATGAATATTGCAAAAGTTAGAAGAATTTATACTACGGAAACTATTGGTTTATATAGCATTTATGTATATTAATTCTTGTTAACTTACAGGTAATAAATAAAACAACAATTACGGTTGCTTTTTTATTGGTATATTTAATGTTTTTCTTGTTAATTTTTATTTTGTTTGTATTTATCTCTTTGATACGTATATAAGTTCACACTCTCACATATGCTTGTATAATTTCTTCCAGTAAGTCCATTTTAATATTTTTCACCAAACGTATTAATATGTTGATTTTCTTATTTATAGAAAATTCTTCGAAAATACCTGGTTTCGATTCCAATTTTGTCAGACATTTTCTTAATATTAACAAGCCAGTGTCAGTGGATATTGTCTAGTGCTTCTTAAATATCTGTAGGCTTTAGGGCTTATGCTTCAAAGCAAAATTGAACATTTTGAACATATTTTTTGAAATTAGTAAAAGTGGTGATACATGAACTATGTATTACAGATTAACTTTCTTCCTCAGCAACAACGAACTTTTTATAGTAAATAATTCAAAATGAAGTACTCTTATGCATAATAATATATTTGTTACGTTAGCCTTGATAGTTGTAAAGTCAAGTTATCAACAGCAGCCTCACTATGTATGTATATGCAATGTGGGAACAGCTGCCTTATGAAGCATCTGGGTAGATTTTACCGGATACTTATATTTGTCTCTGATCTGTCGATTAAGTACCAGACCTCATATGCATCTCTTGCAAAAGGAACTTGAACATATAATATCTGTAAATAATATCATCATTAAAAGGTATACAAATACATCCAAATATAAAACTTAAAATTTCTTGTTTTTTATCATTACACCACAGGCTTGTAACCACTGCTCAGATAGGTTTTGATCTTTAGGAAAACGAAAATATCTAATATTCCTTCCTTGAGTGTTTCCTGGCCTGCTTTTGCAGTTTAAGACTCAGCAGCTTACCATATTAGATGAGTTAAAGGTACAGGCAAATCTATTGCATTATAATCCAATATTATTTAATAAACTAGGTACATGAAATAATAACTGTAATTACAAAAAATACTATATAATTTCTTCGAAATCTAAATATAAACAAAACACAAACTACAAACATATGATGGATGAAGCAACATTGATGCCGTAACTGTGTCCAGCGCGGAAATACTCGAATTTGAGTCAAAGTTGTAGCATACCTTATGTGTTTGTACCATGACAACAACCACGCATGGATTTCTGTCACAGTGTAGAAAAGTGGTTCTCAACGTGGGCGGTAGCGCCCACCAGTGGGCGCTGGAGGATTTTGGGTGGGCGCTGTACGGTGTAAAGGTAAAGCTACACTACACAGTAAAAAATTAGTAAAACTATACAAAAATGCAAAATGTTTAATATCCGCGCTCACCAATGTTCCTATTATGCATTGTTAACCCCATCGTTGCTATGGTTACGTACATGCTGTTTCTATTTCTGTGCTTAACTATGTTATTGTATGTATGACGCAACGCGCGGACTCTGTGAGTCAACGTGAGTATAGTGGACCGCATCTCGAATGTTCCAAGGTCGAGAGAGTTCGACTTCCAGAGAATTCCATGCAGTGCGGTATATATAGCGAAGTCATTATTCGCATGATTCATTCTATTTACGATAGTCCGCGATAACGCTCGAACAGAGACAAATATTCAGTGTGCGATAGTTGTGTGATTAATAAACAGAGTGTTAATCAAAAATATTGTACATTTAGCACACACGGTTCTGTTATAAAATAAACAATATATATTTGAGCTGAATTAAAACTAGGTAGAGCAATTTTTATAATCGAAAACCGTTTATTACAGGTAATAATCATTTATTGATGTTGGTAATGTTTTTAATAATTCAAATTATTTTAGAAATCTAACTTATACAAAATACTTTAATTATATTGCTCCAACCAAAATTGTTTAACATTGTCTTTTTTACACGATAGCAATGGCCCCTCCAGGCAAAAAGCAGAAGGTGGTACGCCAGTATTCGGCCGACTATATAGCCTTCGGTTTCGTACCAAGCCCAGCGGATCGCACAACACCGATGTGCCTCATTTGTTCCAATGTCTTCTCAAATGAAGGTATGAAACCCTCTCGTATGCGTGACCATCTAGAAAAGATGCATTCGGACAAAAAGGACAAGCCCGCAGAATACTTCAAGAAACTGCGTGATGACAGGGAGAAAACTACCCCGTCCATTTCGTCTGCTTTTGCCAAGGTGACAGAGATTCAGCGTGATGGCCTGCTGGCATCGTGTAACATTGCATATATGATTGCAAAGGCTGGCAAGCCGCACACTGTGGGGGAAACACTGATTCTGCCTGCCGTGAAAGAGGTGATTTCGACTGTCTTACATAGAAATGCGACAGAAATAGTGAAGGCTATTCCCCTTAGCAATGACACGGTCTCCAGAAGAATAGATGAGATGGCAAGTGATGTCGAAATCCAGTTGGTGGACATTCTCAAGAAGACCAACTTTTCCATCCAGCTTGATGAATCGACTTTGAGTGATCTCATGTCTTACGTGAGGTACTTCGACGAAACTGGGGAAACAAAAGAGGACATGTTATTTGCAGAGTCCTTACCCCTTGACACAACTGGTACATCCATCTTTGCTGCTGTCAAGAAGTACTTTGAAGAAAAGGAAATCCCGCTAATCAACATTCACTCCTGCGCAACAGATGGAGCACCAGCAATGGTTGGGCGATACAAGGGGTCCTTGCTCTTCTCAAGAAGGAGCATCCAGATATCATCTGCATACATTGCGTAGCGCACAGAGAGCATCTTGCAGCGAAACGGCTGACCCCCAGCCTTCATGACTCTCTCAATCTCGTGATCACGGCCGTGAACGTAATAAAAACAAATGCAAAAAGCGATCGACTATTCCGCAACCTCTGCCAGGAAAATGACGAGATCTACAATCGGCTGCTGCTTCACACCGAGGTGAGATGGCTCTCTAAGGGCAACTGCTTGGCTCGATTCTGTGAAATGTTCGATTCAGTTATCACTTTCCTGCAAGTCAAACATGGGAAGTTGGCCGGTGAGCTGAAGAAACACAAATTCGACATTTTCTACTTGGCTACAATCTTCAGGAAACTCAACGAGTTGTCTCTCCAGATTCAAGGTAAACTGGTGACACTCATCGACTGCAAGAGCGCAGTGACCACCTTTATCGACAAGCTGGCCCTTCTCCGCAGTAATATCGTTAGGAAAGAAATTTACCAATTTAGTGAAATTAATCAAATGACAGAGACACCCACAGATGAAGATCTTCTCCGATATGGGGCTCATCTTCAGCAACTAAAAGAGGACCTTACATCGCGCTTCCAAGAACTCATCGAACTGGATGTACCTGCCTGGATCACTGACCCGTTTGGAGTCGTGCTGGAAGACGTTGACGTTAAATTGCAGGAGGAGTTGGTGGAACTTCGCAACAACGAGGATTGCAAAGTCCGAATCAAAACAGGCTTCAAGAAACTCTGACAGAACCACAGCATGGCAGGACTATTCCCTACAATGTGGGAAATTGTTCACAAGCTTCTTCTCACGTTTCCGACTTCATATTTAGTGGAAACCGGATTTAGTGCTGCTACATTTCTGCACTCAGACAAGAGGAAAAGGCTGGACATGGTCAACAGAGGGGACTTGCGGCTTTATTTGTCTCTGCTGACTCCTCGCGTGAAAGAGCTGGTGAGCAAGCACCAACCTCAAGGATCGCATTAGTGAAGACTGCATGGGTTGGGCTCACAAATTTATTAATTTAATTTTGTTAAATAAAATTCAATATTTCAATAATAATTTTTGTTTGTATTAATTAATATTTTTAAATAAATTTAGAGGTAGAATTTATTACTTCTTGTTTTAATTACTGTGCCCAGGTTAACTAGTCCATAATCCATAGTCGTAGTCCATGACGTGTCCCTTCGCGATTTTCTGCAGTGGGCGCTGGGATCTATACAAAATCCAGTAAGTGGGCGCTAGGCGAAAAAAGGTTGAGAACCACTGGTATAGAAGTTATGATCTATTAGGAAAACTCCTGAACAAGTTCTTAAAATTTACATAATTTGAATCCCAGATATTTGTCGGTAGTTTATTAAATAGTCAACAGGTTATGAATGGACACCTCTAGCATCATTTGAACACTTTTAATACCTTCTTTAAGTATGATGTAATAATATCGGTCTTACTCTACTCAATTTAAGATTAGATAGAATTTATATAATGGTAAATATAATCCAAAATATGGTATTATTCAGAAAAAATATTTCACAAAGAATCGTTAAAATTTCAAAGTTATAAATTGACAAAACTTGACGTTGCTTCTATATCTAACTATGACAGAAATTACAGATTTATTTTTGTATTAAATAAATAAATCCAAGAAGTGTGCTTTTTTAACGTTAAACATATATTCCTTGGTTCGCTGTAAGATTTTTAGAAAGGTGATACGTTTGTATGTCCTGCAAAAGTGTACTTTAAAAGCCACTGAATCTATTGTATCATTTGTTTCAATAGCGGAAAAAAAGAAAAACAGAATAGGTGACCGTAATCCCTGATTCACTCAAAACCTCAGCTGGGATGAACTGTTTTATTGTGCACTCAGTTCTCATCTTGATACGATGCGTATAATTTTTTTTAAGAATCGGTTTTCACATAAAAGGACGTCTTCTTTTTTTAGCCTATCCACTCATCCCTTTACTCTACGATGCAGCACCAACTGAGCGAAATCTTTTATGTTTGTTCGAAAACCGTACCCTTCTGTCTTTTGAGGGAATTAAATTTTATAATAAAACGACTTTCATATAGTGCTGGATGAACAACCCTTTTCCAGATTATGACATGTTCATTAAATTATGCAAATATTTTGCTCTTTTGTATGAGGAGGTATGTCTAGAATTGACGCGATGTGTAAAATTAGTTTTGATAGCACTGGTTTCTGAAAGAAGAATAAAGGGGGCAGATTTGATTTGCTTTTTATAATTAAAAATTTAAAAATAAATCGAATTACGGTTCTTATGTAGATATACCAAAAATTATGTTGATATTTTTTATTCAATGAGTGTATGCTAATAAGATTGCATAATTTTTAACATACACTCTATCATCTTTAATATATTTCTTCATACGTTAAAGCAAATCAGTGAATTGTATTTTATTCGTCATCAAAAAAACTTACATGACATGTCAGATAAGTAACAAATTCATTTAAAGAATTTCTAAATAAATAATCCCAAGCAATATAACATATAACACATAAATAAATGAAATTAGTTGTATATGTAAGTGAGCAAACATAGATAATATAAAATTTCATAAAACAACATCAAAATACATTTACTAAAAAAAACAGAGCAATAAAATCATTGTATCTACGAAGGATCAAAAACAGAGTCAGAATATTCCTAGTTTTGAATGGTAATAAGTCCAATTAATAACATTCGACAAAGCCTCCAGATATTCCTCTGAAGTCGTGTGACAGATATTCCTCAACGTCGTAAAAAACATTAGTCAATAATAAACGCCTAATTGTTTTACTAAACTTGTTCACACTTAACTCCTTAACAAAGTCTGGTATTTTGTTGTAAAGCTTCACACCCCAATAACTGAACGATTGCTGCGTCTGCTTCAATCGGTGGCGCGCTTTCACTAATTCATGGTAGCTGTGATTATCGGAATTTCTCATAAACTGTGTTTTATTTGTATGTATATACTTTACACAAGCCATTATATATACGTTAATAATAGTCATAACCCCCTCCTCAGCAAAAACACCCCTGCAGCTGTCACACGGCCGCAACCCGCGCAGAGCCCGCATAGCACGCTTCTGCAGCAAAAGGACACGCCCCAGCCCCGACGGTGTACCCCATATCACTATCGCATACGATGCTATGCTGTGGAAGTTCGAGTAGTAGGCCAATTTCGCAGCTTCATGAGTTACCAGTTGTTTGATCCTCCTTATTGCATATACAGCAGTACTCAACCTCAAGAGAAGAGTTGTTACATGTTCAGACCACGTAAGTCTGCTATCCATTATGACCCCCAGAAGATTTAGCGTTTCACCCTGCGTGGCTGATGAAAAAGTAAGTGTTTGCGTTTTTTCCCCATTTAGTTTTAGCTTATTTGCATCACACCAGGTTTTTATTTGAAGTATTATGCGGCCCCGCTCATACACCATATCACTACCCCCTTTCCTCAATACGAAGGAGGTATCATCCGCATACAAGCATACTTTGGCATCAACATTTTCCGGAATATCATTTATATATATTATAAACAGTATTGGGCCAAGAATAGACCCCTGGGGAACTCCATTGTTGACTGATTCTCTCCTCGATATCTCATGGTTCCATTCTACTGCCTGCTGTCTATCTTCAAGATAAGACCTAAGCAGTTTGAGTGCGATACCTCGCACCCCATAGTAAGCCAATTTCTGCAGCAGCAGTCCATGCGACACGGAGTCAAATGCCTTGCTAAGATCACAGGCCACTATTTCCGGGGTTTCATAATTATCTCTAGCATCCATTATATCACTCAAAGTTCCTAGCATCGCTGTTATTGTGGACCTTCCAGATCTGTAGCCATGCTGTAATGGAGTAAAAATATTCTGTTTTTCGAGAAATGAAACCAATCTCGTGCGTATTACCATTTCCTTAACCTTTGATATAGTTGGGAGAACAGATATGGGCCCATAATTTTCTTCATTATCCTTTTCTTCTTTTTTATATACAGGTGTAATTTTAGCAAGCTTCAATTGCTTTGGAGAGATTCCTTCTTTCAAGCAGCAGTTTATTATATATGTTAGTAGTTCTGCAATTTCCCTTGTTATTTCCTCTAACAAGGATACACTCATACTATATATATCTTTCGATTTTTTATTTTTTAAAGTTTTGATAATGTTGATCACTTCCTCAACATCAACATGTTCAATATAACACGAATCAACTGGCGATTTGTTAGTATTCTTGAGCATTTCATTCGAATCTTCCCGACTATCATCAATATGATTTCGTATACTATTTCCAACTCGAAGAAAGTAATTTGAAAAGTTATCTTTAGTCAATTTTGTTTGATTTTGCGGTAAAAATCTTCCATTTTTTAATAATAACTTGTTTGAACAAATAATAATACTGAGACGGCAAATTGTGCCCATAATTATATTTACATTATTAATTTTTGTAATCGCAGAACTAATTAAATTGTAAGTTCAAGGAGCAATGCTTGGTTTACACAATTCAGAAAAATATAAAAAAGCACGTCCACACCAAACGGCAGTTGTTGATTAAGAGTTACTAGTTAGACAAAAAGTTCCACATACGACTCTGATAATTCTGCGAATATGAAGTAATGAAAGTGCAAATCCTGTTGGTCTTGCTGATAGTAATTCCTGAAAAAATTAGCCGAGAAGGTGCAGATGGTAGTAGATGAGTCCGTTAATTCCACAACCCGCTAAATCCACCTGAACATTTTTTTCAGAAAACGCGAAAGTTTACTACTACTCACAAAATAAAGATTTTAAAATTCTAACTATAGAAATTAATAGGCAGTGCGGAAAAATTCTACTTTAATATTTTTTTGAAAAACTGTTAAAACTTCTCGGATATAGCTGTTTTTGGAAACTAATCTAAACATATATAGGGGATTCTGGTTTAAAATTTACCCGAGTTTACAGTAGTTTGAAGCTTTGGGGCGTTAGCTTGAAAATAAAAAATAGAATGGAAAATGAAGAAAAATTCAAAATAAAATTTTGTTTGACAGGTATAAAAAACACAACAACTAATAGTATATTAAAGAACAAGTGTCATAAAACACGTCCTATTGCACGAGCCCAAGTTTAGGACACGAGGAGTGTAGCGAGGAGTGTCCTAATGGGCGAGTGCAATAAGTGTCTTATGACACGAGTTCTTTATGTTATTTTTTCTAATCTGCCACTTTTTATCATTTTTTAAATTAAAATAAAAGGAATTTAAAAATATAGTAATTTTTGTGGTGGTTGGCAATATGTTACACACATGACATAAATTGAAAATTTGAATTATACGCGATTTTTATATTCAGTATTTCATACTTAAAGTTAATCTAAAATTAGTACTAATATTTCATGTACACCACCTGAAATCAGAGAAATTGCTGAAAACGTTGTTAATAATTTATTTCCCACTAAATCCCGCAGCAATTATGAGAAGCCGTACGTCAAGTTTGAAGAATGGTGTAAACAGAAAGAAGTTCATGTTATATCAGAAAACGCATTAATTGCTTATTTTCAATTACTACATACAAAATATAAACCATGGACTACTTATTCTATACTGAGGTCTTGTTTAACGATACCTATATAAAAATGTAGATATATCACAGTACAAGAAATTACAAGCTTTCCTCAGTCGTTTATCTCAAGGTTAGCTACCTAAAAAATCTAATAATTTTAAAAGAAATAGACATTATTAAATTTATACAAGAAGCAGATAATAAAATATATTTGGCGATGAAAGTAAATACAATTTTCACAACTATCGCAGCTTTGCATATAATAGTATCAATTTGTAGGTAGTCTTGATAAAATGTTACAAAGGAGCTTGTAGTAGAGAAAAACTGACCAATATCTCTGTAGATGAGATTGACTACAAGTATGACACCATCACTATTTCTGTACCTAAAACAAAAAATAATATTCCAAGATTCTTCGTAATTACAGATACAATATGGATCGATTTAATAAAGAAATATTATAACTTACGGCCTATTAATACTAGTCATAAGCGATTTTTCTTGACCTATCGCAATGGTCAGTGTATTAATGGTCCAATGGGTATTAATATTATATGCAAAATTCCTAAAGAGATTGCAAGTTTTTTGAAATTGCCAAATCCAGAATTGTTTACAGGGCACTGTTTTAGAAGATCAAGTGCAACACATTTAGCAAATCATGGTGGTAATTTGTTGACCTCAAAAAATCATGGGGGTTGGAAGTCATCAGCTGTAGCCGAGGGTTACATTGAATCCTCCTTAAACAAAAAGATTAAAATATCTCATATGCTTGGCTCTGAAAATAATACAAACATTCCAGGATGTTCAAACGAAACCACCACAGTAGACAGCAATAATAGTTTTCATAAAAATATTGTATCAGCAAGTACGAGTGGTTTGCCTGGTGTTACTATAAATGCCCTAGATACATCACATGTATCTATTAACGTATACACTAACTCTACAATTCAAAAACATAATTAAAAATAAAATATTTGTTGAATAATGGATCGTTGCAACTTCTTTTCATTTATTTATTTAGCCGATAGTGCTGTATTTCTAAAAATGTTAGATGAATATCGTCCGCGCAGATTATTATAGTTATAACATATTTTATTTCGTTTCATTTTCAGATATATTTTGCATATTGTATATTGAAAATATAGCTACCATTTTGACTTTCTGACATTATACTTACAAATTATATGTAGCCACCCTCGAAAAACTAAATTGAACTAGATAATCTATAAACGCACAGTGTGCGTTTATAAGCTATAAACGCATCGTTTTCGATGTGTTCATAGAGTTTTTATGACACCAGATTACAAAAAGTATTATATATCTTATTTATTATATTTTTTAAGAGCAAACATTATGCAACGTAATTTTTTGAAAGTTACTTCTACCGCATAGTCCCTTTTCTTATTCACGCTATACATTATCACTGTTTTTATTTTCCACTGCCTCTCCGTATCATCTTACAATGTTTTTGTGATAGGATTTTCTTTTTCAGCTTTTCTTTCCACTCAATTCCAAAATGCTTGCAAAGTAATTCATCCGCATTTTTTACTTGTTCAACGTTCAGTTCAACTCTGTTTTTATTCCATTTCTTCTGGATTTATACTGGAAACTTGTGACCTCTTTTGGAAATTCGTAATGCAATGCTTATGTCGCCGAAATAATTGAATTATATGCGAATCAGTATTGGTCCTTTTTTACTTCTACATAGACATATTCTCTTGCAGGAATTAATTTTAAAATGAAGAGACGATGTTGGGGCTTGATTACATCAAGAATAGCTTTTCGCCAGTCTAAAAAACTTTCCAATGAATTCCTAATTTTTTGACAGTTCCAAACTTTTCGAATATCTCATAGTAGTCGTTGACATCGATGATTATGTATCCCTTCTTTTTATATATTTTTTTCAATCTCTCCGAAAACTCTATCAGGTGGAAGAAATGAATAACCAGCCACCGGAAAAATTAAATTTACTTTCTCGATACATTTGGGTGCATAATCTGCCATCCATTTGGCACATATTGCAATCATTGTGCTGTTCTTATTTTGTACGGTACACCAATCTACAGATACAAGTTTTACGGCACAAACCTCGTCAGAATTTTCCAAATTTTTTAAAGTATTGTAAACCCTCGAAGCAATTTCAATGGAACCTCTTGAACTTTATGATTCCACCAAGTATGCATCAAGACATTATTTTTTCAATTTCGCTTTAGAGGAACCAATCACGACTGTAAAATTATATAAGTAGTGCCTTTTATATGGTCCGGGATTTTTGGCAACATTTCATCCTTTTCAAAGTCATATGAAGATTACCTGTTCCTCTTCTTTCTTCAGTATGTTAAAGAATAACTTTGCTTTCAGTTTATGTAATTTATATTATGTGATGAAAGTTGACTTACTCGCAATGTTCTTTTTACGCTTAATGTTAATGAGTGGTCCATCTAGTGTTTTTTTTGAATCATAGTTTATTTCGATTCTCTCAGCTTTTGGTTGCTCGAAATTCTTGATTTTTAGTCAATATCATACCTCCGTGGAACAAAATGAATCGCTTTACGCTTGAAGAACGTTGAGGAATATGCATACTTGTTTCCAATGTGAATGCTGTGTTGCCCAAACAGTGCGTTTATTGAAAAGAAGTTTTGACTGAAATGAAGCACCCATCGTGGCTGCTGTATGGTGGTACAAAAAATGTATGATAATGTATTGCTAGTGATTCGTATGACCATTCATTCGAAAGACATCAACACGCCATCGGTCTCAATAACTCAATATTTCATGAAGCAGCCTGATAAGAATTTTGCACAAAAATAGCGGATTATTCGCTTACAAGGTTCAATTGACCCAGCAATTGAAGGTAAGTTACGCTTAGTTATCACTTATCAGTTTGGGTCTTAGAGCAGCTCGAATTGAATATCGAATTTGGCCGAAAAGGCAACTTTTCTGACAAGGCGCGTTTTCATCTTGGCGGTTATATTAACATATAAAATTGCCGCATCTGGCAATCGGAAAACTCGCACGTAATTCTTGAGAAGCCAATGCATTAGCAGAAAGTGACAGTTTGGGGCGGCTTTTGGAGTGGTCGCATTATTTGCCCATGTGAGAGGTACAGACCCATGATTGCCGACTTTTTGTAGGATGAAATTGAAGACATAAACTTAAAAGATACTGGTTTCAGTAAGATGATGCGCCATGCCAGACAGTCTATCAAACATTCAATATTTTGCGTTCTAAGTTTGGTCATCATATTATCACCTGTCATGGCGATGTCAATTGTTCGCCTCGGAGCTGCGATTTTACCTCATTAAGTTTTCTTCTTTTGGAATGGTGCCCTGAAAGATTAATGTTATGTGGACAATTCATAAACAATTTAGACCCTGAAACGGAATATCGTGCTAAGACATTTTTGAGATACAGCCAGAAACCGTTAACAAAGCCTTGGAAAATTGGTTTGTGAGGATGCGGTACTGCAAAGCCAGCCGAGGCAGCCACATAAGTAAAATCGTGTTCCATAAATAATGGAAATGTTTACTCTTTCTAATAAAATCATAATATACCGATAAACCTGGATTATGGTTTATTTTATTTTATTTAAAAAAAAAACTTTTATTTGGACTACCCGATACATTGAAATAAGAGTTGAATACGTATTTGCCAAACTGCTTTCGATAAAATATCATTATCGATTATGATAGAAACTATAAAAAAACAACAATTTAAATAGATGAGGAAAGACTCCTTTTAACATTAATTGTACATCGGTTCTGCTATGAAAAAATCGTGAATTTGATTGACGTATTTTTAATTTAAAAGTAATTCATTGTTTTCTTTTTAAGTACAATAGCTAATAATGAATAAATCACTTTTTAACTAATAAAAAACTCACACCTAATTACATTAATTACACCTAATTTATTAAATTTATTAATCTTTCTCTTTTAAAATTAGTATTGAATTTGTGATTATGTTCCAAACAGTCATTGGAAAAAGCTGAGTCTGTCATTCTTGTTTCGAAGGTGTTCCCTGTATGTCCTACATACACTTTTTTACAGTCTTCGCACATCAACTTGTATACACCTAAGTTTAATCTCTTCTCCTTTCTCATCTTTATTGTTTCTTATTGCTTTTTGCATGTAATTTTTTGTTTTAAACGAAATGATCTGGTTCCCAATTGTTTTAATTAAGTTTTCTAGTGTTCTTGAAATTTTAACAATGTATGTGATGGAATTACATCTATAGGTTTTATTGTTTTTTACTTCGGGGTAAATTAGGGATAGAGTTTTAGTCTTCCGTAGTTTTTATAATTTTTTTTATATAAATACGTACCAATATGTAAATTCAAATTGTATCTTTCATCCACCTGATGAAGCCCCAGTGTGGTGAAGCATGTTGTGTGTACAATATAATTTTTGTTATTTAACAATTGTGTGTTTTTTATTACTTATGTATATATTAGGTACTTAATTATATTACTTATACATATGGCGACAAGTATATATCATTACTTGTTTACAAATAATTACTTCCTACATGTTCAAATAAAACTTCCCCCTAAAATTAGTTCACTATTAATATTTCATAAGATTTATAAATCTGTTACATACCTCGCAGCTTCGAGAAATATTATATGGGACACACAGGGACTTATATTTAAAACGTTAATAGCCCAGAACGGCTGAATCATCGTTTCGCCTTGAGAGATATAACCCCGATCCCTTGGAAGGCGGATAAAGGAACACTGACTTGCTGATATTTTTAGATAAAAATATTAAAATTGAAAATTACATTTAAGAAAGACTAGCAGCTAATAGTCTTTTTAAGTGACTTGACGGTTTGATACCGACAAAAAAACGGACTAAATTATTTTTATAGCTTGCCTTGCTTTCTGGTTGAATTTCCTTTTAAGGGTATTTTTGTTGGTGGCGCTACTTCTAAAATTGTTGTTTCCAATATACTTCACAATTCAATTTCCGTTCTCCTTCACTATAATGATAATAATATTACATTTTCCTGATATTTCCTAATTATATTTCACTTGGTTAGTGTTCTTGTAAATATACATATATACTTTATTATGTTTATATTCACAGTCTGTTGATATACATTTCTCTTAGTCCTTCCTTTTCGTGGTTCAGCGACTGAAAATGAATTTAAAAAAAAATGAGGTGTCCACCACACGACTTTCTTATAGTATGAAAGTGTTACTTCCGATCCGAATTTTGAAATTTCATTTATACAAAAAAATATTTCAAATCCAACTTTAAATACTTTTGTATTCTTCATAAATATATACAGAATGCATAATTTACGACATATTTGCAAAAAATCGTTATTCGGTAAGAGTAAAAGTGTTAGTTCCGGTCCGAATTTTGATTTTTTTTATACAAAAGGTATTGAAAATTAAGTTCTAAATACTTTTATACTTGTAAGGTACCTGTCTAAAAAGCATGACTAGCAAAATATTTGCCAAAAACCGATTTTCGATAACAGTAAAAAACCTACTTCCGGTAGGAATTTCGAAAACAATTTTTTAATAAAATTCTTCTCAAATTTAATTTTAAGCACATATGAATTCTTTATAAATTTGTCTAAACTTAGTAGTTGACGAAATATTGACAAAATTCGATTCTTTCACTGAAGTAAACTACTACTTCCGGTCTGCCGATTTTGCTGAAAATCTAACTGGTTCTCAAGAGGGAGATTATACTACTAAATGCAAAGTTTGGAATAGATAGCTGTAGCGGTTTAACCGCTATCGTGGTCACAGACAGACACACAGACAAACAGACATTTTTTAAAAACCACCAAACGTGGACATCTGCAAAAATCTCGAGATCGAAAATTTTCATCATCACAATACTTAGAAAATTAAGTCGTTTCTATAATATAGATATTATCTATGTCAATTAATTAACTAACATGTACTAAATAAAATATTAAAATACTAACAACTATTAATAAAACTGTAACATGTATTTGACAATATTTACAATTTCATTAGTGTTGACAATGTTTTAGTGTTTTATTTAGCTAGTTCGAGTTGATCAATTGACAAAGATAATATCTATATTGTAGACGATTGTATGAAAATTGTAATTTGTAACTGACAAGATCAAAATCATGCTGGGATCCGAACAGAAATTTATTATTATTACTATTAAAAAATTATTTAACACGTTGGATATATTAATTCACAAAATTGAATATTAAAAATTTCGCCTGATAAGTCATTCGAATATAAAGCCGTAGCCTTTATTCGTTACGGGTAAAGTTTTTACTCAGTGGCGTCACTCATGGGCAAACCAGAGTGCCCGAATGATGTTAGCTTTTTGCATTTTTAGTTGTTTTTAAATTTAAATGTTTTATTCTATTGCAAATACAGTTTGTTTTTGTAAGTACATCGCAAACTGAATATTTTTCTTAAAGAGGTACGTAATTCATAGTTATTTTATTTTTAAATTTTATTTGATCTTATAGCTCTAACCTACAAAATGCCGTCGTTTTCCATATCGAAAGTAGCTAAAGGGCGAATTATTCACAGCCAATCTCGAGAAATAATTACTAACGTATTACAATTTATGAAACAAGAAATCGCAAACAATTCATGTGCAATTCCGCTAACGATTCTAAAGAGAGGTAAAAAGGTTAAAAAATTGACTGGAGCGGCTTCCTCATTTTCAATTTCTCCTAAAAAACGAAATCGCCCATGCCGAATAGTAATGTAATGTAATGTACTTTATCTAAGCGAGAAAAGAAGACCCACATTGAAAGGGATATCTCTTTTAAAAAAGCGTTAAACATCGGTTTGAATTAAAAAAATATATTTAATACGAATGTACAACAAAATAATGGGAAGCGATATTTTCTTTGAGGGAGGTTTAACAACGCTGTCGAAAATGTGTTTTAGGTAAATATACGAAAATATACATTTTTGAAGTTATTTGTAATATTGTTTGGATGGAAAAAAACTTGTGACCAAAGAAAAATATTGATAGAGTCACATGATACTCGCGGCAAACGAATCAAATACCTATCCCACCTTCAAGCAAATATCCACCAAGGTAGGCTGCTTATTTTCACCGATGAATCTTACATCCACATTTCTCATACCCAATCGAAAGAATGGGCTAATGATTCACTTTTCGATCTAAAGAAGGCGATATGAAAGGGTAAACTCCTAACCATGGTACATGCAGGTGGACGGAATAGGTTTGTACCTAACGCACTATTAACATTTCCTTCAGGTGATTATTATACAGATATAAACAACATGTGCCTTAAGTAACAAAATTAAGTGAAATGCAGTATCAATGGTGTACATATATGTATTATATTTACGATCATTATATTTGCAGGGGCAAAATCTGGGGACTCACATACCAACTACTGCCTAATTTACCAGATAAATTTGTATTGGTTATCGACAATGCATCATATCATAATGTAAAAATGGAGGAAGGACCTACATCGAACACAAAGAAGAGCGATATGGTACAATGGCTTGTGGAGAGAAACATAACCCATGATTCCAGTGTAACGAAACCAGAGCTGTATGATATTATAAAAATGCTCAAAACAACACATCCAAGGTACAAGTTGTACAGTTTACTTAGCGAACATGGCAATCATGTTCTACCACCATGAAATAAATACCGTTGAAAAAATATGGGTCACAGTAAAACATTGAGTTGCAGCACGAAACACCACGTTTAAAATGGGAGATGTAGTGAAGTTAGCTCAAGAGAAATTCGCTTCTATCTCTGTAGAAGAAGAAAGCACAAAGAGCTTTTGATCGATGATGCTTTAGAAGAATTTTAGTTTATCGTTAACACAGGAGAGTTAGAGGAAGATGATGAAACAACTGACAAAGATGGTTCCTTAGATGAAGAAGATACAGGAAATATTTGAACCATATTTACTTATAAAAATTAGTGTATGGTTAAGGAAACATTATTTTTCCAATTGTGTAATAATATATATTAAGTGTTTAGGTTATCAACTCTATACTTTTAACATTAACAGTTATTCCAAATAAACAATCAATTGTAAAACCAACGTGTTATTCTGTGTAAACGACTTTTATACTCTTAACTAATAAATAATGTCTTTCTGCAGTTAATACTTCAATTATTTTATGTATGTAATGTACAATTCTACCCACATTAAAAATTTGCGTTTTCTGTTCGTAAATGCAATTCTCGTTTAATAAATGATTACAAATTGTTTTATTTACTTTTTTTATCATTCATCTTATCTAGTTTTAAACAATTACGTAAATGGCTTTTGGTTAATCATTTCCAAAAGGTTCGCTGACTTGGCATGTTACAGAAATCTAGTAATTTCAACTATACTTGCCGCACTTTTTCTATTTTTCTGTTATACAGGGTGTCCAGAAACTTTCCTGACAGACGAAGACCGGAGATTCCTCAGATAATTTTAAGACAATTTAACTCAATTCACCCTAGTCCGTAAATGCTTCCTAAGGTCATAGGCGTCCGTTTTTGGTAGGTAAACGGTTATTTTAACGCATAACTTTTTTGTCTTTAACTTTTAAGCATTTGTGACACTAGATTATTAAATCTTCAGGTATTCTAGTACTAAAAGGTACTCTTACTTTAAGTCGGTAGGATACACCGTTTTCTAGAAAAATCGATTTGAAAATTTTTCGTTTTTTCGTCATTAAAATTCAATTTATTATTTTTTGCACTAGTTCGCTCTGAACTGCCAACAGAAATAAAACCTACGTTTTTAATTGTCAAATTGTTGTCAGTTCGCGAAGTTGAAATGACGAAAAAACGAAACATTTTCAAATCGATTTTTCTAGAAAACGGTGTATCCTACCGACTTAAAGTGAGAGTACCTTTTAGTACTAGAATACCTGAAAATTTAATAATCTAGTGTCACAAATGCTTAAAAGTTAAAGACAAAAAAGTTATGCGTTAAAATAACCGTTTACCTATCCAAAATGGACGCCTATGACCGGTACTAGAAATTCGCAATTGATGGAATCGATTCATCTCTGGAGGATAAATAAGCATACCAGTTTTTGTTTTTCTAAATAGAAGCGTTCGGGAGATATTAAAAAAAACTAATTACAAGGCGCCATCTTCAAAGAGCTCTAGCTCCCTTAGGAAGCATTTTCGGACTACACTGGCTACATACATCGCACATAACGGCTAGTGACGTACGTGTACTTCTTATACCCTAGTCGTAAAATTTTAATTTCGGTTTATACTTCTATACCATGCAGAAGATGACCTTATAATATGCAGCGATGTCTGCTTGCTAACAGTGGTGGGAGAGCAACGCAGTGTCGGGGGACCCTCACGTCTTACATTTCATAGGAAACATTTGTCGAGTGTACTGTCTTGGCAGCCTCGTATATGTTTATCTTTAGTTTATTTCGTCGCGCTCTTTTCCTCTTTCTACTTTCGTATCAGAAATTAAAATATGTCGACTACGGTATATTCGGACCATACATCTTAAGTCTGCCGAACTTAAACGTCTTGAATTACACAAATGTCATCTGTGATTTGATATAATTCACAAACTTAAAGGGATGTCATATTTTATACTTCCCTACTTTATGATGTTAATTTCTTTCTAGACACCCCCATCTTATATTTTGTCACGCACATGTGAATCCACACCGTAAATATGAAAACTTTCGATGACAGGACACATAATAAATTATGTTTTACTTAAACTCATTCCTGCGTTGTGCGTACCATATCAAAAATAAACAAGTAACGATAGTTCCGAGGAGCCAGCGATGCGAGTTTAACGCCAAAGTGAGAATGTTTTGATATCTTGTCATCATTACGTTAAACACTTTTTAGTATATTTCGGAATAACATCACACTACAGAGCTTCCGTCGTCGGAGGTTATCTTAACACATGTTAGCTGTCATTGGCCTCGAAATAACTACAGGGTGACGTTCTCTCAAAATAACCTCCCCGACCATTCTAATTTTCTTCTTTTTTTTTGGTGTGCTTTACTTTGTTTTAGGCTCGACATAATTATTATTAAGTGGTTTCGACAAGGAGAAAACAACGGAATGAAACTGCCAACCGAAGTATAAACAAGTGATTCGGTCGGTTGGGCGTAACAAGTCTACGTAGCGAAAGCTTTGTGTTTTGTTTTAACGTACGTTCGCGATTTATTACATCGTAAATAGTTACGGTAAGACCGTAAAAATATTATTGCTGTTATTAATACCTTATTTACTGTTATTATTCATTTATTACTTTGGCGGCGCTGTTACATTTATGGTTGTTGTTGTTTGCTTTGCCCATTTACATCTTAATAACTTTTCAATTTCGTCGATTTCGTTTTTTATTAAATTACACGAACAGAGAAATCGATAAATTTTATATTGAACCTCCTACTTCAGGCGTAAGTTTTGTATTGTAATGAAATAAAATTGGAGAATATATGAATAAATTTAATAAATCTATTTGAAACTGTTTGATAAATTTTATTAAAATATATATTTGTCTAAATTTTTTTTTCTTTTTCGCCTTACGTTTGGGCTTTCAAAAATCGGATTCGTACTACAGACTGTCTGAACCCATTATGCAATACAGGTTTAATAGCAGTATCGTCTATTTCTATCCTTGGTAATAAATAAATGTGTATTGCCCAACAGTTTAACCCAATAATAAGGCAATTTATATTACATAATACATAGTAGTACTTAACCCTCTAACAGGCAAGACCTTAAAACCGATCGGATGAAGCCAATACTATTTTTCTAAGTAAATATACTTAAACGGAAGGTAAATTGTAATTTTCAGGCGGAAAAAACATACTGAGTGGACGCGAGGTAAAAAATATTGAAGACCATCTATTGACGGTCTTGCAGGTTTGTTCGTAATAAAACACCCTAGATAATTTTTTTCATTAAAAAGTTTTATTGAGAGATTGAGTAGAAAATAGTTAGAATAAATATTACTTTTGATGGTGGTAGCCCCAGAAGCAATTTTTATTGACCTGACTGCATAAATGTAGCTTACATTTGGAACAGATTTTTTACAGTGTTTGCATCTCTTTTTGGCTGTTCTATCCACCCAAACTGGAAAATAATAATAATTTTCAGGCGGAAAAAACATACTGAGTGGACGCGAGGTAAAAAATATTGAAGACCATCTATTGACGGTCTTGCAGGTTTGTTCGTAATAAAACACCCTAGATAATTTTTTTCATTAAAAAGTTTTATTGAGAGATTGAGTAGAAAATAGTTAGAATAAATATTACTTTTGATGGTGGTAGCCCCAGAAGCAATTTTTATTGACCTGACTGCATAAATGTAGCTCACATTTGGAACAGATTTTTTACAGTGTTTGCATCTCTTTTTGGCTGTTCTATCCACCCAAACTGGAAAATGATCGATACCATCAAACCGAATATCAGCAACTGGGTGAACAGCTCTTATCCCAATACTTGATACAACAGCTTGTGCTGACAAAGGCTCAGCAAGATTTTAGGCAGATGGTCATCCTGCAGATCGTTTGTTATTAAAAGTAACAAGCCCAGCAGCTATTTCCTCACGGAAATCTGAAAGCATCAAAACCAGTTCTCAATCGGAAACATTGACCTTCTCAGCATAAGAACGTTTGTATAATATATATGTATTTGTAGAGGCCATGTCTATAAAATGATAAAACAGACTAATCATAATGTTGTGAGTCTTGGCTCGAATATGGTATCGGCCCATGAGACCATCCATGAGGTCTACTCCACCCATGTGAGCATTATACTCTCGGATAATATGAGGGCAGTCGATTTCGTTGAATTTCTTTTGCTTTCTATCATACCGAGGAGCCTTTGATCACTGTTCATCGGGATGGGTTCAACTTTGAAATTTGATGAAAAATCTATTGCGTCCGCAAATGAATTCGTGGACTCAGTAACACCCATATTTTGATCGCATTCTTTGTGTTCTGCATCCCCCGCCAATGTATCGGTCTCGATATTATCGAAAACGTAAGTCGAATCAGCAACGCTCTCATCGCTATCAAAACTTTCGTCTGTGCTTCTTACAGAACTCTCCACAGAATCGATGAATTCGAGTCACTGTTCATCTGACATTTGCTCCAAATTTATTTTTTTCTTGTAAGAACGTTTACTGAGATCCATCTGCAACACAATAATAAAATAAAAAGTCACAAATAGCAGAATAACGAGCAAAAAATGTGTTTTCATAAACAAAAGACAAAACAATAATGAAAAAGAGCGGGAAATTTTTATACACACTAACCAGTAAGACCGTCTTGAGACGGTCTTCACTATTTTGTTCTAAAAGCACGTTTTTTTAAACTTTTCACTTCAAATATACAGTGAGGACGCGCGGGTTGGAATAAATTCATTTAAAATTTTTGGTTTTGTTTTATGGAAAATCGCTCGGATTTTTATTTTTAGCCGCGGTTTTTCAGATGGTAAATTGATGTACAAAGGGTGATCCAAAAATAAGTTACGACCATCAATTTTTTTGATGGTCGCATCTTATTTATGTTGTTTTTGTTGTTTTTTATTTAATTTGTTAATTCTGCATCGAATTCTACGTATGTTTCATGTATCATGTTCTATACCCAAACTCAAGAGTTATCGAGAACTTTACAATTGGACATATCAACAACTGCAGTTATTGATATGTTCAATTGTAAATTTCTCGATAACTGAAAGCTGCTGGGAACAATAAAAAAAAATATCGCATTCTGAGCTAATTTTGTTATACAGTGAACATATAAATGAAATCCGTAAGCGAGATAACAGGTTACTTCTGGGCTGGTTGATAAAAATCAGAATCAGGTGAACATTGACTAGGTACATGAAAGTTAAGTTTTGAAACAAGCAAACTAGCGTCAATCTGATTATGTTGTTACGACGAACCTCAAGAGAGGTAACTGAAAATTCCTTCAGTAAGATGTGGAAACACTCTATATGGATAGGCGTCGTGCTCTTTATACCATAAGTACTTTAATAATCGTCTCTGAACATTCTCCAATGAAAGTTTATGGGTTTCGTACTTTGAATTCCATATATTGAATTCCATACAAGTACAGCATAATCCATTTTAGAGCGTACCAGAGTTATAGAAATATAAGGTCTTGAGCGTTGAGAGGTTAATAAAAGATTTGGGTATTAGGGAAGACAAAACTAGTCGCAGCCACCACATTCTGAACATGTTTACTGAATATATCGAAGAAGAGTCGAAATAAACACCCAATTTACGGATGCTATCACATCTGGAAATACGAATGTAGTTGACAGTGTAGTTAAAATGTAGAGGTGACAGTTTCCTAGTGAATGTAACGACTTTACATTTTGAAATGTTGAGGTCCAATCTATTAGTAGCGCGCCAATTATCGACACCAAGCAAATTTGACTGAAGCTGGTCACAATATTTCAATGCATTTAAAGATTTATATAACTTAACGTCGTCGGCAAACGTTAAGATATTGCAGTCTATTTGCCCTACAAGGTCATTGATGAATAAAAAATAGAAACGGCCTTCCATTTACATTATTGAAGCTGATTTTGCTAACTTCAAAATATTGTCCTTTATATAACGCCATCTAGCAGTAGCATAATAATCTCGAAATGAATGGTTTCTCAATTTTTACTGGAATAAACTTTAAAATAACAGTTTAGACATTAATTTTACAATAATTAATATTAATAATCTTGAAGAATGAAATAGAACCAAATAAAATTAAAAAAGTGTTGCTGAAAATGAAGTTGTTTTGCAGTTTCGGGATTAAATATTCTACTTACATTTCTATTTGCTCGTAATAAGAATTATTATATTTATTTGTGATGCAAATTCCGGTAAAAGATTTGACATATTGACTTGTCAGATTTGTGATGTTCTAGCGTAAACGCCAATAAATGTACGTCAGTTTCTTCGGTAAACAGATTATAAAAGAAATGTTGAGTAGTAGTAAGTAGTAGTCTTCAAGGACTGCACTCCACTGGAACTGAGGGAAACTGTCTTCCCGTAGCAATCCGGATATCTTAGCTCGAATGGAGAAGGACAAAAAATCACTATATCATCATATCAGCAACAGGGAAATATGTTTTAATATGAGGTTTGGGAAAACAACTTAATCCTTATAAAAAAATTTGATTATATGGAAACCCCTTTTGGTAAATAAAAAAAAAGTAATCATTTAAGATAAGACAAAAAACTTATATGACTTAACCATATAAAGCTAGATTTAGGCACTCCATAGAAAATTCAGATCACGCTTTCAGACTCGGTTTTATGGATTGGAGACAACACTATGGAACATAAGCTTTTACTTTCTTATACGTAGTAGTTTACTTCAGTGAAAAAATCGAAATTTGCAAATATTTCGTCAATTACTAAGTTTAGCCTAATATATGAAGAATTTATAAGTATTTAGAACTTAATTTCCAATATCTTTTATATAAAAAAAATTTCAAAATTCGGACCGGAAGTATCACTTTTACTCTTACCGAATAACGATTTTTTGCAAATATGTCGTAAATTATGCATTCTATATACATTTATGAAGAGTACAAAAGTATTTAGAGTTGGATTTGGAATATTTTTTTTATAAATGAAATTTCAAAATTCGGACCGGAAGTAACACTTTCATACGTATAAGAAAGTCGTGTGGTGGCCACACTTCATTTTTTTATCTGAGATGAATGTTTAGTGATAAAACGACGTTTTCGATAAATGGCACTGTTTCCTTAGAAAATTGTAGATATTGGTCAAAGATAATCAAAATTTTAGAATCAATGCCAGAAATCAGCGATATCAAAAAGTCAATGTTTGCTGCGGAATGTTAATAAACAGAAACATTGGACTCTACTTTTTTAATGGAAATTTAAATTAACACAATTGCTTGGAATTGCTTCAAATTTTTTTATTGCCAGCTTATGGTACCTTGATTATAAGAGAATTCTTAAATATACACTTTTCTAATAGATGAATTGGAGGATATGGACCATTGCATTGGCCAGTTCGGTCACTGGACTTAACTCTCATCGATATTTTTCTTTGGGGTTACCTAAAGCAAAATGTGTAGAGAAAAACAATGGGAAATGATTTAAATTATCTAAGAATGCGGATTACTTAAGCCGTCGGAGAAATTAATTTTGAAATGTTGACCAAAGTTTACAAACAATTTAGAAAAAGAGATGAAGATTCCGCTGGATGTGGAGGAGATTAGATGGAATGATGTTAGAATTTAGTGGTTATCCTTTTTTAGGAAATAAAAATAATAAAGTTTTATCGAAATGATATTTGCCTTTTCTCTACCATTAATAATGTAATATAGCATTCGGATTTAGTAATATACAGGGTCCGGCAAAATAACCTCCCACATTTTAATCGTTAATAAAAATGCCATTGTAAATGTTGTTTCAATTTTTCTTTTTATTAAATGGAAATGTATAGTTTGCCATTTGTTTTCATTAAGTTTTGAAAATTACAGACTTCAAGTGGCGACCATTGTTTTCGATACCCATTCGAAGGTGATTTTTGAACGTTTCCATTACTCGAGCAGTCATTTGAGGCGATATTCCTGCAATTTCTTGACGTATTGCTACTTTTAATTCATCAATGGTTCTGGAATGGTGTTCAAAGACCTTCGCTTTCAGGTAGCCCCAAAGGAAAAAGTCGCATGGGGCAAGATCGGGTGAACGTGCAGGCCACCCAACGTCTCCACGTAATGAGAATACGTGTCCTGGAAACATCTCCATTAAAACGTTCATGGACCTTCTAGCCGTATGAGCCGTAGCTCCATCCTGTTGGAACCACACATTCGCATGGTTAAGTTCTCTAAGTCTTGGGTCCAAAAAATTACGTAGCATGTCGATATACCGATCGGCGGTTACGGTAACCGTAACGCCTCCCTCTTCAAAAAAATAGGGACCCCAAACGCCAAATGACCCAACAGCACACCAAACAGTAACGTGTGGGCTGTGAAGTGGCCTTTCATGGAGCTGCTGCGGATTTTCTCGTGCCCAGTAACGAAAATTTTGCTTGTTCACACAGCCGGATAAATGGAAATGGGCTTCGTCACTGGTTATTAAAAGCCCATTTTGTGGGATGTTTTGAAGAATATCGTTGCAACATGCTCTACGATTTTCCCAGTCACGTTCACTCAGCTCTTGTGCGATCATCGTTTTGTATGGGTGGAAGTGTAGGTCTGCGTGTAAAATTCTTCGCAGCGAACGATGTGATAAACGCAAAGCAGCGGCATGTTTAGCAGCTGAACGAGTAGGAGATCGTTCCACAGCTTCTCCAATAGCTGCAACATTTGCAGGTGTCCGAACACTTCTGGGTCTACTGGGTGGTTTTCTTTTTAAGGCAGAACCTATGGCTCTAAAATTCGAAACCCAAAGCAGTATAGTTTTGCGATCTGGAACCGGAGCATGTCTACCCAGTGCGAAGTGAGTACGAAAAGTTCGTTGCGTTGTAATCACAGATTCATTTTTCAAAAATGTTTCGATAATGACAGCACGATATTCGCCCGTCCAAATCATGATGACAACTAAAATGGCAAGGCATGTGCTACCAACTGAAAACACTAAGCTCCCCATCGCTTCAGTGGCGCGGACACAGTGGCGGTGCAAAATGTGGGAGATTATTCTGCCGGACCCTGTATAAAATCAAAAACTTGACATAATTTCAAGCTTTTTATCTTATCTTAAATAATTACTAAATTTTTTTATTTATCAAAAGGAGTTTCGATATAATAATTTTTTTTATAAAGAATAAGTTTTTCTGCTAAAACTCATATTTTTCCCAAAGAAAACCACGTCAGTGTATAACAAGAAAAGAAAGGCAGATCAAGAAAATGACAGCAAACCCGCAAAAAATAGTCTTCTTTTTAATTGATAATTTTTTATATTCTTTTCTTATTTGCTGCTCATATTGTGTGATCAAATTAAATGCAAATGCACAAAACTTAATATAAAATTTCATTTCCATTATATAATTTTGAAGAATCTGGTAAGTTCGCGTGTCAGTCTATCGTCTGTCGATCACCTGAGCCGAACGTCTTCTTAAAAGCCTGAAAGCCGTACTCTCTGCGAGAAAAACCGTCTAACGTATTTCAGGTTCATGCTCTTTTACGGATGCCATAACTCACAAAGCTCAATTCCTCCGATGTGATGTATAGAGGTTACGGAAAACCAGTCTTCTGTACATATCCCGAACAGTAACCGAAATTTAGATATGAACATTCTGCTGATATGAATTCCTTGATGTTCACGATGAGCTCGCTCTTCGCGATGAACGGTTATGGCGTGTCATTGCCGGCGCAGATGAGCTCAAGCCCTCGGCTTTCTGAAAAGGGAGAATGTATTACTATCTTTCGTTTTCCTCCTACAAGCCGGATTGGGGTCACAGACACGTGGTTCCCATAGTGTGCTTAATTAACTGAATTAATTCCTTGAACTTTACGGAAGAAGTCGTCTGGTTATGTTTATTTTAAGCACTTGAATTTTTAAAGGATTCCAAGGCGAAATTTTAATTAAATATTTCTTAAGGATATTTTACTAAAGAATTTGTAAGTACCCTGATATGCTTTTATTCAAAACCAACTTAAAGTTTCTAAATTAATGTACCTCTTAATTCAAAATTTTACATAGATATGGTTTTGGGTAAAACGAAGATGAGTTAAATGCCGAGCTTTGCTTTTTTCAAGTATTAACAACTTGTCCTCCAATGACATGCTTAAATTATAGCGATTACGATTTTAAAAATTTTAAAATTAGATAAGTATATTTGTAAGAAATCAGCTAGAAATATCGATTTTTGATAGAATATAATAGCAGGATAAGCAATTAAGCATAAAACTTCAAATTGTATTCTATAGCCTATTCAAGTCAAAACAAAGATTGCTTGATTTAATTTAAAAACGCTAAGGACGTAGCGGTTTCGTACTACGGAACTCACTGGCAAACATATTTTATGTACTAAATAAATCTAAATATGGAGCAATGTTATTGTATAAAAAATTAGTATTGCATCTCAAAAGAAAGTTGAATTTTTGTATTTTAGTGAAAAATATTTATCAAAATTAATAATTAAAGAATACATACAAAATACTTCAAATTATTTTAAAATAATGAGGTGTGGCCACCACATGACTTTCTTATACTTTGAGCGTTTCATATTATATAATTTTATGAATTTTTATACAAAAATTATTCAAAATCCTATTCTAACTACTACTACTCTCTTAATAAATCTCTATAAAATGCAAACTTTGATATTCGAAAAAAAAGTGCTCGTCACTAAGAGTAAAATTGTCATTTCAGGTCCGAATTTTGACATTTCATGTATACAAAAAATATTGCAAATCTAGCTCTAAATACTTTTGTACTCTTGATAAATATATATAGAATGGATAATTTACGACATATTTGCAAAAAATCGCTATTCGATATTAGTGTTACTTCTGGTCCGAATTTTGGATTTTTTTTATACCAAAGATATTGAAACTTATGTTTTAAATCCTTTTATATTGGTAATGTACCTGTCTAGAAAACATTTGCGAGATATTCCCAAAAAACTGATTTTTGATAGGCGTAAAAGACCTACTTCCGGCAGGGATTTCGAAAAACTTTTTCGATAACGTTTTTCTCAAATTTAATTTTATGTACATTTGTATTCTTTATAAATTTGTTTAAACTTAATAGTTGACGAAATATTGACAATATTCGATTTTTTCACCGAAGTAAACTACTACTTTCGGTCTACCGATTTTACTGAAAAAGATGAAACTCCGAAATACAAAATTTGGGATTAATAGCTATAGCGGTTTGACCGCTATAGTGGTCACACATAGACAGACATTTTTTAAACTACTTCAAGACTTGAATATCTGCAAAAATTTCGATGTCGAAAATTTTCATCATCACAATAGTTCCTTATACTACGTATAAGAAAGTAAAAATAATATAGTAGACCTGTTAAGATCTTAAACATTAAACTACTTTATTTTACTTTAAATATGTTTCCTGTTTTTATAGATGAATGCGATCTTTTGTTTTTATGCAATATTATATTTTTTGTAATGTATATTTTATTTTATCACTGTCAATTATATCATGCTAATGTTTCACAAATTTTGTACTGTGTATTCGTAACTAGTTTGAGAATACATATGCGGATTGGTTTGAATACGCATGCCATCTAAGTAGTTGACTTCATTGCCTGGCGGTATTGCTAGAGAGCTACTTATGAATTGAGGCAATTCGAGATCTCATTTTTATGTGTATGGAAATAATGTCGAACAACTGCCTATACTTGGTGGTCAGTGGCTCTTTATGTGTTTATATTTATAATATGAGATAAGCCTAAAAAGTTCCGTTTTGTAAAAAAAAGAAAACAAGTAGATACACTAAAAAATTATTTATTGCAAAACAATCTGCAAGCCTTAAGCTATCTTTTTACATAGTCACCACCATTTTGTATTCATTTGTCATAGTGTGACACAAGTTTGTATATACTTTCTCCACATAAGCTTGTCGCCCGTATTGTCAACCATGTGGTAACATGTTCGTTGAGTTCTTGAGAAACGATTTCTGGTGGAAAAAGGAATAATAGTCGCTACGAGCGAGGTTAGAGTTGTACGGTGGATGGTCAAACAGGTCCCAACCAAAGCTCTGCAAGAGTTGCCTTGTCACATTCGCAGTGTGACGTCAGTCACTGTCATGACTCAAAACAATACAGTTTGTGGGCATTCACCGGTGCTTGTTCTGTACTGCGCGGCGCAGTTTTCAAAGCGCCTAGCAGTAAACATTTGCTTTCATTGTTTAACGTCACGGCAAAAAATCCACAAGTAAAATGCTTTGTCTATCCCAAAACACTGTACACAAGGTTTTTTGAGGTGTCCAGATTTGCTTGGCTTTAAACATTGGTGGCGAGGAAGTGTGCCTCCTTTCCATCGATTGTCGTTTAGTTGCGGATGTGTCATATTCAATCCAAGTCACATCCCCGGTCACTATCTTTCTCAGAAAGTCATCACCACTATTGTCGTAACTTGTCAAGTGCACTGCCCAGACGTTGGGTTTTGTATTGCTCTGTAAGTATTTTTGGCACCCAACGAGCAATAAGTTTTCGAAAACCCAGTTTTACAGCGATGATGAAATTTGCACAAATTCCGTAGGAAGAGCAGAAATGGTAAACTTACGAGGTAGGCAGCATAAATTCTCGGCCTGACGGGCTTATGCAGGTTAAAACGTGTTCAAACTCAGTCACGCCATGCATGCACATACGCGAGGTGTACGCTATAAATATGACGGTTCGATGCCTAGTAGTTTTTAGTAACCAGCCAACCAACGTGACTAACGCACGATAATGTCTGAAGTAACGAAAATTGGGTACCGTGCGGTCATTAAATTTTTAACAAAAGAAGGGCATACACCTTATCACACTAAACAACGATTAGACGGCGCGGCGTTTAAGGTGATTCATCTCCTTCGTATTCAACTGTAAAAAAGTGGGCAAAATGTTTACGTTTGGAACAAGAATACCTAGAAGATTCTGATCGGTCGGGTCGACCAATTGAAGTGATAACGCCTAAACAAATTTCAATTATTAAATATTTAATGGTAGAAGATCGCCGTTTGTAAGTGAAGGACTTAGCAGTGATAACAAATATTTCCGAAACAAGTGTTCGCCGAATTCTCCATGACCATTTGGGTATGAATAAAATTAGTGCTAGATGGGTAACGCGACTTCTTTCTGCTTTCCAATATGAACGTCGAGGCGAATGTGCGCAGTCATTTTTAAACATGCGTGGAGACGACCCAAAATCGATTTTGGAGTCCATTGTCACAGGGGATGAAATAATGGTTCTGTTTTACGATCCTTTATCGAAAAAGGAGTCCATGAAATGGCGGCGACCTGATGAACCTCGTCCCAGAAAGGCGAAAGTCGTTCAATCAACGAACAAGGTGTTGGCCACAATATTCTGGGATTGTGAGGTCAGTTTGCTAATTGTCTTTAAAGAGCGAAATATAACTGTGTGGGTCTTTATTGCATAAATAAAGGGACAGTAATCGTGCAAAACGTTGTGGACAATTAACAAAAGGTCTGCGATTATTGCACGACATACTCCCGTCCATACTACCGCCAATTCACAAGCTGCCTTCGGCGAATGCGGCTTTCAAGAATTGCAACATCCACCGGATATGGTTCATTGTGATTTTTCTTTGTTTTATAATTTAAAAAAAGACCTTAGGGGACGTAATTTTAGGGACGACAGTGAGTTGCAAGCAGCTGTTATAGAACATTTTGATGGAAAAACTTCAGATTATTTTTACAAGGGTATTGAATTATTAATTAATCGTTTTAGTAAATGTATAGAAGTTAGGGGAGATTACATTGAAAAATAAAAATTCATATAATGTTCCAAGTTTCTTTTTTGTATATCAGGCCGAGAATTTATGGCGCCTACCTCGTAGATTTTCCGCCCACATCATTCTTCATCGTGTACTTGATCACGTCCTTCATTGATCTGTCTGACTTATCTTTTCACCATTGAATTATTCATTTTCATCCTCGCAGATTTGTCGATGAATGTCGACTGCTTTAATATTATTTCCATTTAGGAAACGAATTACAGATCTAATTTCACAAGCGGCGGAATTTTTAATCAATGCCCCCCTAAAGGACGTCATCTCCTTCTACCTGCCTTAGAGGAACTTCCACGCATGCACAAAACTCGATCGCAACGTTGCCGCGACACAAAATACATACGGAACTTACTTCGTGGATTTACCTCGTATATCTATATGTAATCGTATGTATTGGTGTAGGGCGACCACAAATATTGCGGTATTGCATCAGAAATTATTCAAGAAAGGTTTTTGGGTTTTTTCAGGAATCAAAATATTAACGATTTATGGAATAACAATTTATGAAAATTCAAAACTGCCAGTATAAGTATTCAAAAAATGAAGCATGGCCACCACACGACTTCTTATACTTGTGTGCGTTTCAAATTACACAAAAGTTGTTCTAAATTAAGATTTAAATACTTTTATCTTCTGAAAAAATAAACAATATCCTACTGTACTACTACTCTCTTAATAAATTTCTATAGAATGCATACTTGGCGAAATATTCGAAAGAAAGTGCTACTCGCTAAGAGCAAAAGTGTAACTTCCCATGCGAATTTTGAAATTTCTTTTATACAAAAAATATTTCAAATGTAGTAGCTCTAAATATATTTGTGCTTTTCATAAATATATATAAAATGCATAATTTACGAAATATTTGCAAAAATCGCTATTCCATAAGAGTAAAAGTGTTATTTCAGGTCCGAATTTGAATTTTTTTTTTACAAAAGATATTGAAAATTATGTTTTAAATACTTTTGTACTCGTAATGTATCCGTCTCAAAAGCATGACTTGCGAAATATATGCAAAAAACTGATTTTCGGTAAGAGTAAAATGCCTACTTCCGGTAGGAATTTCAAAAAACTTTCATAATAAAACTTTTCTCAAATTTAATTCTGAGTACATGTGAATTCTTTATAAATTTGTTTAAACTTGGTAGTTGACGAAATATTGGCGATATTCGATTTTTTCACTTCCGGTCTGCCGAATTCACTGAAAATCTAATCAGATCTCAAGAGGGAGATTATACAGGTAAATACAAAATTTGGAATTGATATTTACTGCGGTTTGAAGAAAGTAAAACTGGTCCTCCGACGTTCGAAAATTTACCTAACCATATTATAGACTTTTTGTTTTACTGTTTTATTTCTAATGAGGGCACATACCATAAGGTCACTTTCCTCATGATAATTTTTCAGCACGATACAATATTATTTCCACGCAACGACTAAACAACCACGTAGTTATTGATGTTCGTTAGTGCGTTTGATTAATTGACATCGAAGATATAATTTTATTTGTGCGTAACGGGATACCACTAGATGGGGGAATTGCGACATTCCATTTGGAATAATATCCTAGGGCTTATAATTGTATTAATAAACGTTGCTACTACAGTGAAAGACGAAACCAGACAATCGTCTCATATAAGAAGCCATCACCCCCATATCTTTACCCCTTAAGTGTTGCAAGTCGAATTAAGAACGCCCTGCTTGTTGTCATGGCTCGTCATAAAAACGTGACATTATATGAAATGAGCTTTTAAAGAAAATTGACTGCAATTTTTGCTTATGTCAATTGGCTATAAAATTGTCGTAAATAGATGTTCTCATTGTAATTCGTTAACTTGTTTGTGTAAGAGAGAAGGAAGCTGATACTAATGTAATTTGAAGATTTTGATGAAATTGTTCCCCTTTTGGGTCAATGTTGTTGAAAGTTATACAATATTTTTATGAAACGATAGAAAGTGTAAATAAAATATTTTTAAGGGTTTTTTACCATTCGACTCTTAGCGGTTGTAAAATGAACTTGAAACAAAATAACAAATTAAAACGTTTTAATTTTTTTATTTTGTATTGAGTTTATTATACAGCTAAACCACGAAAGAAAACTGTTTTTACCAAACGGCTGAAAAAATAACGCATTTATTTATATAATAATGTTCACTCGTCTTTGCCGTTGTAGGTAAGTAAAAGTAAAGCATAATGGGGAATCCAGCAAATCAATTTGAAATTTATATCATCCAAGAAGAGCTAATGACTCAGTTATTGCAGATGTCAAAGCAATTTTATATTCAGAAGGAAATTTAATAATTAAAATTTAAGAAATAAAATAATCTGATAACTGGAGTGAAATACAGGATATCCAAACCGATACAAAACTGTCTTAAAAATAATCAAAAAAAAAGACGACACCTGCAGGAACTAGAAATTTTTTTCTCTCAGATTGCCACTTATTTTATGACTCAATTGAGTACGAATAAGTGTATAAACAAAACAATTTATATTTTTCATAATAATTTTGCAATATTTAAGAAATTTATGTTGTTTATTTTTCAGTTACTTATTCAATATAATTTGCTTAACTGTACTGATTATGCCATTGAACATAAACGCTTAAGAAGGATCTCTACTCCCAGCCGTTGAGGCCACTTTAGACAGTTTAATTTCCCCATAAAATTAACCGTAAATATTAATCAATTTTTAATTTTTTTATACCAAATGAAAGAGAATTCGAATATCTATGTACGCCTAGTAATACTTTTTCTAAAAATATTTTAGAAATTGTCATAATTAGTCAATATTAGACATTTTGTCGAATTTATTTTGAAATAAATAAAAAGAAATTCAAAATTTTACTACTAAGTGTACGTAAATTTGAGTTTTCTCTTCAAACTGATGTAATTATTAATACATTGCTTGAAATTTGATCTTAATTTTAAGGGGAAATCGAAACCCCTGCAGTGATAATATTTATGATTTTTGTACATTGTCAAATGAAGTGGCCCGTCCAGTAGAGATCCCTCTTAATCCTGTAATTAAATGAAAAAACTCCTATCTTCAAATTATTTTAATGTAATATCTTCTATGTGATATAATTTTAAATATTTATACAAATATTAGAAAAGAATCCGATATAAATATTATTTGATATAAATTAGTCTTACATTACAATATTTGTAATGTAAGTATTATGCATTTAAATATAAATCACTTTTATTATCCTCCTGCGAACTTTTTACTTTTGTAGTTAAGAGGTATTTTCAGATCACCGACTATTTGCTATTTAAATTGTGTGGAGATAGGTGCTTTATAGGATAGAATATTCTACAAAACCTAAAATTAGAATAAACTGATGAATACGTGCCAAGTGGATTTTTATTACATGGTAATTTACAGAATTCTCTAAAAACTACAAAATCCACAATTTCACAAATGTATGTGAAATGCATGATAAGAATCGCAAACGCATCTGTCCTACTATTGAGGTAAACCGACATACACAAAATAAACGATATCGATCAGTAGTATCCTGGTCAAAATACATGTATACAGATAGACAAATGTTACGCCTAGCAATATATAACAAGTTGACACAGCATCTGCTTTAACTTGAAAACAGGGTAACCCCCCCTGAGAATGTCATAACATTCCTTTCTGCCCCCCAAGAGGAACATTATTTTTCACAGCGCTAGTGAATAAAAAGTTGAACAAGGAGCGTGTTTATCGAAGATATTATACAAACACTTTCAGCTTTTCCCTAAGAAAAAAAAATGTGGTATTCAAACAATGGATTTTGTCCCTAAAATATTACACAATGTAGCACCTTAATGTTAATAGAGATGTTAGACATATGAAAAATATATGGACTTCCTAGAAATTGTTGCTTCTTTGTAAATAATCGGAGTCTAGTATAAATAAGTATACAGGATTATAAAAATTAAATGTGCCTTTTCTATATCTACGTTATTATTTAATTTATTAGACTAATACACTTTTGAGAAATTTTGGCATTTTATAAGCATATATTGTGTATACATTTCAATATTTTGATAGGTCTTGTATTTTGCAGTTATAAATACAAATTTATTAATATTATTGCAAAATTAATAATAACTTTTTGTCAGAACGTTTTATGACAATTTTAGGATGTGGGAAAGATAGTTTTAAATTAGATTACGACTAAAAGTTCATGAGAATTATAAAATGTAACTTATATGTTGACAAACATATACGAGGTGTGGATAAAAAAAACAGCACTGCTCGAGCTACAGACAAACAGCGTACGTGTCAAGGTTAATTGGCACACGACATAGTCACGTGACATCCCCTCTCTCCATTTCTAGCGCTAAATTGACTGAGGACCTTTTTTTATGACGTGCCTTTTGTTCGTATTAGACATTGTATCTGCAGCACGTCGGAAATTTTTAAGGGTTTTAAAAGAACAACGCGTTAAGCCATCTGATAGAAAGAGAATCGTCACATTGCTACTGTGTATCTCTGTCCTTATCCAACCATTAGGCGTGTATTATGTGTTGCATACGTAAGTGTATTTTTATTAGCCATCTGGTTGCAAGTAGCAGCGATATAATTTGTAAAACAAATTTATTGGATAAAAGATGGTACTACTAACGCAACGTATGTCTTAGATTGAACTAAATTATACAGAGACTGACAGACCAGACCGTTTTTTTTTGTGTCTGGATCAAAAAACAGAGTTTTGTCTCATTCATGATTTAATAGAATATGTGTCTATTTTGAAATCATTGATATTTACCCTAAATTGTAAAAATGCAAATAACGTCCATACAATAATAATAGGAACATGTTTGTTTTATAAATACCTATGTAAATCTATGTCCTTTACCTATTTGATTTAGATAATAAACAGGTATTTTTTTTAGTGATTATTGCATTTCTGAAAAAGGAATATATAGACTGATTCAATTTTGACGGTCACCATGGGTATTTCGCTTATTATTTGGAATAGAGGGTAGGTTTGAGTTTGGCAAAATTGGTAAATTTTGTGTTTTGTTACGTAACAAACAAGTTTTTCGATCACCTTTGGTATTCGTCGCCTGAACTAGTTGCATTTTCCTTTTTCGGTCCGACAGTTCCCATTTCTATTAAAACGAAGATGAGTGAAAAAGTACTCATATTTATAGACGAGGAATACTAGGATTATGATGCAGAGAATACTCCTGTAAAACGTGTTACTGTGTCATGCCGAACGTGGCATAAAGGTGATGACCGACTAATGTTTTGTTGAAAGATGAATTACAAGAGTAATACATCCCACAAGTAGTTAGTCAATACCTTAAAGAATTTCCGGACGCATACAAATCAACTGTTGTTAGCACAACTACTGAGCCGCAGCTAAACCTAAGACTGCGAATTTGTTAAACGTTTTACTCATTAACTATTGCTATTCTAGAAAAAATCAAGGTATGTACTTTTTTACTTTGAATTTCAAATCCTATCCATTTATGTATAATAAGTTGCACTTTAATTCAACAGAAGCAAAAGCGAAAAAGTTGATTTTTTCCAGAAGGTACTTTAACCCCTCTGCGGCACCCCTTAATACTAATCAAATAAGTAGACATTTTAGGTAGTATGTTTTTACAGTTAAACAAAAAAATTAGGGGGGTACTCGAAAGAAATATTAAATTTGAGAAATAACGACCACCCTAATGTACACTATGTTGCAAATTAAAAGCAAATTTATGGAAATTAAAAGCAAATTTATGGAAATCAACTGCAAATTAAATGGAAATTAAATGCGAAAGTATTTTCAGATTCGCATTTAATTTGAAACACTCTGTACATGATCACCAAACCATAAATATTTTTCGTAAAATATGGTTGAACAATACTTGAAATAATCTGTTGGGTAGATATTTTCGGTATATATATATTATTAAATAAGAATCCGAGACCTTCTATTTTCGGCTTTTTGTAATTGAGGACCAAATAATAAAAAATATCCATGAAAATTTGTTTGAATTGAACAAATAGTATCATATCATTTCAATTTCATGTTATTTGTAAATATGTGATTTTTTTAGTGCTTACTCTTTTAATTGCTGACAAAAAGACATATATAACGTAATTATATGAATGAGTAAGCTATATAAGACGTATGTCGACTATATATTTGCAGCAGACATTAAAATTTTGCTACATTCAACTAGAGAGCGCCCCGAATATTCTTAAAAACTAATATTATTGTTGGCAGCGCCCTCTGTTTAAGAATTACTGCACCCATCACCTTGATTATGATATATGGAATCTACTTTTCTCATTAAAATATGGCTTGTCTAATCGGAATGCTGGGTAAAAACATTCAAAAGCACAAGACAGCTATAAAATACGCTTAATTGCTTTGTATCAAGCTTCAAAAGAAAGAGAATTTATTTTTCCATAGGCTAAGCTACCTAATATATTGCAATTATTTATATATTCGAAGTAATTGCGAAATAAAGTAGCAGATTTTTAATACAAAAACTTCCTGTTTTTTAACAATTCTTTCCACATTAATCGAACAAAGTTCAGTTATTAAAACTACCCAGTCCCCTATAGATAAGTTTGCAGATTATTCCATTATCTTTTTAATATCATTTTGTTGCTTATTAACGGATTCTGGTGTGATATGTTAGCGGCATGTTTGCAATGTAATCGAGATGGGCGAGATGGCCACCTTAATCTTGTGGAATTGGGAAAATTCACCACACAAACTCATTCTTTGTTAAAAGTAATTTACTGTATATATACCAAGAAAGATGAGAAGAGATTGAAGGTGACCAATGTCCAGGACGTCCTGCCACGTCAACGACGGACGAAAAGCATTGAACGAAGAGGTGTTTCGATCCAAAAAAAACCGGCGGTTGACTATTAGGGCAGTTGCTGAAACCATACGAAAAAACATAGACTCTGTTTGACAGATTTCGCACGAACATTTCAACATGAGGATACTGTGTTCCAAAATGTTGCAAAATAATCTCACATTCGCACAAAAGGAATCTGGCATGGACATTTGTGCTGACACTTTGAAAACTATTGGAAAGAAACTTAATTTCGTGGAAAGAGTAATAGTATGTGATGAATTATGGTGTTTTACTTATTATCCAGAAATTTAGCGCCAATCAATGTATTGGAAGAATCCCAGTTTACCAATGCAGAAGAAAGCTTAAATGACTAGATCAAAATTCAAATTAATGATTATGATTATGGTTTTAACTTTTATGGGGTTGGTTACTTGAAGATCAAACTGTGGATCAGCAATACTATCTCTCCGTGAAGGAGTAAGAAGAAAGCGGGCTGAATTTTGGACAAACAAGTCATGGATTTTTCACAAGAACAACGCTCCAGTCCATAGAGCATCATCTGTGAAGAAAATTTTGGCCATGCATGGGATCCCTGGGTTGAAACATCCAGCCTATATAACCGACTTTGCCCTGGATGTTTTTTTTTTTATTTTCCAAGGTGAAATATGCACTGAAAGGAACAAGACAGTTCAAGCTGTATGAAGGGCAGGAATGGGATGGAATGTTTACCCTCACTATAGCAGCATGTTCTTTATACTTATGTTCTTCTAGCCAACATGAGTCCTGTGTTTTTTTCTATTCTCCAAGATGAAATCTGCAGAGAAAGGAAGAAGTTTTGAGAAAGTTCAAACTCTTTGACGACCAGGAATGATATGAACTGTTTACCCCCTCTATATCAGCATGTTTTTTATACTTATGTTCTTGTAGCCTACTTCTTTAAATTATTATTTTGCTTCAAACTTTTTATTCAATGCAGTTTGTTTTAAATTACAACAATAATCAATATTTAGTGTTTACTATCACAAAATTCATTTATTTACTTAAAATTTCAATTAGTAATTACAACTTTATTCAATATTACGTTTTAAATTATATATTTTAAATTTGTAACTACAAGTTTTAATATTATAATTATGTTTTCCATGGTTAATTGATTTTTATCAATTATGTACGAGATATTTTATTCACAAATTATGTAGAAGTTATGTGACTGTTTATCCACATACTATAAATTACGATCTATTTTGAAATATTATAAATTATTAGTCTATTTGCATTACCAGTCATAGGACAAATCTAACTACGTATATGTTAAATTTGCATTTATATTAATTAATATGACAAGCTTGTAATGCATTTTGCGATTAAACTTCATGCTGAAATATTAATTATTTTCGATATTTACTAAAAATAAATTAATAAAAACAGTTAATGTATTTTGATGAAACTAAAATAAGCACAATATTAAACGAATTCATTTGTTTAATACCCGAGTATAATTAATTAGAACTAGGTGTGAAAGTACACGTAATTATGAAAGTGGTAATAATAGTTTTCATAATATTTAAACACATTTGTTTTTTCATCTCGTGAGATGAACAAACTGTGTTTATGACAACAATATGTCTAACAAATAAAATAAATATTATTGCATTTTCATTTGTAATAAAATTTGCAGTGAAACGGTTTGGATGTCAGCTTGCCTTCCTATAGTCATTTTTGTTATTAATTACTACAGAATTACGTATGTCGCTGTAATAGATATAGGTATATACTATGATATCAAAAATTAAATTGATCAATGTTGGTAATGGAATGTAAACCGCTTGTCTTAGTTTAAATCATCCTTTTGAAATAATTCAGTCATTGTCAAGCTACACTGACATTATCAATAACCTACACATAGAGAAAGAAATACGTTAAATTATCCAAAATCATTCGTAGAAACGTTAATATAAGAAACGTTAATATAAGAATATTTTGGTTTGACTTAAATAAACAGCAATGTCCCAGTAACGATGTCTTTTTGGTTAACATTTTTAGGTTGAACTGACAATAAATATTAGTTGCCTGATGAATCAAATAAATTTTCTGTTTAATTTACATAAAAGTAAGTAGTTGTATGTACCAAACCCATTTGATTAAAATAAACGTTTGAACATTCGTCACATTGAATAAGAAATAGTGTTAAAGGGACCAACATGATGGGTTAAATTAACTAAGGTAGTGTAAATTCAACGCACTTGTAAATTGCGCATGTGCTTAAGAATTACGTTTCTTCCAGAATGAATTTAGAAACATTAGGTTTGTTCGGGTTCTTGTTTGAACTGTTCTAGAACGGTTCTAGTCATGAGCGTTTATGTTCCCGTCATGCGCATTTACGAAATCTAAAACGATTTTGCAAACGCGCCTGACGGGAACTGTTCTGGAACCGTTCAAAATTAAACCCGAACAAACCTACTATCTTGGCTTTGTCATGCCATCTTAACACAGTAAGTACTTGCGTGTGTTTGTCAAGTGTTTTTGTATAGTGAGTTATCATGGGCGATGAGATTATTAAAGATGTACTGATAGAATGGGGTTGCAAGATATGGTGCCTCTTTTTGAAGGTAAGTTTGTATTTACCGTAATTTATTATAAAATCGTTAAGCAACGTACATTGCAGCGGCCTAAATATCAATGCCGATGTTATTTTCTAATATTAAACTGGTAAAGAAATCAAGTAGGTAGAAGTGTTTTATTGTAGTACAGTTTATATAAAAACGCAGTTAGAGGTAAAATCGTCTTTTATCTGAGCACTTCAATTTCTTGTATTGCGAACGCTAATAAGAGTATGGAAAGCACTTTGAGTGGAAAAAATAGATTTCATATGGGCGAACCATCGCATTTGCTGCCAAAGTAAAACTCAGACCACGTTTCTTATTATAATATGAATAAAATAGCATTATTATATCAAGCGATTTTATTGTAGTCGAATTTTAGGATTGACATAGTTCGACGCTACTGGGTTGTACATATTAGGTTATGTGTAATGACAATCATTTTGTCCATTTTTAGAAGAAGATAGGTGAATTATTAGAAATGTTGTAAATAAAGAAAGTGCGTTACCTATGCAAATTATAAATGGAATCAAATTTCTTATACGATTTAAGTTACGTTATATCTTGCATTATGGTTGTGCTAGGTAATCTATCAATCAGAATTAATAAAGAAGAAATATGATAGGGTTGAGGGTATTGGAGCTGCCGAATGATAGATGTTATAGGTCTGTTTTGTGCATATTTTTAATATTTTAATAGTCATTTTTAGGAAAATATGCTAGGTTGGTGCTTAAATAGCATATCAATAATTTTTTAACTTACGAACGATACGACTTAAATTGATTATTGTCTCAATTAGGAAAATAGTGAAACTGAAATGAGATTATGGAATTAAGTAGTAGTAAAATAACATCTTGTCTAACACTATTTCAAATTACTTATGTATCTATTATTGTGATTAAATTAATGTCTTTTATCGATTTATTTAATTAGAACACCAAAATGATGAAAAAGCGTTTCAAAATATGACGGATGAAAAGAAAATATTAAAAGGACCTTTAGGTCTACATACCAGTTGAATTTACAAAGTTTCTTGGAACAAACTTCACCAGGGAAACATATTCTAAATTATTATAACAAGCATAAACAATTAAGTCTGAAAACAAGAAATTTACTAGTCGAAATATTAATAAATGAAGCAATAAATGATAGTAGCAAGTAAGTTAATTATCTAAATAAATCTTCTTTTTCAATGTTTTACTTTCTAGGCTTGTTAGTGAAGATTTTGATAATCTCTCAAGAAACATTTGTGAATTGTTCACTACCGAAACAATATCTACGTATTACGTACCATATGTTGGAAAGCAAAATACTGCTTGTAACAAACCAATTGCTGCTAAAGGAAAATTAGTGACAAATATAAAAATCTGCAAAGGATATATAATTACATTAACAGTACTGATTGTGATAACCAGAACAAAACAGAAGTCTCAGGTTCAAGTTTTACTTAATATTTTACTTTTATTTCTTATTTTTTAGATGAAGTATAAGAGACAGCTTAGATTGGCTGAAAACAAATTCAGAACCGTGGTCCGAAGTATTACGTCATTGGAAAGCAACAATTTAAGAAAATCATTTATCCAAAGAACAGTTGCAGAATATATAAATGATTGGCCAATACTAAGAATTAATGATGCTCAAGTTCATGTAAGTTTTAAGTTTAAAACTAGAAATTGTTCTATAAAAAGCATACTTCCATTTTCTTATGTAGCTACTCTTTTTTCGAGATTGAAGACGACTTCAATACACAGTATGCCTGTGGCAATGCTTTATTAGGATGCTGGGAAGAATATTTCGCTAGGATCATTAATTTAAGAAATCAAAAAAAAAATCACCAGATTTGATAAATTTATTAAATTCCGAGTTATCGCATGGTAAGTTCTTATAAAACCTAAATTGTTATTGCGGGATATTGTCCATTTTCGAAAGGATGATAATAAAAGAATTATTAATATACTTTATTATGCGTTGTCATTTCTTTTCAGATTCACGAACGTTAATCCAGTGTTATATAATAGCAAATCTTTTGCCACCAAGAGCCCGTATACAAAATAAAGGAAATAATTGGAAACCCTCTACCGAAGAGAGCAAAGAGAGTTTTATTGATTATGTCAAGGTGAGTTTACAAACTTTTTTTTATGTTGTTTGTGTTTCCAATATTTCGAATTGCATTTCTGATATACATATAAGTATCGATAGATAAAAAGAGAAAGCCATTAAATACGGAGTTACACTCAAAAAATTTGGAATTCACTTCAAAATTGGATTTTGTGTGGCCACAGATTTTCAAAACTATTGTCCAGCATTTTGATCTATTCAAGAAATATTGACAACGAATGATAAAGATATTTTTTTTATTTTAAAAATGTATGACACATGTCAATTTGGTGAACATTTTCAATCATATATGGTGACTGAAACAAATATAAAACGATGTATTAATATGGTAGAATTAATTTATCATAATTCATTTTCACAACATGTTCTATCAGATGGTCGGAAATGTTTTCATATATATTTGTAAAAAAATGATCAGTATTTTTATTATATGTATATTGTATTCACCTAGCTTTAATAGAGTTTGTACTGACTGTAATATTGTCTACATTTTCTTTTGTTATACTTTCGTTTAATATATTACACATGTTTATCTACTTTTGTGTTTTATTTATATACCATTATGTGTATGTTTCAGTGGTTGTTAGAGTGCCTGAAATTGTGATGCTTTGTACAATAGTATAGTTAATTTAAAACTAGCCCTTAGATTCCTAAATGAATAAATACTGTCAAGTCGGCAAACGTTACTATTTTTTTAATTCCTGATGTTTACGCTTTTTTATAGTGCATAATCAGCAAATAAGAAAATACTATCGCTTGTGAACATGTACAGTATTTTTCATATTAAAACTAATGATTGGTTTTGAATCAAGTAAAATATTACATCAAATTAAACAAATAAAATTGTTAAGTTAACAAAATCATTTTGTTAATTCAACTCAAGTTAAATGTCAAATTGAGTTTTCCAGCAGCAATTGTTCCGTAAGGAATGGAATGAGCAATGGCAAAATAATTATTTAAGAAAAATGACTCAATATGCATTCATTCACCCAGAAACGAATATTAAAAACTGCTATGACAACATTCATGTATCTCGCTTTTATAGATCAACCATAGCAAGACTGAAATTTGGACACGGACAGCACCCAGCCCATCTATATAAATTAAATTTATTAAACAGCCCGGTTTGTACTTGTGGACATGAATATGGAGATTTGAATCACATCTTTTACAACTGTCAAAATAAAAAAACTGTGCTGGATGAATTCATAAAAGCATTAGTACACCTGAACATACCTTTGCCTACAAATATCTGTCTGCTGCTTCGTATCAACAGTATAGCAATATACGATGTCATCATCAAGGCCGTAATAGATATGAAAATAAAAATATGAAAGCCATAAGAATCACCTTCCCCAAAAGATCCTAAAAGAGACTGTTCGTTGACCAGTGGAAAAGCCACCTCCTAATAATTTCCATAAGAAATAACGTATGTATTACCACTGTGGCGTATGGGCGTTGATCCCGCAGACGCCAAAAAAAAAAAAAAAAAAAAAATAAAAAAAAAAAAAAAAAAAAATTTCAAATTGACTAAATATGTAAGTTATAGAAACCATTCTGTATTTATGAAACCAATGAAATTATTTAGTTGGTGTAACTTTATATTAAGCTCACAATAACACATCGTTGATGTTACTTTGAGATAATTAAGATGTTAATACAACGTCAAATTGAAGTTACAATAATCATTTTATATTGTTATTTTAACAAACTCATCTATTTCACATAACGTAAAAGTAAGTTTACTTTAACAAAAATATACATTTATTTTAAATAAAAAATTTGCTCACACCAAGAAACATGTTTTGTTAAGTTAAATACTTTCAGAATTGTTATATTAACAACAATTAAAGTAATAAAATCTATTTTGTTAAGCTAAGTAATAGAGTTCTTTGACTGTATTTAACCCAAATGCGAGTGTTGAATGTTCGATTTTTAGTTAAATTAACCCTTCTCTTTCTCTATGTGTACAAATGTGTTACCTACTTAGTTCAGCTGTAAAATAATAATGAACTACAAGTTATGAAATAAATAACGTTTTTATTAACCATAAAAATAAATTACAATAATTGTTGGAAATGTTCCCCGTTTTGTTCAATGCACGTGCCTCATCATGCTGTGAAAAGTGTTTTGCAGCATTTCTGGCGTTGTGGTTGCACATTGCTGAACAATTATTTGTTGCAGCTCTTGCAAATTATGTATCGGATTTGCGAAAACCTTATTTTTTAAACAAGGAAAGATAAAATAGTCCATAATTATCAAACAAGGTGATCTCGGAGGAAACTCAACTTCCGTATGCAAACTTATCAGCCGGTCATCAAAAAACTCGCGGAGAAAAGCAAGACTTTCTTGTGTAGTATGTGCTGTTGCACCGTCTTGCTGGAAATAACCGTATTGAAGTTCATCATCGTCTAACTGTTGTACAAATTCAATCAAAAAAATATTTCTGTAACTTTCTGCGTTGACGGTGAAATTGAAAAAAATTGGCCCAATTATTCTTCTGCGAGAGACTGCCACCCAAACACCAATTTTCTGAGCATGTAGTGACGTTTCAATAAAAATATGCGGGTTATCAGTGCTCCACATTCGCTTATTCTGAGAATTGATGTATCCCGAAAGGTGGAACCAAGCTTCGTCAGAAAAAAAATTAAGTTCAGCTGATCGTCATTCATTAAATTATTAACGAACCAATGGCAGTACGCAAGGTACCTGGGGTGGTCTGCAGGCAGAAGAGCTTGATATGATTGCATCTTATATGGATGCATGTTCAGGTCCTTCTTTACAATCGTTTGGCATGTTCCATAAGAAAGCCGAATTTCTTAAGAGAGACGTTTTAAAGGTTTTGTAGGCTCTTCTTCCATACGTTGACGAACGTCATTAATAACTTCTTCTGTACGAACTCTTGGTCTAACCAGCACCTTTTTTATGCGTCACAGAACCAGTTTCGCGAAACACTTCAACACAATTTGTAAGGCATGCATAAAAATTGTCCGGTAATACTGCTACAGCTGGGAAGTGCTCTCGAAAATTGTCCAAACACAAACGTTGACTGTATTCCAAAGTTCCTTTAACCAGCACACCCGTTCGAAAATAGGCTTCAATCATGTAAATTTTGTACTCTGTAGTGAGAACCATGATTCAAAAACCGTACAGTATTAGAAAACTTCAACACAATAACTTGACAGATTTTGACATTCAAAAAATTATGACATACCTAAATGTACGATGCACGCTACTACATTAATTTTAAAATCCATGACCACCATTGACCAATTTAATTGTTGATATCCCGGTATACATTTTTTATTGTTAGGAATTTTTTGTTTTCCTTTTAATTTCTTGGCCGTATATATTTAATACTTCTTTAGGTTGGTTTCTTGGTGTCGAGGCTCTTTGATGATTAAAATTTTTTTTATACTACACCAAGAAACCAACTTAAGGAAATATATATGTATATTGATGCTTTCAACTGCTTGATTTTAACAATCAGCCACTGTCACTGATGTGATCTTTTTTTTTAAATATCGATCTATTACTGTTCATAAATGAGAATTTGAGTTTTTTTATACTAAAAATTTGTTTTAAAAATAAATGACAATTTATCTTTGTGACGTTTCGGACATTTATTTATTCCTTTCTCAGATCTGTGTAGACAAATATTAAAACTAATAATTAACAGTGTATCCAAGTAAAAAAATTGTATATATAAAAGCTGAAGACTTACATTTTTATCCTGTGCTTCTTATTGATGATAACGTTCATATTGTCAAAGATTGTAAAACATTTTACTTTCTAATTGGCGAAATAAGTGCATTCAAAAACAACAAACAAATTTAAACTTTTTCTAAAAACTATTTAAATTCCGTTTTTGGCCATGTCGGATATAGGCACTCTTTAGTATATAGTACATGAAAAGTTTAGGAACACTATATTATTTCTTTCACAGAAACAATTTTTTACTTGGATAAATTGTTAATTATTGTTTTTTTTTTTTTTTTTAGTGTTAAGTGTAAATTTGTGAGTCATCAATATTCGTATTTTGTTGTCTACACAGGTCTGAGGAAGAACTAAATAAATGTCCGAAACGTCACAAAGATAAATTGTGTTTCATTTTTAAAACGAAGTTTTAATATAAGAAAAAATTGAAATTGTCTTCTATAAACAGTTTATATAGTTGCGCTGTTTCGGGTTATGTCCCGCGTAAGAGTGCTTCTGTCCTTAACAGGACCTGTGCAATGTTTTGGAAAAATCTCATTTGCCATCTTCAGGCTATTGGGTCTCTCTCAAGATCTTCGTATGTCATTAGCTGTTGGGCTCTCTGGACATAGCTCGTTGTGTCGCTCGTCTATTGGCCCGTCGATTCAATGTGGGTGGGGCGTCCTTGCTTGATCGCTTTAGCGCCCTAGATGTTGTTGGGCTGAATACGTCGTTCTGTTAGAGTTGTCTTCCAAATCTTCGGTAGACGCTATATCTTAATAAGCGTGTAATTGCTTCGCGTATTACACGCTTATTAAGATGTTCGACCATGGCTAGCATTTTTGTTCCGTCGACATTGATGCGATGTTCCCATGTCTGCTTGATGTTGATATAGCAAAGATATTTTTTTCTTTCTTGCGACTGAGTTTATATATTCGTGTCCTCGTGCAGTTATGCGCCGGCTTGTTTGACCGATATAGCTGACTGCGCACATTTCGCAGGGTATTTCGTAAACTCCTTGCTCTTCTATGTTTATCTTATCTTTAAGCGTTTTGAGTACACCATTAATACCGTTTTGATTTCGAATTTACATAGACTCTTGGCACATTTTCCGTTGTTCCCTTCAGATATGGCAAGAATATTTTAAAGAAATTAATGTTTTCTTCGTTTTTGTATGGCCTGGTGTCTTGCCTGTTGTATACTTCTAACCACTGTTATTTGTTGGAACTGTTTGAACTGTTTCTGTAGTAATACCTCTGATAAATTGCACATTTTACTATCTACATGGCTATCGTCCAGCAATCATTTTACCGTTGTTATTAAGGTTTTCGGAACTGAGTTTAATTGTGTTGGATGATGATGCAATTTGTTGTTCTTCTGACACACCGTGTGCCTTATATATTATTGTAATCGAGTACATCTAGGAAAGGTAATTGTTTTTGCTTTTCTACTTCCATGATGAATTTGGTTTTTTGATGTATGCTGTTCAAGTGTTCTAGAAATCTTCTTAACATATCTCTTGCGTGTTGCCAAATTATAAAAGTCTCGTCCACGTATCGCAACCACAAGTTTGGGTTTTCCGGTGTCGTTTCAAGTGATTTCAGTTCGGAATCTTTCATAAAAATATTCGCCACTATGACTTTTTCCTTCTACGATCACACCCTCATCTCTTTTTAATCTTCTTGTGACTGGTCTATTCATCTTGATTTAGATCTACCTCTAGCTATTGTTTTACTTGCTATCCATTCTGTTATTGATCTTATTGGTATATCATCCCGAGCCCAGGAAACGTTGTTCACCTATTCATTCTATGTGAATTTATTGCTTTACAACATCTTCATTCCCTGATGATTCTCGTATGTCATAGATAATCTTTGTTATACATTAATTTCCTCCCAATTTTCCTCCTTCCTTTATAGTTTTTAAAATCCTCCTTTTAAACAAGAATGAAGAAGAAGAAGACGAAGAAGAAGACCTGTACTTCTAATTCTTTAACTGTATACAATTCCTAACTTTTTCAATCAGTTTATTATAAGACGAGTATTTCCGACTTTCTGATACAGGGAATAATATAGAACTAATACCTAAATACTACAGACTCACAAAAAGGCAACAAAATGCAGATTATTTATTGAGCCATTATCCACAAAGCAGTTTTAAACGACTGCAAAACATTTTTTCTCATTTAAAATAAGTGTTGAGGACATTAATTCATGAGTATGATGTGATTACGTGTAATTTGACATAAAAAATACACTTAATTATAAAGACCCATTAATTAAAGAAGGTATATGACTACCATTTTGTGCGTATACACTTTATATACGTTTTATATTTTCTTAGAATTGGTGGTATGATTTGTGTAAGTGCATTGTATCTGCACAAGCCACCAATAAAAATTATTTATGCAATTGTATTAAATATACATAATAATTTCGGGCTGCCTCGAGTAAGCACGTTAGTTTCATTATTATAAATAGATATTTATACGTGTACGTGTGTGTGTGTGTGTGTGTGTGTGTGTGTGTGTGTTGTTAAGAGGATAGTATAAAGAAGTTTAAAGCGAAAACATTAGTTAAAGCGTTTCCGAGAAACTGAAGAGAATAGCGAGTGAAATACAGGCACGTCGAGAAGCGCTTCATTGTAAAAAGCAAAAGAATATATTTTAAAAATGTAATTTGTTAGTTGTCACATTGACCACGTTCTCGTACGCATTTAGAAACACATGTAGCACACACACACAACAAAACACATACATACATATATATACATATCGTTGCAGACGTAACGGTTTGGAATTTTTGTGGGAAGAAATCAACAACCATAACTAAAACGTTGAAAACATAATCAACATTCATTAAACGAATGTCTCATTGTGTATACACGGAATAATTCATTGGCGGCCACGAGAAACCGTAAAATTTACCGCCAATCAAAAACGAGTTCTTAAAAGTACAATTAACACCGCGCAGCAACTTGACCGTGCCGAGGTGGGAATTCGAAATCCAGCGACTAAATGTTGGTATCCAAATGTGTTAATTCTCTTACTTGAATTATCAATCCTTAGTGGTGGGTCGAAGGTGTACAGTGAGGACCTTGAACTTGATTTTGAATTATGTAATTCTTATATTGTATCATTGGTTTCCTTGGGCAGTTGTTGATTTGATTAATTTTAAATAAGGTTATAAAAATGGAGTTATTATACAGTGTGGAAGTAAAGTAAAGGATAAATTTATTAACTTTGTTAATATTCATTGTTCGAAACAAATAAAAACTCGAAGTGGTATAGAGAGATCTTAACTAAAGGGAATAATTTTTCCTATTTTCAGTTTCTTACGTCAGTTGTTTTTCATGTTATTGCGTCATTTTTAACAACCTATAATTGTTTAATTGAATTCGATAGTACCTTCTATTTCGTATCTAACGGTGTAACGTTTTTAATGTATTATATTTTAAAACAAGTAAGAAATTCTTAAAAGCTAAATGCTAAAAATTAATTTTTTCGATTTTTTAAATATAATTGGAAAACTTATATATAATCTACTCAAATATACATTAGAGTAATAAATAAGTGGGCTAAATCACTTGACGGGAGTGGCTGTATCGATCACTGACGATTACCAGGATTATTTCTGCTGAATGTTGGTTAACTAATGGACTTGTATGTAATAAGTTTCTTTCTCTACAACGCCTGGCTTGAGCCTTGATAATATCCTTCACAAATGGTATATGTAGGACCTCATGTACCGTTAGGTTTGTCACATACAAAGGTGTGTTTGCCATCATGCAGTAACTGGTACATCAGTGGTGTATAATAGATACAACTATGATCCCAGCACACTACCCTGAGGTACTCCTGATTGTGTAAGTTGATATGTTGAGAATGTATTGTTGATTTTAACCTGAAAGTATGTTTCAGAAAGATAGGATTTTATTATTAAATATAGTTGGCCTGGCAGCTTCTGCTTTAACTAACACAAAAGCCACCGCGTCGCACAGAGTTAATTTTTTAAATTCTGGGGGGGAAAATCCGAAATTTATTATGAAAGTATAATTTCGGTTAAGAACTTAACATCTTTTATTTTATTTTATATTATTGTTTCTTGTTTTACTCGTATATATGAATGTCTTTCTTTATTTTATGTGTTATCATACTTTTTGTAATGTATGTTTTATTTTTCAACTTTTAAAATATATTGTCACTTAATGTATTTTTTACATATAAATATTACGCATACTGATGCGGAGCCGGCTTCGGGCGCATACAGTCACACCAGCCGAATTTATTGTCTGCCGGCAGAGTTACACGACTGTACACCGAAGGCGATGCAAGGCCTCCTATGTGTACGTACGGACGGCAGTGCCTGACATGTGCGTATATATAGGGGACTATTAGCTCCACGAGCGATGCACATTATATATGCTGTAATCTTATGTTCGATGCAAGATCGGCCCCGAAATTCTCGGCGCACACCGAAATAAATAAATGTGTATTTGAACTGATATTTGACTTTTATTTTACGGTACTTTCAAACTAGGAATTTACCTTAACAATTTCCAATGACTTTATCTTGAAAGAGACAATATGTTAAACCGGCTTTTTGTGCAAGAATCGTTTTACCTCATGGCTCGTCGCTATGACAATAAACAAACGGTATGACATATTTAATTTGAGCGATTTATAAGTTTAGTACCATCCCATCAGTGCATTTGCATGGTTCATTTTGGTGGTTCTATAGAGATTTTCTAAACAGTGAATGTGCAGTGAGAAAGCATAAGTTAAGCACTCACCATACACAAAAGATTGTTATTTTAAAATCTTGTACATACTAAAAATACAGGGTGTCCAGAAACTCTCCTGACAAACGAAGACCGGAGATTCCTCAGATAATTTTAAGACAATTTAACCCAATTCACTAGGCGTCCGTTTTGGGTAGGTAAACGGTTATTTTAAAGCATAAGTTTTTTGTCTTTAACTTTTAAGCATTTGTGACACTAGATTATTAAATTTTCAGGTATTCTAGTACTAAAAGGTGCTCTTACTTTAAGTCGGTAGGATACACCGTTTTCTAGAAAAATCGATTTGAAAATTTTTCGTTTTTTTGTCATTAAAATTCAATTTATTATTTTTTGTACTAGTTCGCTCTGAACTGCCAACAGAAATAAAACCCACGTTTTTAATTGTCAAATTGTTGTCAGTTCGCGAAGTTGAAATGACGAAAGATGAAATGACGAAAAACCGAAAAATTTTCAAATCGATTTTTCTAGAAAACGGTGTATCCTAGCGACTTAAAGTAAGAGTACCTTTTAGTACTAGAATACCTGAAAATTTAATAATCTAGTGTCGTTAAAATAACCGTTTACCTACCCAAAACGGACGCCTATGACCGGTACTAGAAATTCGCAATTGATGGAATCGATTCATCTCTGGAGGATAAATAAGCATACCAGTTTTTGTTTTTCTAAATAAAAGCGTTCGGGAGATATTAAAAAAAAAACTAATTACAAGGCGCCATCTTCAAAGAGCTCTAGCTCCCTTAGGAAGCGTTTTCGGACTAGGATGAATTGGGTTAAATTGTCTTAAAATTATCTGAGGAATCTCCGGTGTTCGTTTGTCAGGAGAGTTTCTGGACACCCTGTATAATAAATCACAACTACTGGAAAATTGTAATTTTTTTTGGAATAACGAATTTGAAGAGTATGCAGAATGCAGTGTTTACGCATGTTTGAATAATATTTTTTTTGTTAGCTCAGTTTATTATCTGTTGATTCATGGCAGACTTGGCTGCCAAGAAGTGTCAGGAACTGGAAAAAAAAACATTTTGAATCCACGACTGTTAAATAATGCTTTCATATTCTACGTATCCATAGAGGAATAATTCCATTCATATTAGGCGCTCGTGGAATATGGTTTTCACGGGTGTAGAATATGAATAGGATTAGGTATGCAATTCACAAAAAAAATAAATCTTCTTCGTGTAATATAGACTACTTTATATGCTCGTTAAATAATATACTATTTCAGAAACTATGTTAATACGAAGGTATGATTTGTTTGTATCCTGGTGCGAGCAAGTATCGCCGGAAGAGAAAAACGCTCCTATTTTGAATTTTGCATTGGATAGGCTTAAGTTACATTAATCTCCGGATTCTGACAAATGTGTTGTAGTGAAGAAATTGGTAAATTCCTTTAACAGTTCTGTTACTAGAATGTGGAAAAGCAGTAATCGCACATGAAAAGTTTTTGAAAATAGACATCAAGTCTGGTTATGTGAATCTATACAGTTTTTTGAAACAGATCTACAAGAACCAGATTCGAGCAGAGGTAGACCATCCAAATTTTTTACGGAACTTGGCGATAAGCGAAAAGAACATAAAATAAAACCATTGGTGGCCAGTTATTCTACTGTGGAATTGGCATTCGCAACTCGAAAAAGGCAAATTAAATGGTCTGATGTAGGCTATAAGATGAACTGGTAAAATTCATAACACTTAAGCGTTTTAAGGTCTTAGGGCCAAACAAAAATGAAGAAGCAGTCTGTCGATAATGCTCCATATTTTCTTATATTTCGTTTATACAGGGTGATTCTTAATATATATAATATATATCCTATATAATAGGAGCTTATTCCTGGGGTTATTTTGATCATAAAAGTTCATAAGAACATATGTCCAAAACCGCTTAGTTCAGAAGTTATACAATGTTTAATAGAAAGTTAAAATAATAAATGGTTTTATTATAAATTAACAAAATAATCAGTAAAACAAAATTAAGTTCAGAAGTTATACAATGTTTAATAGAAAGTTAAAATAATAAATGGTGCAGCGCATTTTAGTTTACTTGCTCGCGAGTTTCTGGACAGTACGTATCCAAATCGGTGGATAGGACGGGGAGGTCCACAACCGTGGCCTCCTCGGTCTCCAGACTTAAATTCACTGGACTTTTTTCTCTGGGGCCACCTTAAATCATTAGTTTACACGACTCCCATGGAAAATGTCGATGAACTAAGAAATCGTATTATAGCAGCTTTTGAAACAATTCGAAATACCTCTGGTATTTTCGAACGGACTCGCCAGTCAATACGACGGAGGATAGCAGCTTGTAGTACAGTTGGGGGCTGTCAATTTCAACAGTTACTATAAGTTAATTTTGTTTTACTAATTATTTTGTTAATTTATAATAAAACCATTTATTATTTTAACTTTCTATTAAACATTGTATAACTTCTGAACTAAGCGGTTTTGGACATATGTTCTTATGAACTTTTATGATCAAAATAGCCCCAGGAATCAGCTCCTAAAGTTTATCGCATATATTAAGAATCACCCTGTATTTTGTTTTGTACTCTATTTTCACACATTTTATTTGGGTATCACTAATTATAATCGTCCAAAAATAAAGGCCAATTAATTAGGCCTTTTTTTAAGACACTCAGTATATATTATACATTTGAAAAATGACCTCTGTGCGTCGTGCCATACTTTATCGAAACATGTTGTATATATAAGAAGGCAAAATAAATGTATAAACCAAAAAATATTTGTTACCTCTGTAACAGTAGAATAAGTGTTACTTGCCTTTTATAAATCAGAAGAATTTACCATTACCAACAGTCAGTAGCATTAATAAGAAATTTCGGGAATATATACAATATCCTCAGAAAGTTAACCGACAAAGTGTATAAAAATTGACCCAATAATAATGGCATAGGATAGTTATTTTGAAAATTTTTTAGCGTAAATGTAATTTAAAAAGTGTTATTTATGTGCTTATTTTCATGTTTGATTTTATTGTTAACGTTTTCTTTGTAGTTGATAAATTTAATTTTAGTGTAATTATTATCTTTGAATGGAGTAGACAACAAATTTAAAGTTCGATTTTTCAACATATTATAACTTCATAATAAAACAAATGTTCCGTCAATCTTTTCATCAAACTTAGTTGACTAGACTTATTTAATAAATTTCTAATATTTGACCTTTAAGTCTCCTTTTCTTAATTTTGTTTAAATGTAACATATTATAAATTATACCGTTGGATAAGGCATAGAAAATACTGCCAAAGTCAATAAAAAAAATTACAAGTTGTCGTTTAAGCATAAAAGTCGATGACGTTATAGCACGAAAAATAAATGACATAAGAAACTGAAAATAGCCTGCAAATATTCACCTTAGCTTAGTTAGAATTTAGTACTAAAAAATAGCTACAATAAGTATTTCTTATTTTATGGCTTGAAACAGCGTTGTCATCTATATTTATGCTGCCGACGTTGCGTTGGCTATCCCTGATGGCATCTTCAGGACAGTTGCTGCTTCTGCGATTAGATGAAATAGTCTGGCGTTTGTTGGTAGCTTATATTATATTTATTGTGACAAATAACTAGTGAAGATAATAAGTTTATATATATTGAGAATATAATCAAAAAACCCCATACTAATACTAGGAAAATAACTCATCAGTTATATCATTAAAACGTCAGTATCCAGAATGATTAGGGAGATTTTGGGAAGCGCTTGCATTTTTTTGCAATGAGCAGTAGATACATTAGAAAAATAATCTGATTTTCTCAATTTTTATAGTTTACCGACGAAATCGTCTTTCGTAAAAATGAATACGTTAATCGCCACACTGATCATTATTATGACACACAAAACCCTCTCTTTGTCAGACCTGCAAACTTTCAGGATCGTTGACCATTAAATGTGTAGGGGGGGGGGGTAATGGGTCATTACATATTTGGGTCACATATCTCTAATAGGAATGTAGAAATGTTAATGGAGAAAAGTGCATTCGTTTTCTATGGAAGATTTTTCAAAACTATATGTAATGGCGGAGCCCCATCTCACTATAGTCATCAAGTTCGTTAAGTCTAGATCAAGAGCATCAATTTCAGAACAAGTAGATTGATAAGAGTGGTCCTATATGATGACCTGCAAGATCAGTGGATCTGACCAAATTAGACATCTTTTTGCAGGAATAGCTAAAAGATCTATTATATCAAAGGGTACCTACTATCAAAGGAAACATAATAATTAGAATGATAAAAACAGAATACTCACGCGTTTGGCACAGAATGTTGTTTACGTTCAAATATTATTTCAAGAAACTGTTTTTTTTCTTTAATTTGTTATTGCTTAGGTTAGTAATTATTTGGATTATTTAAAATGTGTTTTTATACTTTTTTGTTTTACGTCATCGATTTTTAATTTTGACAAGCAGAAGCTGTCTCATGAAGAGCAACAACCAAATAAAAGAATAGTAGCAAGACTGCAAATTAAATTGAAATGGCAGCATTGTTCCATGCACGTTTTGGTGCTGTGGCATTTTCAAATATTTTAAACCTTTTTTCATTTTGTTGTTAACCAACAGTGTAAAAAATAAAATACTGTAACTGCATATTGCTGAATTTAAAAATTTAACTAAAAATGTCGTAGTATATAAAATTATTACTTTTGGGATAACTGGATTGAGCTGCTTGACAGTAAACTTGGGTAGTCGGCCTTCCCATTGGTTGAACGAATATTTGAGTGCTAAGAACAACAACACCTGTTGTTCTTTATTTTACCGCTGATTACTTCTGAAGTGATTATCTCAGATATTACAAAAGACAGGCATAGGATAATAAAAAAAAATTAAAGAGAATAAATAAGGAACCAAATGCCACAGTTAACTAAATACCGGATGCTCCATAAAAGAACAATAAGTTTTTAGTATGTTAGAAATTTTGGGGAGTAGGTTTCGAAAAAACTATTTTTTTTTTGTGATATTGTCGAGTGCAATACCAATTAATGCAGAATTGTCTTGTCTACATGCACCACCAAAATTAATGTGTTTACATTTAAAAACAATGCGATTGTGATTTTTTTTAAAACGTGTTTTGGACAAAAAATGCAAATTGAAATTATTAAATCAAAAACTTTTGAATCAATTTACAAAAACAGTTGAATAGGCAATTTTAAGCAGCACCAAAAAATTTATAAATAGAAATAAAAATCTTTTGCTAAATGTTTTTGTTTCTATTTAAAACACAAAAAAGATAACGAAGAAGAGGTTACTATAATAACTCACCCTGTACAATAAAATAAAGCTTAATTTAAGAGCCATTACTTCACAATTAAATTATCGAAGAAAAAATTAAATTGGCATATGAAAATTTTATATTCTTCTAAGATCCTTTATTATTATTATTATTCTGTAAAAAAAAGAAGAGTCTCATGTGGAAGAGCAACATCGTATATTGTGCATTATTTTAAAAAAACAGAAATACGAATAATCGATAACTGTAGAACGTAAGAATATAGATTTCTACGATTATGGATATTTTTATAATTCTAGTCCATTAGCCTAGTAGAAAACATGCCACTAAGTGAAATTTATTTATTCATAAAAAGTGCACGCGCATCATCCGTACGATTCCCGTGGGGTACATTTTTGGTTGAAAACATCCTGAGAATCGTTTCGGTCCATTACGTGCAAGCCCTATTCGTGCACGCCCACTTTACTTCTATTCTTGTTAATGTTCCTCGAGATCATTGTCGTCTATTCTATTGCCAAACTATAAATTGTTCGCTCCCAAAAATAGATCGAAAGACACGTTACATAGATAAGAATGCCACTGTTTGAAAATAGTCCCGTTGTGTTGGTTAACCGATACTGGTTTCGATTCATCTATCTACCTGTATTATAACAAAAACTAGGAATCATTCATTCTCTTCTTTCATTCTTTCTGTATTTGGTGAATATACTTACACATTGGAATTTTATTTATATTTTTATTAATTCTTTTGTGAACATATTGATAGTATTTCATACGATTTAATCATTATAATAAAATTGCAAGTAATAATAGTAGAATGGGAATTATATTTCGTAGTCATATTACCACAATTGTATGATTAAAAATTAACTACTTTTTTACTTTCAACAGATCCTCGTCTTAAAAAAAAAACCTTCATTCTTCACTTTGTGCCTATTACTATACTATATTTTAATTTTTACTCTTTGGAGGCACAGAATCTCAACAGTCTTAAAGTAATATAATAAACTATTTCGTAAACTCGACATATTTCAAGTTTGCGTTGCTTGACACTATGATTCTGGAGGTTTTGATATAGATAAAGTGCACAATTTATACTTATTACAAATCTAAATATGAAAAAAATTTATACTGAACTGGATAAGGTGTCCACAAATAGAGTGCTTCTTCAGAATCAACTATTATATTAAATAAGGAAATAGAACACAGTAAAATCACCGAGATATAGTTCAAATTTGTGCTCATAAACTGTGATTTCTCGGTAGAGAAAAACTGTGAAATGACAGTAAACAAGTCCGATTGCAACATAGCGCGATGGTCACAAATGTCTTGCGTTTATATATAATAAATAATAATAATAATAATAATAATAATAATAATAATAATAATAATAATAATAATAATAATAATAATAATAATAATAATAATAATAATAATAATAATAATTCTTTATTTTCCCAACAGGTTATATCCAATAACAGAGAAAAATTACAATAATTATGCAAAACAGTAAATAAATTCATACACATAAAGATACATATTGTTATAGTATGAACACATACTCTAACAATATTGTAACATATATTATTTTTATTAAAATTGGTCAACTTACTGTAAATTGAGTAATTGCGTTGTATGTAAAAGAAGCGATTTGGATTGGTAGTTAAGAAATTTATTTGAATACATTAAAAATAGTATTTGATTAGTAATCATGCAATTTATAAACTTCCTGTATAGGCAAAAGTCGTACAGTTTCATTTTTCATTGTAGTCTACCATAATCTGGAAAGAGGAGATTTAAATATTAATTGTTATATTATGGTGTGTATTATAATTTTGTAAAAACTAGTATAATTGACGTTAATGATGTGATGAGGAAATAAGTACTTAATTTGGAAAGATGAATAAATTATATTGATAAAAAGTTCGCGCGTAGAATTCAAATTTTGGAACTGACAGTTGTTTTGACATTTGAAAAGTAATTGATACATTAGATTACATGCAAACGTTTATAAAATTATGGAAAGAATTAAAATAATAGGGTGACATAATTTTAGGGAGAATTTAAAGATCACAAAAGGATTTAAAATCTATGTTGTTTAAGAAATACTGGTGTAAAATATTCATTGGCCAAAATTGAATATTATAGAATCGTAAAGGTAATAATAAATAAATAAGGGGAGAATTTTTCTAATTCTTAAAAGAAATAGTTGTGTTTATCGTAAAAGTGAATTTCTTTATGATATAAACATGATATAAATTCTAGAATAGTTAAAAAAGATTAGATTTGATTATTAATACATAATCCTACGTATAAAATTAATATTAAAGTGATAGAAGAAATTTGAAGAAATATTCACTACAATATAATAATAAAGGGTTAAATTACTTACCATATTTGAATAGAAAACCATAGAATTATGAATTTCTACCAGAAGAAATTATAGAGGGTTGCCATTAACTTGAAGAGAGAGGGCTGCTATTTTCTAGTAGAGATCCTGTTTTCTAAAGAGGGCTGAAATAATTCCGAAGAGATCCTGTATTCCATGAGAGCTGCTATATTTCTATAGAGGTCCTGTTTTTCAAAAGGTACCTGACGAGCTTCGGAGCTGATAAGATTACTGTCGAATTCAAGAAGGATTTGTCAAGATTTCATAACCAGAGAACATCAAAAGGATATTAAGTGTCATCATATTCACCAGGAACTTGGGATATAAACCTACAAGAAAAACACATTATGTATTTAAATTTTTACTACTAATATTTAGTCAAATTTAAGAAAAGATCGTTAGAAAGAATTAATTATATTATCGTTACAGTTGAAATGTCAATCATATAATATCATTTATATTTTAAAAGGCTTGAAAGTAATTTAATTTACCAGATGTAATTATTTAAACAACTTGAAATTTAAATCTCAAATTGCCAGAAATTATATAGGTCATATAACTTCTCAATACAAAGAAAGTCATAAATTATGTACTAATAGAGTCAAAAATAACATTAATGTTGGTAAAGAATAGTTAAATTTACTACTAGAGAGTTTAACCAAATTGATCTGCATGAGTATATTTATATAATATAGAAAATTAAAGAAAGATTACCCTCTTAGGTTAACTATCATTAAAATAAAGTCCACATCATAAAAACAATTCTTAACGTTGATTATTTGGTTTATTATCGATGTAATTCTGTAGTAATAGACTTCCTTGAAAAAATTCAACATCATCGGTTATATTTATTATGTTTATTAAATCAGATTATATATAGAAAGATTCTTTGTTTTATTGACATATCAGAAGAAACTAGTTCAAGTTCATGGCTTGTAAATAGATACAGCTCATAACCTAAAATTGAAACAAACAGAAACATTTTCAATATCATAAATAGATTGGAATTTATTGGTTTACTTACCCATGTGAATGTTAGAAAAATATTAGATACCATATAATATACAATAGCATAGTAGATTAAAGCGAACTTATTCACATTACACGAACAGTTTAATTATAATAAGTACAAATAGAATTCAGTATAAAGTAAATTATAAAGAAAGGTTCTAGAATACAAAGATTATTATAATTGTAAAGATATTTAGTGGAACAATTAAAAGTCTCAAATGTTTATTTAGTTTTGGAAATATTTTCATTTACAAGAGTGGTTAAGTATATAATTGAGCTAGTCGGAGGTATAATAAATAAATTAGAAATTAGAGTATACTTAGAAGAAATGATATGAATGGCATTTTACTATATATACAGGGGTCATTTAAATAGTATAAAGAAAAATTATCTTTAAATTTAAAAGATAATAAAGTTTAAACTTGACATATTGGCTTGGGTGGTGTTGTGTATTTACATAACATAACCCCGATAGCAATATATATACCCACACAATATTTCATTTCAAAATCCCCACATCCTCACAAGAATAAATCCAACTCCATCCCATTACCCACCCTGGCAAGTAGATATGCTGGAGTGAGCTTCCTTGCGTTAGACCTCGCAAATGGCATCATAAATATTGAGTTGTATCTCGATGTAACTCGTGGGAAAACAAACAATAATTTTTCGACCATGGGGGGGGGGGGGGTAGTCCATGTCGCCTCTGATGAGTTTGCAAGAATTTCTGGCAAAGAACATCTCTTCTTGCTTGTAGAGATGATAAATTGTGGCGTAATAGTAAATCCGCCTGGGGTATGCCCCTCTCCCGATAAACACCATCGATTTTGAATGACAGGAATTTTAGAAACTTACGTTGAATACGATTCAGTGCCAGCGAGTTGCATGCATAGTTGGAATTCCAGATAGGTGCTGGGTATTCAATTTTACTCAAGACGTAGGCCGAGTACAAGGATTTGAGTAACGCAATAATCGTAAAATATTTGGATACACGCATTACAAAGCCAAGTGATCTAAAGGCTCCAGAACTAATTGCCTAAATTTCGTTCAAAGGCTGTATCATTTACCTGGTAACAGTAGTAGGAAGGTGTAGAGGAACGTGTATATGTAACCAGCAGCATTTGTTGATATTTAACTTAAGCCTAAATCTCTCGCACCACATGGCCAACATGTCCAAACTTGTTTGAAAATTCTGCATATCTCTGGCTGATATAATTTGAGAATATATTTTAATGTCATCCGCGTACGCAAGAACAGGACAGTTAATTTGGAGGAGTAAGTCATTAATAAATAGGACAAATAATAACGGACCCAAGTTGGATCCCTTAGGGATGCCAGACGTAAGAATAAAGTTATCAGAAGAGTATCCGTTATAGGTGACATAGCATTTTCTTCCAAAAAGATAAGATCTAAGCAGATTAGTCGAAGTGGGTACTATACCAAATGAACTAATCCTATGTAATAATATTTCATGATCAATCGGTGTAAATTACATCCACCTGACCACTCTTATATAAATTACCTTAATAGAATTAACAACAAAATACAATTCACAATAGAAATGGAAAATAACAATCAACTAAACTTCCTATGTATCACAATCAAAAAAGAAAATAACAAATTAACTTATATTATATATAGAAAACCGACATACACAGATATATATCATACACTACGTCCCCTCAATAAAAAAACAAATCAATAAAATAAAATAAGGTCTGAAAGTAGTTAACGTAAACAAAAACAATCTAGGTACGATGTTAGGCAATAGTAGAGATAACATTACAAATTTAGAAAAATCTGGGGTATATAAAATTAATTGTAAAGATTGTGACAAATCAGTCAAAGTGGAAGAAACATAAAAACAAGATTAAACGAACACAAAAAAGCAATAATAATAGACACAGTAATAAAATGATCAAAGTAAGTAACAGTAAACACACCCCCAAGTATATAAGTTTAAAAAATAGACACACAAATTTAGTTGAGTAAATTCTTTGAGAATGGTAGAACCAACCGAAACAATTATTAAAAATATTCTATTAATTTAAGTGAAATCAAATCAAGTTTTTTTTAATTTTATCTACGTTAAAGTATACTAGATAAATCGTTCATATATGTCTTGTGCCTAGAGATATCAAATCTTTGCCTATATTTTTATATTCACTTAGCTTTCTATAAAGATTTAAATCAAGAAATGGTACTTTGTATATGGTATTATTATTACTATATAAACGGTTATTCATCTATTATACAATAATAATTTCCCATGATTTGATCGTCTCTCCGACACGATAATATTATTTAAATAAACATGTATTTAAATTTAATTATTAAATATCACTAATATATCTGAATTTGTCACAGCAAAACTGTTTAAAAGTAAATTTTTCGTTACAAATCACAGCAATAAATCATGTTGTGTATATTAATACTTTTAAATGATTTAAAACTAAGAAGTCATTAATTACGCGACCATTAATCATCTCGGGTAAAGGTTTTTCTTTTGGGAGTAATTAAAGCTAAACTAGATGAATAAATAATCATTACACGTTTCAAAAACATATCATTGCCTCCATACAGTTCTCAAATTACCATATTAAGAGGTCCCAGAGGATCACACCTACGCTATTGCAATGGTCGCAATGGTGTTAGTATCTAGACATAATTAAAACTTAGAGCGCGATAAATCTCTCTCGATTCTTGGGACCTGCCGTACGAGGAGAAAAGGAGCGAAATACGTACAAGAAAAAAAAGAAGAAGAAGAAGAAAAAGAAACAGATAGACAGGCAAACGGGAGAATAATGAAAAAGAACAAGTCAAACATCTTTGGATATTGTCAATGTGTAGATCGCAGATAATTTTCAAAAACGTAAAAGTAATAACAAGATACGGGTGATTATATACGTTGGGAATCATTTATAATAGATGTCAATGGTAATAAAGTTTACATTGTGAACGGTGATTGATGCTGTATGTCGGATAACGGTCGTGTTTCGAATATTCGTCTAATATACGTGTCCCTCAGAGTTTGGTCATATGATAAAAGGCACCCGTGCATGATGGATGCCTCGTAGCATGTTTGGATCTGGCCTCTGAACCTACTGATTTGATTGTTGATTAACCAAATAAATTGAATTAAATTTCTGAGTAATAGACAATCGAGTCGGTGCATTAGCGCCTCTAGATATACATACGGCGTATAAACAAACAAATTAACACCTACCGCTCTTTCAATATGTGTTAAAAGTTATTCATTTTCTTTGTGTAAATATTTCAATTAACATGTTTAATTGACTCAGTCGAGTAGGTAAGGGATTGTGTAATGTTATGCTGGTATAAAACAATGTAGATACGAATATTAAATATTGATGCGTACCTAGGTAGATTTTATTTTCAGTGTATAGAATATACAGTGTGTATACGATAACTATTTCGCCACTGGCGTAATGCAAAGTTTCAAATAATCTCTGCTAAATTGAAACTAGGATTTCTAACATAAATTACACTAGTTTACAAATTTTTTTTTTTTCATATACATTTGATGAGTGGTGGTGACTTTTGTTGTGGATATTCTCCTGCTAAATTCGAAAATCAATATTAATTTCCTTTTATGGAACCATTTTGGAGATTTTGTGATCTCTTAACTTATTTTCTATAAAGGTTTGTATGCAAAACATTCAAATCGTTTTTTCTTTCTTTTCCTCTTCTTGTTCGTCTTCTCATGTCCACTCTTCTCCTCTTTCCCTTTCTTTGCCTTTTCTTTTTTTCTTCTCTCCTTCTTCTCTTCTTCTTCTTGCCGCCTTTGTTATTCTTTCTTTTTGATTGCTTGCCATCCAATCTCATAATCAGCTTCAGCAGATGTACTGGACCATGACCCAAAAAAAAAACTAGCAAAATGGGCAGACGTTGTTATGGCCTTTCCGATAGGTGGCGAGATTAGTATTCTACCAAAAAAATAGCGCAGAATATACTGAAACGATTTTGTTGACCATGCGAACATAAATACAGAATTTGTTAATAACATAACTACAGCGCCACCTATCGGATCCTAGCATAGCTATGAAGCATCGACTCGACATAACAAATATATTATGTGAATATGGCCTCAATCGTTCAAGTCGTTCAGAAGTTATACGATCATTAACAGATACACCAATTTAGACTGGAATGCATTCTTTTGGACTTTTCTCAGGATCTTCCAGATTTTAGTTATTTCAATTCCGGCAGCATAACGGACAAAACAAAAAAATAGTTTACCAAATACATAATCGTCAGTTATGATTTTTGTGGTCTTTCCGAATTTTCCGACTTTCCTTTGTAATTGTCCCAATTTTTTTCCCGAAAACTTTATACCCAAAATTCTATATAAAAAAGCACTTTTTGTTTTACCTGAATTTCTCAATTTTCCGGGCAACTTTGCCAATTTTTCTTACAATTAAAACCTTGTTCCGACTACTGCGAACATTTTCCAAAAAATTATTAGGCAAATCGGCCAAGCCATTCTCAGGTCAACTGCATTTAATTTTTATTTGTATGGATAATGAGAAATAATTTTACCGTGGCGCATTTTGCTGTTGACAAATAAATGTAAAGAATTAAGATAATTACATTTGGTCGTTAAAACTAGTTCCTCAAATATCACAAATTTTTCCCAGTACAGTCAACGATTTCATTTTCAAAATGTCGACCAATTTCTTGCGAAATTGTCAATCGAATGCGCTTTTGAAAAGCATTCAAGTATTGTGGAATCGTAATGAATGGTATGAAATATAGGTTCACGTGAAGAAAAGTACAAAAGGAAGAAGAAAATTTCCAATGTAATCTGTATTTTGTATTCGGGCTATAATACCCTTCATTCGGTATTGACAGCAAAAACAAGATAACCTTTAGAGTCTCTAAACATTGTCATTCTAAACATTGTAATAATGTAGTGATATACTTCAGGTATTGTACAAAAAGATTATACAATTCCTAAAAAAATGATAACTACAATTTTTCTGAAATAAGTAGGTTGTAAATTATTTTCGCAAAATTTTCAACTTGTGTGATTAGCTTCAGCGTCAATTATAAATTTATACATCACATCAGTGTTTAGCATATGGTACATTTGAGAACTACAGTGCACTTATCTAAGCAAAACTATTTAATATGTACGCTAACCAAAGAAAACTATATTTGAAAGGCCATGCCAATGAAGAATTTGTAGTATGAACTTCCCTCCTTATTGTGTGGCAGAGCGCAACATCACAGGAGCGGCTATGACAATTAATTAAAATGACCCGTTAGTTCATCTGACATTGTTGATTTTAAAGTCTTAAATGTATGTAATAACATAATTCAGATACTAATTATTTTACAAATATACAATATGCAATGCCATTGCAATAAATACGATCTCAATTCGTCCATCTACGACAATTATATCAGCATATAATCAATGATTCTTGGAGTGGTTGCAGAAATTGGTCTTCCAAAAATATACTCACATTTTTTACAAAATTGTCCTCTCTTAAATTTCGTACTTCAACTATTAATAGTATCACATGAAGGACAATCTCTGTTTGATAACCTTTTCAAAAATAAATCTGAAATACTGCATGGCTGAAATTCCTGTTTTTTTGTCACAAAATGCCGGTTTGAAACATTCATAATTTTATCAATATTCAAGCTGTCGCACGTGATCAATTTTCCAAGAAGGTTAGACAAACAAATGCTTCATTCAGTTTCAATTATGCTGACAGCAAGTTAGCAACAATAAAATATTTGCATTACATAATGTTAAAAAATAATCAGTTCATAAATTACATTGATTCCCCGGTTCAATAAAATAACTTAAAAATATCGTCTTTGAGTTGATCCCCCATCTAATTTGAAATTTTATATTATTTCGAGAGCAATGGAATAACAACTTATAGTTTGCTGTAGTTCCAAGAGATAGTTTTAAATGTGCTTGTATCATTGGAAAATACGATTTTAAGAGGTACATACAAAGAAAAATGGAACACGCTGTAAAGTCAATGAATTGTATACAGGTGACTCTTTGGACATCTAGAAATTGTCTATCGAAATGTGTCATAACTAAACAATCAATAGAAACAAAGAAAGAGTAAATTGAAATAGACTTTTTAGAGTAACCAAGGATAATTCAAATTTGATTTTTTGTAAGTATTCTTATGGGAAAGGTTTGCAAAAAATCAAAAATTTTAGAAAATTGTAAGTCATTTATAAAAGACCACTAGCAAATGTACCAGCAAAAAAAAGAACTTGTTTGAACTTTTCAAAGAAAATGAGATAAAATCAAAAAAATTATGAACATTTAAATGAAGAAGCCAATGTTAACACTTCAAGTAGCAGCGGTTCCGATTAAATAAAGAAATTATAATTTTTGAAGGAGAAAAGTTGTTGAGTTGTTTTTTGTTAACGCAATTATGTTTTTTTTTATATTTCTTAATAATAATCAATAACCATCTTTACCCATAAATTTGTATTTCTATATACAGGGTGAGTCATCTAAGCGGGTAAAGCCGATTATACCTTTATGAGTGAAGTTATTTCGAAGCCGTTTTCTTCTTGTGACAGGTGCCCATTAGGAGCACATTTTAAAAATATTTTGTATTATACAGGGTGTTCCATAACTTGGTGGCTATCCATAGTTATAGTTTTTTAAATGGAACACCCTATATATTATTGCATTTTTGTATTCCTCGTATAATTTTTAGTCAAAAAGTAATACGATAGTATAGGCCTAAAGTGTAAAGTTTTTGACTTATTCCCATTTTTCTGAAAAATTCAATGTTTGTATAAAATTATATTTCTCGAAAACTACGTATTAGATGGACAAAATTTTTTGCAGTATTGTTTACAATAAGAGGTCCTAATAGAAGCATGTTTTATTTTTTTACAGTTACTAACTGCATGTGCAGGAAACTGGATTAAAATTAGATGACACGTTTTTGTATAAAAGTCAATTTTTTTAAATGGAACAGCCTGTATATCAGTTCATTTTTGAATTGTTTATTAAATGTAATGTCAGAAACATGTAAGACGTTAATACTTTAAATGTGACTATTACTGAGCTACTGTCGTTTTTTTATATGCTTTTGTTAGTTTTTGCAAAAAAAGTCAATTTTTAAAATGGAACACCTGTGTATTATTTAATTTTTGAATTTCTTATTAAATTTCACATCAAAAACATGTAAGACATTAATACTTTAAAAGTGACTATTTCTGAGCTATTGTTCTTTTTGATATAATTTTGTCAGTTTTGTGGTTTTAATTAATAGTATAGTACTGACAAAATTATATCAAAAAGAACAATAACTCAGAAATAGTCACTTTTAAAGTATTAACGTCTTACATGTTTTGATGTGAAATTTAATAAGAAGTTTACAGTTTCCTGCACATGCAGTTAGTAACTGTAAAAAAAATACAACATGCTTCTATTAGGACCTCTTATTGTCAACAATACTGCAAAAATGTTTGTCCATCTAATACGTCGTTTTCGAGAAATTTAATTTTATACAAACATTGAATTTTTCAGAAAAATGGGAATAAGTCAAAAACTTTACACTTTAGGCCTATACTATCTTATTACTTTTTGACTAAAAATTATACGAGGAATACAAAAATTCAATAATATATAGGGTGTTCCATTTAAAAAACTATTCTGTGGTTAGCCACCAAGTTATGAAACACCCTGTATAATACAAAATATTTTTAAAATATGCTCCTAATGAACAGCTATCACAAAGAAAAAACCGCTTCGAAATATCTTTACCCGTAAAGGCATAATCGGCCTTACCCGCTTAGATGACTCACCCTGTATATATATTTTCAAAAAAGTTTTCATCCATTATTGATAATAAAATAATAATACTATTTTTTTATTTAGAAATAGCATAAACTTAAATTTGAGAGGTATCCAGTTAATAAAGACAAGATTTACACAAGATAACGCCTATAAGGACTATTATTGAATATTTGAAAAATATCGATGAGAGATTGATTACATTAGGGGATTTCCAAAAACTATGAAAGTTCTTCAACCCGCATTACTACATCTCAAGTGTTTTGAAGTTGTTATGGTATTGAACTAGTGTATCAAAATGTTGAATATATCGAAAAATTCACTTCAAACATCCTCTGCACAGCAGATTCATAACATGGGACATTATGATTTTGTACATGAAGTTTTATTACACGATGAGCCTTGTATTAGTGACTTTTTAATAAGAGCCTCATCATATATAAATATAAGAAGTAAATCTCAAATTTTGACGTAAATCTTATAACAAACGATTGTCTTAACCTTGAAATAGGATTATTTCTATATATACACATATTCAGTCTCGCCATTTACGAAATGCTTATGCTAAATTTACAATACAAATATACGAGGTTCTTGTTCTCTCACATAAATTCAGCTTTACATTAATAAATTCTGTATAGTAGCCAGTCATATGTGCTTTTCCGCTTCTTCTTCATCATCTCAACCGGATTTGCAGCATTTAAACATGAAAAATTTGGGGACATTCAGAACTAAATAAAATAAAAGAAAACATAAATTGCCGAGAAACTCTTATTTTATCTTCTTTTTCGCATTTAATTTTTATAAACGCCTGTGACTTTGCGTTCTGAGTATGCCTCGGAACTATTGTATTGACATAATAAGTTCTCATATAATAAATAAGAAATTACGCGTGTCATCCATATTTAATCAAACAGATCTGACTACAAATGCAAGTGGTTGTAATTATTATAATTTTAGCTTGTGCATCTTTTGTAAGGCAGCTTCTTACGTCTTGGTAAGTAATGATTTATTGATTGGCAATAACTATATAAATTACATTTTATATCTATCTACCAAGTATATTCTTCTGTAAGCTTTTTGTATCCATCAAACATAATGCAAATAACTCCAACACATAAAATGTAAAAACACAAGAATACTGTAATGAAGTATTTGCTTTTGGTATGATCTGCATTAAAGATTCCTTTAATGTATTTGTACAAAAATGTATAGAAAAAAATTAAAATAAAATCCAATTTGAAGTCGATTACATTTTTATTCTTTTGGTCTTTTGATATTTTAATAAACGCATGGATTAGAATATTGAGAAAATTGAAGTCATATACAAAAATTAGTAGGGTTGCTCTCTTTCTCTCTGATTGCAGTTGGAGTTATCATCTATTAATTAGTACATAATTAGTGTCACTCATTGAAAAATTACCAACACAATTTAAAATGAAAACCATTCACAACTGTGAAAAAACAATGTAAAATACTTTCGAGATATCATATTATAACATTTACCTTAGATAGACTGTCATCAATATTCAATATCTTTAATGGGGAAGGGAAAAAAGTATTATTGAAGGTGACTCCAATGTCGAGTTCCAACTAAATCGGATCCTTTAAATTTACTTAATGATTTCCATAGTGCTGCAGGTTTATCAGAGATCTTGAGTGTTCCTACACTTATAGCTAGGATATCTTGCTTTTGTATTGACAATTTTATTACGAATCTGTCAGCTGGATATGAATCGTCTTGTTTTGACTTGAATGTTTCGGGCAATTTTTCACATTTTTGATATTTTGGCTTAAATTGTGCAGTTACTATTCACGGTAATTATATCTTAAGATATAGCCAAATTCGGCACTAACAAACATAGGCAAAGATTGGGAAAGTTTTAAATTCGAACTCAGTGTAAGAATGGAGATAAATCTTTTAATAAAGGCAATTGAACAGCTAAAATATTAATCAGCAAAAAAATATAACAGTTGATATGAAATAACGCAAAATAAAAAATAAAATAACTGAATTCGACTATACAAAAGAAATAGGTGATATAATAAAAGGCAAAAGAAAGCCAGAAAATAGTGTCAAAAATTCGGAACAAAAAAAGATTAAAACTAGCTAAATAACCGGACTCAGCAGTTAAAAAGGGAAATTCAAAAAATTAGAAATAATCAATGATTAAGTGGATTAACAAAAACTCACACAGATTACTCAATATGGAAAGGAACAAACAAGTTGAACTGATCTATTAAAGCAACAACAAGACAGCAGGCATAGGGCTGAAGTCTTTCCCACACACTTCTGCCATCGCAAGGAGGAATTAGAATTGATCGACCAGAAGTTATGCAAAAATCCACAGAAATAAAGCTAGTTACACCTAAACAAATAGGTAAAGAAATCAAAATAAATATCATCCTGTATAATCCTTTAATATTTCCCCAGTAGGTCGAATGCTGGAGTTTGACTAAACTATGGGAAAATATTACAGCAATTGTCTAGAAAAAGCATTGTGGTATTAACTCACCTAATTAATGCGGCCTTTAGGTTAAATCGCGTACCAATATTATGGAAACTGTCGAAGTAATAATGACATACATAAAAGACAGGAAAACCTTTAAATGAAATAAAATCATATAAGCCATTTTTATTGCTGTCAATGGCATCGAAAGTTTGAAAATATGATATTAAGAAGAGTTGTATTGGTTTCCAATGCAGATAAAGGATGTTATTGCTATGAATTTCTTTCCCACAACGTTTCATTACTAGAGCAAATCTATCAATGGCCCTCTTTGGATAGTGATTTCGATACTTTGTAGCCATTGTTATACTTGTTCTGTTCAAAGCCTTAAATTTAGTTTCTGTTCATTCAATTATACAGAAGTTATATGTCAATAATGAAATTGCGAACGCTTTGATAACTTTGGCTTTACCGCTAGCTCTCAGTTCTGTTTTCATTATTGTTTCTACCCTTTTCTTGTATGCTGTTATTATTGCATGTTTATATTCACCTTGATCAATTCACCTTATCTGCCCAAAGCCTAGAAAATTGTCAAGGTCATCTAGATCTAATCTTGCAATCCATTGCTCTTTTCTAGCCATATTGTATGGCTCCATTTCCCGCCACTGATCTCACTTATTATATTATTCTTCTTATTAATCACATAATCTTAAAGTTGTGAACCTCCTCTTTTAAGGTGTATAAATGTTAGGGTTCTTATATGAATTTTAAATTATAATTTATATAATCACCTTATGAAACTCTATGTTCCTAGAACTTGATGTTCCTAAACATGTTTGTGCTCGTTTTGTAAATGTATAAACAAAGTAAAAATGAAAGTAAAACGTATTTCTTAGTGATCATTGTACCTGTTATAATTAATTTGGTTATTCCGGGCATTATTTATAATGCCCGGGCAATCTAATAATTTTGTATATGTCTACGATAATTTATTACATTGTCCAGTAATTATAAAACCTACTATTATTTCGCTGGGCACTTTGATTAATTAACAACAATTTGCCACCTTCGTGAGTATGATATGATTCTCGCTGGCCAATCAGCATTCATTTTCGATGGCTTGTCGTTTGCACTATCTTGCGAGTTAAAGAGTTCTCGATTGTTTTCAGTTCTTTGTTAGTATCTAACTTTATTTTACTATAGTTTTACAATTTTTTTTCGATGTTATAAAGCTGATATGCGCTGAATTTTTATTGTTTTTTGTCTTTGGGTTTTTGTTTATTAAGTGTTAGTGATTTTTCTATAAAATAAAATGCAGGAATATGAAGCATCGCTTCAACGAACGGTTGAAGGAATTGCGTTTATCAAAAGGTTAGAATAGACAAAATCTCACAAAACCACAATACTTGGAGTTAATAGAAAAGGTTAAAACATCTAAAAGTAATTAAATAAAAAAAAACCCAAGGATTATCAGCGTTTGCGCAGGTTATTTAATCGACTAGCAGTCGCAAGTTGATGATCAATATAAATTCATACTTGTATACCAAGATGATTTAACTAAATTTATTCAACTTCGACCTCTTAAAAGAAAAAGAGCGGAAAAAGTAGCTTATGTCCTTTTGGATATTTTTACCATTTTTGGTGCGCCCTGTATTTTTCAGAGTGATAATGGGAGAGACTTTTGCTAACAATACAATTAACGAACGAAATAGCATGCGGCCCGAGTTAAAGATGGTACACTGTAAGCCCAGACACTCTCAAAGTCAGAGCTCCATAAAATGTGCAAATCAGGACGTGGAAAATATGCTTTGTATGGCTGGCTGGAAGACAATATCATCAGGAAATGGTCAGAGTGTTTACGTTTTGTTCAGCTTCTGAAGAACAGAGCTCATAAAAGTGACATAAACTGTACTCTGTATGAGGCCATGTTTTGATCAAATTAAAAGTTGGTCTAAACAGTTTTTTACCTAAAGTCGTTGTGCCTAATATAAATTGTGAGGAAGACTTAAAAATAATGGTAAAAGATCAAAACAATTTACAGTCTGTACAAGAAGGTGCACTGTAAAATAAACCAAGCTCAAATTCTTTAGCTGAGCTAAGTCCAACTCAACATAACGAGGAGGAACTATCTTCTCTTGATAGTTCTGTTCAACCTTCAAATTCGTTATCTGAACCAAGCTCTGATTTCCATAATAACGAGAGAGAGTTAGTTTGTTTGTTAGTTATTTAAAAATTTGTTTTAATATAATATATCTTCTTATTTTTATATGTAGAATAATATGAAGAAAAATATTCCCAAATTGCCCACTCGACTTCCAGCATTATTTAAAATGCCCGGACAATGTGATATCCTTTTGGGCAAATTTTAAATTATCCGGGCATAATAAATAATGCTCAATTATTTAAATTGACCATAACATATCTATTATATTTTATTTATATTCCAATTTGTTTCGCTAAGTGCACATATTGCTCTGACTCTTGCAAATTAACGATTATATAACAATGATTTAAATTATTTAAATAATAAATGAAAACAGAGAATCAAGCATATATCTTATTACTAGGCCTTATGCTAGACTAGGATCTGAAAAATTTCTGTAGAAAAGAAGGTTTAGCAATTTCACACTTCACTAGCTCAGCTTTAAGGTTACTAATGATATTTTTTCTCATGGGCAGAAAATAATAACAATGTTCCTTTTGCAAAAACGAATGCTCTCAAGTTGTCTCCAGGTCAGATAAAATAAATAAAAATACAAAAGAAACCTTATAACATAATTTATTAAAGTAACTTAAATATCAAAATAAAACAAGCATATTTACAAATAAATAGATCTTAAATACTAAATTAAACCCTCGCATGTTATGATAAAATAACAAAATAAAAAAAAAACTAATTCAGTAATTATGAAAATTATAACTATAATAAATAAATCAGAAAATATTCCATTAAACACATTCGTTATACATTAATTCATGAAGATTTAAGTTCGAAACAATCAACAATCAAAGTTCTGTCAAATGTCGTGACTTATTCTGGATAATAAATATAAATAAAATATATAATGAATTCCCACAGTCCAAATAATATACACATTAACACATGGACTCTGGTTTGACGTATATATTGCCCAGCACCTTTTCTCGCTTCCAAACAATATCGCCAAAAACAAAATGCACGTAAATTGATAAACCAGGGCTCCGTTCTACGAGTACATCCTTCGACTCGTTGCACACATCTCTAATGTATACAATTACATGTCCAGCCCTAATGCAATATATATTAAATTATTGCTACGTGCTTAAATTGTGTTTTGTTAAAATATTGACTTTGTTCTGATTAGTACTGCCTAGAGCCTTTTCCCGCCCCCAAACAATACCACCAAAACCAATTCGTGTTTTAAGGATTAATCAAGGCTACATACTATGAATTAATCACCTACTTAATTCATTGTACATATCCCTGACCGATTACCCAATATGTCAAATTCTAATACACAAGCACAAATAAAAAACTAAAATATAAATTGTGAAAGTACATTAATTAATGAAAATAAAATTATCAACCTCGTTCAAAATTCCAGCAGAAATCACCATATAAAATTTTGTTTAATACCATATTCAAAACAAACAAATTAAACACAATTTAACTATCTTAATTCCTCATACAATTGTTCAAATTCATCCACTTTAAAAAATATATCTATATATGTCTTTATACAGTAAAAATATTCTACAAACAAAAAAAAACCTTTAAATAAACTTAATACTTTTGACCTTCCATAGACTTGCAAGCGTAAAGTGTCTATACTTATATTCAAAAAATTTCATCGCGTGTTAAAATAAAACATCCTAGTTTCCAAAAATTATTAATCTCGCTAAAAATATTAATAATTTTATTTAGGCAAAATAATTAATTTATTAATTACTATTATTATATAAAAAGTTCAAAATAAATTAATTTATAAAATATTACAAGTTCCAATTTATTGAAAAATTTTCGAAGTTGTTAGTAGATATTTCGGAAAATATTATAAGTCCCGATTTATCAAAATTATTCTAAGTTCTAAATTTTATTTAATTCTTTATAAGTATAGGCACCCCGTGTTTCTATTTTTGAGAGCAGTTTCCTCCAGCAATCCCCTATAAATTCTCACGTTTTGCCCTTATATTGACATTTTTCTCATAAAAATCTTAGACATGCTCTGTGCCGCTATCTTTTCCACTTCCAAAAATGCTACAGTGCTGCACCTTTCGGTCAAATGATGTATCACTTGGTTTAAAACGTAAACAAACATCTATTTTAATGTCGATTTCTTTACATCAAATTATAATGTACAAAAATTTATAGAAATTATAATGTGAAGTATGATGAAACATGAATGCGACAAATAGCAAGTTATTGATTCACATTTTACTTGGTGAGTACATGATAATTATTATACCATTTCTAATGAAACTTAAACATTTGTGTTTGTTATTCTTGACGGCATCTAGCGAAGAATATTGTTTCGCCGGACCTATCTATCGAACGTTTTCGGTCATAATATATATCATCTTGCGCTGAAGCTTGCGGGAAACACTTTGTTATGAACAATTACTTGATATATACGTCTCATTTTAATATTAATTTCATGAATAAAATTTATAATACTTCTCTTACATTATTTTATCTTAAATTAATTGAAATTTACTAAAATCCTAACTTAATAAATATTTATATACAATGATCATTATAAAATAAATAAAATAGTGTTTAGTTAAATTAAATCTAGAAATGATCTTGATAAAACTTATTTACAATTCAATCTCAGACTCAAGATCACTGTAATATTTTGTTTGACAGCTGATTGTCAAATTGTTCAAAAAATTGATAGAAATTGAATAAAAATAAAATAACTAAGTTTGTTGGACTCATATCGAAACATCACAAAAGTAATTACAAAAGTAATTTTATTTTAATTTAGGTTGGAATTCGTTTTTCCAGATTTTTCTCCAGATCTTCCAGATTTTTCTCCAGATCTTCCAGATTTTTTTGAATTGAAAACATTCAATTGAGTTATTTCCATCCCTGGGAGCATATCGAACAAAACAAAAAAGAATCAACCAAATAAGTCGTGTCTATCGTCAGTTATGATCAACAGTGCAAACAAAAATTATGTCCTTTGTAGTTTTTCCGAATTTTTCAATTTTTCGAGCTACTTTTCCAATTTTTCTGTCCCTAAAAACCGTATTCGAAATATTACAAAATTTTTTTAAAAAAATTACCCAAATCTCATTGCTTACCAGCGAACAGTATTTAATTTTTATTTATATAGATTATTTTCAATAAAATAAATATTTGTACAAAATAAGATTAAAAAAACACATATTTCTGGGTGATTGCTCTTTATCTACATAAAATACCTTGCATAAAGTCTGAAATTTTTGTTTGAATATTGTCGAAGATACCATTTTACACAACCCAAACATCACAACTTTCGATGATATTTTTAAATTTTCGTTAATTCTCTTATAACCCTTAAAAATAACACAAGGAATGTTATTCTACTATCTTGTCACGACAACAAAAACCGCATTACCATATTCAATAGATCCATCGGAGTATAAGTAATCCCTGAAATATTTTGAAGTGTGAGTGGTCAGCGGACATCGTTTCCGAACGAGATCAGATAGGGGCAGCTCGGTGTAAAAAATGGGAATGAAAACAGGCCCTCATTCTGTTATAAGGTTTACTGAAAGCGTCTCTTGTAGAAACACTGTAACCTTGGCATAATCCGATAAGCTAATGAGTTTACATTAAAATATTGTCTAAACAGATTAGTTCCCTATAGCTCAACATACCCACGAAGTGACAGAAGGCGTCGTAAATCGTGAAGTTAAATTTATTGCCGCTCATTAATTATAATATACTTTGGTATATTTAGAATTATTCTATTTATGTGGGAATAATTTGTAATGGAAATTAAATATTTAAATCAATTGCTTATTTTCATAATCGAAGTATGTATGATCAATTAAAAGATGTAGATTTAAAAAAATCTATTTCAGTAGATGTGACATATAGGTATGCTTTTATTTGTTATTAATTGCGGCAGTGTTGTTTTAAATAAGTATGATAAGGTTTGCTACATTTTTTCGTAGTTTATGTTAAACTTGCAATTTTTTGACAGTTGCATATTGAGTTGATAAAATCTTTTAGATTTATTTATACACTGATTAATAAAGGAAACTGGTGAAACGTTTAAATATTCTTTTGGCTTGTATTTATTTAGTTTTATTAAGACACCCGTTTTATGTAAATTGTCGGAATTAATCAGATATCAAACCTTATTCTGCAATAAATATATAGTTTTATTACTATTATTTATGATTATTAATTATTTAAGTTGTACTTCTTATTATTTCTCACCATGATTTGTATTTACTTTTCATGTTGAGGCTTTGTAATAATATTGTTTTAGAGAAAACTAAAATCTGATTAAAAGAAATCTATTGTAACAACAGTGCCGGTGTTTCTTATAAAAGTAAAAAATATTTATATTTTCTAAGTAGCCCATGTTTTAAGTTATTGAAAATTATATTCTTCACAATCGACACTGACATTGTTAGTTAGCGAAATTAAATTATAAAAATTTCACCGTGGGTAAGATACGAACTGTGCGGACTCCGAACTAATCATTGATTAGAAGCCAATGTTAATACCACAACTTCAAATCGAATGTTATTGATATTATCAATTTTTTTTATTTATATCTTGCACTGTTTAATTGTTTTTCAGTAAAGCTTCGATAAAATTTTCAAATAACCTTAGAGGTAGAGTGCAAAGGGCGTTTTTTTCTCATGGTATTCCCAGTAGGCCTAATTCATGTTTTTTTACAACAAATTTTTTTTACAAAGGTATGGATAGTGTAGAAAATAAACAAGAATGGCCAAGTAGCGTTTTGTCTAAACGTATCACAATCAGTAGGTACATACTAATTCTCCAATTTGACGTTTCTAATTTCTCGATTTCTCAAAATACGAGGATCCATAATTTGAGATAATAAAGCGAGAAAATAAAATTACTCTAACTTAATTACTATTTCTGGTCAGATTTCTATATCTATGTGTATTGTCTCATACCAAGTATCCTTCTTTAGATCCTTGACAAAAGTAAGAAGCACAATCCGAGTGTTAACAAAAAATATATCTCATCATTTATAATGTCACACTGCAATTTCACTATCTATAATTTGTTATTGTTAAGTTCGAACTTTTGTAATGTTCAATTGCTTTTGTCACGGCCGAATTGAATTTATGGTTTTTTCAAATAGTCCCTAATTTTATTTATATAATTACGTAATATATGATTTCGGCACTCGATTTTTTCAATAATTTTTTGGGGAACGTAAGGGGCCGTTTCACGTAGTTTTCTAAGAACGATGCTATCACCGTCCCCTATAAATCTACCATAAATAACACCGTGCATTTCACGAGAAACCTTCCACAATAATTGTCGACTCCATGACTGTTGACGACCAAGACTAATTTTTGAAGCATACGTGATCTTTAGATTTACCAAATTTACCACAAATTAAACAAAATTTATTTTTTACGCCTACATACAATTTTTTTTTCGTTCGCCATCCAACAATTGCTGCCACTCCTGATAAACCGCTGTAATTAAACTTATAAGCTCGTTTGGCCCATGCTCTTTTACTTACTCACATATACCAAAAATTTAAAAACTGTCCTGGATTCAAAATACAAAGTATAAATAAAATAAAAACATGAAGGCACAACAAATTCAGATATTTAAATAAATGCTTTTACCATCTAGAGAACTGAAAATTGTGTAACTTCCTGCCACTAAGTTTGAAGAGTCCGACAAACTTCTAAGTTCGTATCTTACGAAGACATAAAGTTGTTTTTGTCAGATTTGAGTTTTCTACAAACATTGTTCATATTATTAAAAAGCTTCAAAATAATAATAAGTCGTGCAACTTTATAATTAAAATAATAATAATGTATATATTGCCGAAGAAAACTGTATTTCTGAAATTTGATAAATCCGGAACCATGTCATTGAAAAATAAAATGCATTTTGAAAGTGAGAGGAATATTAACAAACAAAAAAAAATGTCTAACAAAGTAGAAGCATCAATGTTATCACTTAATCAATCATAAATGAACACCGAAAAATATCTGAAGTATATTACAATTAGCTTGTATATACCAACAGATTGTAGTTTCTTTTACAAATATGTTTAATGTATACTTATTATAATAATAATAATAACAACATATATTTATTCCAGACGAAAAATTAATATCTAATACATTCTGGCAAATATCCTTAAAATAATTACAAACTAAAGCCGATATATGAATGAAACATTCGTTTACCTAATGTAATAAAAAAAAGTTAAAGATCTCTCTGTTTATATGATGTTCGGCTTAATACAGTGGACCAGGTATACCTTCCATATAGCTGGTCTTAGACATTACAAAACTGTGAGTAAGAGGTTGAATTGTGTGTTGCCTATTTGCCATTTATCAGTGCGGGCTTCCGATAAAAATGCAAATGGGACACGTGTTCCAAACTCATTGGCCTTCATCAGTACAGTGTAGGCAAGTAATGAGGCGGTATAGCCTTGGCAATGAAACTAACAATCGCAGACGATACTGGAGACATACCACCATTTAAGGCTTCAGCCAGAATATTCTCGGTATTAAGGATAAATCTAAACGTGGCCGCGAACTAGACATTGTCCACATGCGTGTTATCTGAACCTATAGGATATACAACAGAATAATTTTTTATACGCATCTTAGAAAAATACAGGTAAAAATTTTCAAATTTGGAACACGTGCCTACAGTTGTATTTTCAGCCGAATTGTTCAATGATCTTTTTTACCTTGTATTATTTTAAGATAATGAATATTTTCTCGCATATATGTACAACCAGACAAAAAACTGAGAAGAAAAAATAGAATTTCGGTTAAATATTTCAACTTTTGTGACGTTTCAGTTTTTAATACAAAGCCTTCATTAGACCTGATGACAACAAAGACAATTGTAAAATATTTCTGATTAAATAAGTTAACTTATGTTAACATTGTGATATCTTCACTATTACTGTGCTCCTTTTCGAATTAAATTATTCATTTAAGTCCAGTCCTGATCAACCCCTGACTGCTGATCCCTACATATCCATTTGTTAGTTATACGAAAAATTTAAATCCTAGAACTTAACGCACGTCTTGTTGTTTTTAGAATATATCAAATCAACTTGAATTAAAATTTGAATGACAAAAACACTACACTAATAATTTAACTAACAATGAGACAAGATAGATAAATAAATATATAAATTAACAAGTAAATAAAAAACTCAATTGGTAAAAGGGTGAACAAAACAAAGGCTAGAAACTGGAAACAGGCAGTAATTACCAGATTGTCTTGCCAAAAAATCCTCTACCTTGTAGCATTCCCTTTCCATCAGTAATTTTTTTACACTTTTCTTGACTCCTTGGGTGGTAGATTGATTCAATGCTGATTTCTTTTACAGGTCCTGTACTCACTGCTGTATCCATTTGTGTGAAATATGTGTTTGCTGTTGCGCACAAATATTACAGTCGCAAGAATTAATACTGACTGCAATGTTAATATTAGCTCTGTTTTGAATTGACCTCTGCAAGATCATTGTATTTCAGATCTCGTTGAGCTGTGGTTACTTTTTTTTTCAGAAGAAAATTCTTTGTCTACATCCAAAGCCTAACCTTGAAAAAATCCATAACGGAGGAACGAAGTAATATGTTAGGACGAACAGTGTCTAATGCCTTCTTAAGTCTAGGAAACTGATTTCTACAAACATAGTGTCACCTAATGCCTAAAGATACTGTCCAGAGCCGTCACCATACGAGTTTTTACGGGGTGTTCTTTTTTGTAACAATGTTGTTTGCTCGTGAAGTACTTCTTCTTTTCTAGATATTAGATTACTCTATTAGCAATAATAATTTAATCGATAATTTTTGAGATTGCTGGAGGAACGCTGATGGGTCGATAATTTTTGGCTTGCTAGTATGCCAATTTTTGCGTATTGAAAACACTTTGGCAATCTTTAATTGATCGGGGAAAACACCCTGACTAAAACATTACCTTTAATGAAGATATTTGCTAATGGCGCGCGTATTTTTTCTTTAATGTGTTTTAGTATACCGGGTGTCCACACGAAAACTTTATATTGAATTATTTCTGGTGTTTTTGAAGACAAAAACTTGAAATTTTGGGTGGTTGTTCAGGATATAGGGGGACAATGAATAGTGTATTTCATACCGCCCCATCGGGTCACCCGCCGCCGCCGGCCACCCCCACTCCAATATTTTAAATGACACCCTGTATTTTTTTTTTGGTGGTTTTGAAAGAACACAATTTTCTTGATATTCCTATGTGAAAAAACTAGTAACACACATTATGACATTTATGAGATATTTAAATTTAAAAGTTTCAGATATCAGAAATTATTAACTCCGAAAAATCATAAGTTAGTCATGGAAATACTTAAAACAAGATTTATTCACAACATTTTAGTTAAATTAAATGCTCAAATTGTTCACCGTTTACATTTAAACATAAATAAAGTCTATTTTCAAAAGCATTTCTAACATTTTCGAACACTTGTGGCGTTAAATTTCGACATTCCTCTGTTATTCTATTACGTAAATCAGCTATTGATTGTGGCGGTGTCTTATAAACAACAAACTTCAAATGTCCCCACAAAAAGAAATCTAGGGGAGTTAAATCGGGGGAGCGAGCTGGCCATTCAATAGAGCCCCTACGTCCAATCCAATGTCCTGGGAAAATATTATCCAAATAATTCCTAACGTCTAAACAGTAATGTGGCCCAGCTCCATCTTGTTGAAAATATAATTGCTCCTCCTCTATTTCATTCAAGTTTTCTTCTAGACACTGTATGATAAGAGGATGTATTAGCTCTTCGAAAAATTGTAAGTACTTAGGTCCATTTAAATTTTCCTGGAAGAATATTGGGCTAATTACTTGGTTATAAAGAATTCCAGCCCATACATTAATTTTTTGGGGATATTGTGTGTTGCCTTCTCGGAAAAAATGGGGTTTTACGTCGCTTCAATATCGACAGTTGTGTCTATTCACAAGACCATTTAAGTAAAAGCAACTTTCATCACTAAAGCAAATACTTCGCAAAACATTTCCATTTTGCCGAATCATATCTGTTTGCAATCCCATACAAAATCACTATTTCAGTTCTCTCTTCAAAAGTATAAACCATTTCAGCGAAAAAGCCGAAACTTTAAGAACAATTTTACAAGTATTAATATTAATGAAACACAAAAGTCACAATTTTGACAATTCTAATTTAAAGCAAACTATTTCCATGACTAACTTATGATTTTTCGGAGTTAATAATTTCTGATATCTGAAACTTTTAAATTTAAATATCTCATAAATGTCATAATGTGTGTTACTAGTTTTTTCACATAGGAATATCAAGAAAATTGTGTTCTTTCAAAACCACCAAAAAAAAAATACAGGGTGTCATTTAAAATATTGGAGTGGGGGTGGCCGGCGGCGGCGGGTGACCCGATGGGGCGGTATGAAATACATTATTCATTGTCCCCCTATATCCTGACAACCACCCAAAATTTCAAGTTTTTGTCTTCAAAAACACCAGAAATAATTCAATATAAAGTTTTCGTGTGGACACCCGGTATATGTAGACACATTGTGCATAGACATAAAATGTTTTGATTTAGGGTTTGACACAATTTTAGTTATTTGATCAGTGATAATTGGACCAAAATAAAAAGGATTAGTGCTGCCTATTTTTAGCTTTTTCAAGTATAGAATAGGATTAACGTTACTTTTGATACCAGTTATCTACTGTATACCTAAAGCAAATTGAGTTAAACTAAACACAAAGCATGTTACTATGCATTGAAGTAAAGTGAAGGAAAAGATCGTAATCAACATACGAAGTTATTATCCTTTAATGATCACATAATCAATAGAAAGGTAAACACCAAAAATAGTAATGTAGAAAATAGTTATTCAAACTAATGCAACATATCTGAAGTCTTTAATTCCTATAATATTGTATTTTCAAAGTTACAATTTAACGTATTTCTCAATACAATCTCAAATAGCATTGAAGTTACTAACTTCCTTTAATTAAACTAGTGCTGCTATTATGCGCTGTATAACTTGTTCAGAGTTGATTCAAAATCAAACCGCTACCATTAATTTGTATTCGATGTTAAATCAGTTTCTGAATTTTGCAGGGGCAATATAATCCACATATCACTCTTCCGTAATGTTAAATTAATATTCCTTCAAAAGTAAATCTGTATGTATAACTTAAAACTATTATTGTTTACTGAAGTTTCAATTTTTGCCAAAATTTATTTAGTGTTCTATAACTAGAATGTCTGAGTAGATAGGGACCAATGTGTAACGAATTATGTTTTCTATCCATCGTATTCCAAGTTCCGCTTTATTTATTAATCGTAAAGAACAAATGCTTCTAATTTGTTTATTTACAATTTTGCAAAAGTTAAGTATTAATATTTTTTTGTTAAAATACAGGGTGTAGCACTTAAAACTACCAGGTCAAATATCTGGGAAACGGATAAAGATATTTGTATTTTGTAAAAAGCAATTACTAAAGGATATAATCGACTCTACTTTGCTCTCACAATTCGGTTTTGTTTTTTATTTGAAAGAGTATTAAAATTAATGTAAATTTTATTATTCGTTCTAGTTTCCAATATTTAACGGTTTCATAGATATTCGTGTTTAAAGAAAGTAAGAGTAATTTAAAATTTTTGTCTTTATTTTGTTTAAATATTTAAACGTATCAAATATAACTAACAAAGATGTTCAAAATTTTTTCTTTTTGATGGCTAAATACATAACGTATATCGCCTTATTAGTTCTCTGCCACAAAGATTTAACAATGTATTTCTACTAATTTTTTGAACACTTGCATAAATCTTATTATAAAGGCCGCCCTGTTATGGATTAATTGTAAACTTCAGCTTTCAAGTAACCCCACAAGAAAAAATCTAACGAGGCTAGACCGGGCGAACGAGCCGGTCACCTGAGGACGCCATTAGTACCAATCCAACGACGTGGTCACGTTTGATTAAGAAAGTCAGTAACCATGCTAGCATTATGAGCATGTGCCGCGACTTGATGTAACCATATATTATTCCGCAGCTCTATCGGTACATCTTCCAAAAGTAGTGGTAAATCATTTAGCAGGAATTGTAAGTAGCGCACACCAGTTAATGCTTCATGATAAAAGTGGGGGCCTATGATATATTCGTTTTAAATTCCACACCAAACATTAACGCCAAAAACTGTTTGATTTTTTCTTTGCCTTAACCACCTAGGATTATCTTCTTACCAATAATGAGCATTATGCTTAATTAAAGTACCATTGTTGTAAAAACAAACATGATCTGATTTATAAAGTTATTATTTTCCGTTAATGTTACAGAAAATTCTGCCAGAAAATCCAGTCTGCGTTGATTATCTTGATTATTCTTAAATGGTGTACTAAATGAAATGTATACGGAAAGTATTTATTTTCTTTTAGAATCCTACGGCAAGAGGTTACAGAGAGCTCTTCTTTTATTTGACGTAATGTTGTATGTGGATTATTATTAACTGTTTGTAGTACAGCTGCCGTAATTTCATTATCTCTTACTCTTTTCTGCCTTAATTGTTTTTGTTTTTTGAAGCTACCATAATTTCTGAGATTTACACACAGACTTATATATGTGTCATGATATGGTAAAAACCTGTTTGGAAAGCATAGAGCATATAATCGCACTGTTTCAGATGCATTTCTATGGGATTCTCCATGAATTAAAACCATATTCAGTTTGTCTTCATTTGAGTGTAAAACCATATTTTTAATACAATCTAAACGCAAAGTGAGTAAATGTTTGAATGAAGCTAATTGTAAAGACAATTAGTAATCAAACAAAAGTCACTAATGTCAAAATAGTTTCTAAATTATAAGAACAAGCATACATACTTATAACACAGGCATGAATGTTTTTCTGCCTACACACCTAGGGATGCCTATGAAGATTTATAAAAAGGAACTAACTATAAAATATAAATTATGAGTAACTATAATAGCAAGAATTGTAAATATATCTACTGGTATTTTTCTCTACAAATTAAATATTTAAACAAAATAAAGACAACAATTGCAATTACTCTTACAATCTTTAAACACAAATATCTATGAAACAGTTAAATTTAGGAAACTAATACAAATAATAAAATTTACAATAATTTTAATACTCTTTCAAATAAAAAATAAATGAAAATTATGATGGAAGACAAAATTCCTTTCGTCGCAGCGCCATCTATATCTACACATAATAAAACACGATCGTGAGAGCAACCTAGAGTCTCGTTTTTACAAAATTCAAATATCTTTATCCGTTTCCGAGATATTTGACCTGGGAGTTTTAAGTGGTACATCCTGTATATAGGTGTTGTATTTAAAACAACGAGTGTTTGTGAATATCTTAAACATGAATCTTTCAATTGTGTTCTTATGTTTTAACAAAATTCAAATATCTTTATCCGTTTCCGAGATTGACCTGGGAGTTTTAAGTGGTACACCTGTATATAGGTTTTGCATTTAAAACAACGAGTGTTTGTGAATATCTTAACATGAATCTTTCAATTGTGTTCTTATGTTTTCACCATATCAGTTAAAACAAAAATTCCACAGGCTTGCTAATTTAACCAACTTCATATAGTCAGTAACAAAGAAGAACACTTTGGACAGCGCGTATACTTAAAGTTTATTATAAGATATATGACTAGAATTGTAAATATGAAATATTGACATTGGATATACCGTGACAAATTAGAAGTTTAAGTTACTTAAGAATGCATTGCCTATGAATTTATCGATTTTTTATTACAATACCACGACCATAAATCAATCATCTGTCTTACCAATCAATATCATTTGTGTAATGACCAATGGATGTACTGCTGCGTACGTATAATACTATAAATAGTGACGTCATTAGCTTAATTATTTATAGAATATACCTCGTATGGTACTTGGCATATGAGATGGTTAATTGGGTTGTTTGTTCGGGAGACACGTGCTAAGGTATTCTTTTATTACGTTAAATTGATACATTTCCGAGAACTTCTTCAAATTTAAAATCTGATCGAGTGGGAGGTTCTTTAAATTAGTTTCCTACCTATATATACTTTGGATGTGAACTAGTTGTGTCTAGCTTTCGACAATACGGATCTAACATTTTAAAGGATTCTAACAATACGTTGATAAGTTCATATTACCACATTTAATTATTGTTTCTGGAAGATTTGGACAGATATATCTGTAAATTTACAAGTCAGTCTAGTAGTATTGTGCTTTTAATTGTATTTCCTAAGAAATTCGAATGGGAGTTCGAGTCTTGAAATTAGAAATTCCTTCGAAAAGATGTAATCTTATTATCGGAATGTGACTTTCCTAAATTGAATGTGTGTATCCTTTTTTAAATATATCTAACAAATATGTTATACCGTAGTCGTCAAATTTTAATTTCGGTTTACACTTCTATCCCATGCATTGCATCCTTATATGCAGCGATGCCTGCTTGCTAACAGTGGTGTGAGATATATGCGTGAACCTTCATACTTTAGGAATATAGACCTTTAATAATTTCCTTATATAATTAATTTGCAAGGATCATAGCAATATGTACATAAATTACAGACATTAATTAAAAATATATAACTTTACCAGGTAATTAATTTGTTTTCTGATATACAAAAATTTAATTTTTGTATTTTACAGGAACTACAGGAATATTATTAGAAAAATTTAATGACTTTCATAAAGGACTGGTTTATAGAGTAAGCTTCATAAAGATTGTCATGTACTCTTTATTTCAATGCTTGTAACACGAGATATTATAAATTTTTATAATCCCAATGTGAAGTTCCTTTTTTTATAGCTGGCTTATTGAAGTCCATCATCATTGGCAATAACACCTACGTTTTATACTGTTCTTTTTTTGTTGGTCACACCTTGTCGTAGGCCGATGATATATGGTATTTGAACGATACAGTCGGCTACCTTTAGTGACCGGTAGTCTCCATAATAAAATTTAACATTAAAATAACTCATTTCGTAATGAACGTCATGGCCTTTGTGGTCAAACGTAACTTTTTCTAGATATATAACAACAGGATATTATCCCGCCGACCGAACAGGCAGGTTATTAAATCAAAATTACAAAACGGTAGGTCCACGAAATAATGCTTATTTATGATTCGGAATCGAACGAACGCAGAGAGAGGGAGTAAATCTGGAAAAGGTTCCGACATCTTTCACGTTAAACAAACAGACCTTTTTGTATTACATATGATTTACAACGCATTTAATTAGCTTATTGTTAATAGACTGGAATTTGATTTTGTTCTTTCGGTTTTATTGTTTAGGCAGTTACGCAATTCTAAAATATGTTTATGGAGGATTTCGATATTCTGATTATTAATAGCCTTTATATTAGTAACGAAATTATGTAAAATATGATGTATCTTAGAGCATAACATAGGTTAAAAATATTTATTGTGCTATAAATTAGCTATTAATAAATCTATAAACATATATGTTATTTATTCCCCTTCGAGTTGGTAGATTCAAATATTTTGATGATTCTAATATTGTGCCAGAATATATACAGGGTGTCCCAGAAATAAAAAGACGCAGTAGCAGAAATCTTAAGCTAGATTGTGTAAAAACGTACCCTCAAAATATCAAGTCTTTATTCGTACGCATACGGCAGAAAAAAAATAAAGAATTCAATTGGCCTTACGCCGACCCTGGACGACTTATTACTTGTATTAAAAAAAAAGGAGGAGGAATAGATATTTCATAATAAATATCAAACCATTAATTACTTTAATTTTTCACCTGCTAGAAAATAATAATTACATTCATGATATTTACTGTAATAAAGGCTAGAAAAACTAGGATTTATTGAATATTCTAAAATAATAATAATTAATCAGCTGTTTCCGACTACAAACACATTAAAGAGCAACAACCTTCCTATTTTAAAAATAAAAACAATCTTTTATTGTCGGCAATAAAGTAGGTCGCCCATCTGGGTCAACAACCGACTACATAGCTGCGTTATCTAGACGCATCGGGCAAAAAATATGTTTTATACGAATAAGTACGATTTAACGTTTTTTCCCGTTTTATACAAATAAAAGCGTATTTTTCATTGAATGCGTGTTCGTTTCTATTTACAAATGAGCATTCTTACGTGTATTTATAAACATACATTCTGTGCCAGGTCCGTAATGTAATTTTTTTATCTAAAAAACAACATAGAAAATTAAATTTTTAATTTCTTCGTTATTGCGGTATATTTGGGCCTGTTTCTGTTCGGACTTTACATACCTGCTACTCCGTGTGTTTATTTCTGGGACAGCCTGTATAAGTGAGAGTCTCTATTAGTTGTTTAACTCGAGTATTTTCATGTGACAAATGTCATTTTCAACTCATATGTATCGGAAAAGCAGTAACTTCTTTATTGTATGTTCATATAAAATTGCAATGTCTATATTTGAGACTAATAAGAAATAAATCAGAATTGGAAAGTGATCGAAACAGAACAGTGGAGATAATTAGAAATTATGAAGAAAAAAGAAGAACCACGAAACGAATATTCAGGCAGGAAAGAATCAAGATCTAGATGAAAACATTAAAAGCAGTAGAGAAACACTACATAAGCAGAGATAACAGAAAGTACTACCAAGAAATTAGGAGAACAAGGCAGAACATGAACATCAAAATGATTTTGTAGAGATGAGGATGGGCTACTGTTAAGAAACACGATGGAGGCTTTTTCAACAACTGCTAAATGAAGAGGTAGAAACAGAAGAACCAATAACAACCAAACAAAAGGGAGAAATAAAAGAACCAAGAGAACAGGATAATTAAGAGATTTAAAAATAATTATAGTCCAGGTAGGAGTGGCTCAATACATATCAACAAAAATTCTGAAACAAGGAGGAGCAGAAACTAAGTGATGCAAAAGTTTGCATCACTTAGTATTAAGGATATGGAAAGAAAAAAAAATGCCAGAACAATAGAGTAGGGCATTATACGTATGTCTTCTTCAAGAAAGGGGAGAAAATACTTTTTGAAACTTACAGGGGGAGAGCCTTACTTGATGTCGCTAACAAAGTCATGCCAAACATAATTTCGAAACAGACTAAAAAGATACCCGAACCAAATAATAGAAGAATATCAACAATAACAGCCAAATAATCACATTAACCAATGGTTGCGATAACGCAACTTCGACAAGAAACACTCTTATATAGACACCTTACTTACCCACTAAATGGTATTAGTAATGAATGAAAATAATTATACAAAGGATCTAGAGAGTTTTTGCAGTTATTTCCGCTTCTCGCATCCTAAGCGCCATTTATTTGTATCGTTCCACTCTTCCTCCCGTAGACCTCTCTTCCTAATGTCTTCTTCCATACTTTCCATCAATCTCCTTCTTGGTCTGCCTCGTTTAATCCTTTGAGGTGGATTCTAATTCCATACTCTTGTTGGCAATCTTTCTTCCTCCATTCGACGCAGATGTCCATACCACTTCAGCTGCCTCCCATTTATAGCATCTATAATCTCCTTCACCCCCATTCTATCTCTGATGTTCTCATTTCTGACATGGTCGTATAAAGTTATTCCGCAGCATCTTCTCCAATATGTCATTTCCGCCGAAAGCAACTTTTGATTCATTCTTTTGTCTATCACCCATATCTCTGACCCATATGTCATAACTGGTTCAATGATTGCTTTATATGTGTTCGTTTTTGTCTTTTTTGTCAGGTTCTTGTTCCACAGAGTAGGATGTAATGCTTTCGTCATATTCTTTGCTCTGCCTATTTTCTTTATTATATCCTTGCCATTTCTTCCGTCCTCGTCTATTGTGACCCCCAGGTATTCATACTGGCTTACATTTTTTATTGTTCCGCTGTCTAACTCTATATATTTATATTTATACAAAGGATAAAAACAAAATAAAACAGTGATTTTCTAATACAAAATAATTTGTGATTTTTCCTTGGTTAAACCCAAATCCAGTATCAAATCATTCAGATCTGATCGAGTAATGAGATGTGGTTCATCAGAAATAACATGTGTCAGATCACCTGAAAATGACACATTCAAAACGTCGCGGCTTCGTTTATATCATCTTCGTCCGTGGAATTTGCAGCAGAATTTGAATGCATTGAAGTTGGTTCACAATCACTTCTTTTCAACGGTTTGCTTACAGATGGAATGTCTGGTTACATTACTTTGTGTTTTTGAAAACCCTTCTATTTTTACAAGACAGAAGTAACAGTCCGTGATGTGATCTGCTGGTTCATGCCAAATCATTGACCTTTCTGACAGAATTTCAGAAGAATTGTTGTTTTTGTTCCACTGAGTTTATTTGATATAGAACGAAATACAGCATATATGTGGTACCCATGTTTTGCCTTGATTTTTAATTTTGAAGCCAAAATATTCTTCACGACATCTTTGATTTAATTCACTTAAAAGCTTCTTTTGCGTATTTGTAACATTTAATCCACAAACAACAAAAACTGTCTCAAAAATTTTTCAGCCTCTTGCACGGTTTTTCATTCTTGAAAATCACACGGAACACAACTTGTGTAACACTGCTTCAACCTTTCTTAACTAAGTGATAATTCAGTGATATTTCGTTTGTCTCTTGCCAAACCGCGTCAACAACTAAACAATGAATGTAATGCCGGATGCAACCTTCATATATGCCCGTATCGATTCCAGAAGTTGTCATTTTAGTATATCCAGCGATAAATAATTTATTAGAATTATCTACTTCTCTCTGGAATGTGTGACGTCGTATCCTTTACCGTTGCCGCTGCCCCTCATGGTATAGCCGCGAACATGCTCGAGCTTGTTACAATACTTTTTTTAAATTTAAATTTTACTTGTTATTAAACGTTATTTTGAAAATGTAACGTGATACCCTAAGTTAGAACAGCTTTCATGTTTAAAACAATGCAAAATACTACAGTTTTTTGAATATTAAGTCAGTTATAAAAGTCGTGTCAGATAGTATTATTAAATACATCATGGTTAGTTAGTACTTATCTAAATGAGATGAATGTACTGAGGTAGAATTACAAATACTAAGCCTCTTACATTACAATATTTAATGTATGTAGAAATTGAATCTATAAAGGCATTCCTATAAGGTAAAAGTTAGTGTATTACGAGTGTCTATGTCATATGTAAATTGACTCTATATTTGCGTGTACTATTCTGTCCTGACAAATGAATAAAACCAAATAAAACTAACAAATGCTAATACTTCTAGCGCTATGTTCATATTTCTAAATGTATGATTGCGTTACTGAGGATAGGTCGACATTAATTTGAAATGCAAACAAAATGAATGGTTTCGTATGGATGTAAAGTTTCATTCCTGTCGTTTTTCTTTCTTTCTTGCAGAATATTATTACTCAACTAAATTAACTTGTCATAGTGAATGTATATTCACACAGCCGCAGGTCGCCAGCAATCGTACCTTCATGAGTTATAAGTTAATTAATGAGGAGAAGTGAAGAATGTACGCTTCCTTCTATAGGTATCCTTTTCAGATAATAAAAATATACACTTCAAAAGCTCAGCTATGAAATATACCATTATCTATGCACAATATAAATATGAACGTATTCAAAATTTAGAAACATATTATTACTACCATCAATTTAATATTCTTCCGAAAGGCAAAATTATTATAAATCATGTGACGGATGGTATGTACATGTTGTGGTTATAAGCAGAATTTTTTGAATACCTTCATTACACATCCAGTATAATAATAATTTACACCAAAGTTTATTATTAATAATTATAATACCTAATTATGTCAATAGAAATATAGTTTAGAAGTGAGTTTCAATAATTTTTATCAAATACTGTGGTATATTTATATATATATACACAGGGTGAGTCATCTCCGCGAATAAGGCCGATTTTGACTCTAAAAGAAAAGGAAATTTCAAAGCGGTTTTCTTCTTGTGATGGCTGCTCATATTTTGTATTATACATAGTGTTTCATACCTTGGTAGCTGTCCATAAAGTATAAAGTTTTTTAAATGGAATAGCCTATATATATTACATTTTTTCATTTCTCGAGAAAGTAATAAGATAATATAGACCTAAAGTCTAAAGTTTTCGACTTATTCCTATTTTTCTGAAAAATTCAATATAAGTATAAAATTATATTTCTCTAAAACGACGTATTAGATTTATCGTAGTAGTGTTCATAATAAGACGTCTTAATGAAGCATATTTTATTTTTTTTCCAGTTATTAATTGCATGCAGAGAATTGGATTAAAATTACATGACATGTTCTTTATAAAAGTCAATTTTTTGGTATAATTTTTTAAAAAACATTCTGAAATTTAAACAATAATTATATTCAAAATCAATGATTTTAATCTTAACCACAATACTTATACATAATGATTTTATACATTTTACAAACACAGAAAAATCTGACACAATATACTACTTTTATACAACAAAGAAACAAATTCACAAATAGTATAAATACAACTTTGTAATAGTTATATTGAATAATATTTATGTATATTATTCATTATTTCAAAATGTCAACGTAGCAAGAGATAATAACTTACGCTACAGAAAATTCGTATATATTTATATACGTACAACACAATACTGAGACGTATTGAATTACATTATACTTTATATTATGGAGACGATGTTTATTAAATAATTATATTTACTTAATTCGTTTCTATTTGAAATTGATTTATAATCTTTAATTCTTTATTTTCAAAAAGAACATTCATATACAATAATCGTTTAAATAATAGGTACCTTATATTAACGCTTTTTCTGTCTTCTCTTTTCTATACGCTGTTTACCATCGTAATCTTCTTTGTTCACGAACAAAACGTGAAGCTCTGCCAAATGGAGCAAATTTTGCAAATTTAACCACTGTTTTATTACTTTTACAATTAACAACAATACTTGTGACTGTTGCCGACCCACTCAGGAGTCCATTCTCTATTTAAATTAAAATTAACAGCAATACTTATGACTGTTGCCGACGTACTCAGGAGTCTATTATTCGGAGTTCGCCTTTCGACACAACATCTAACTTTTGACTTTCTCTTCGCAGCACGTATTATTGCATTTTATAAGTGGACGCCTGTGATTCCCCGCTCTCTAAATAGTCCGGGCCTTCTTGATGCTTTTTCACACACAAATAATTGAGTCATCGTGTGCATGCAATACCAATTTTAAATAAACACGGAAGTTTAGGTACCACAATACTTATACATAAATACATAATAAAACTTAAGACTATATGTGACTTAACATTACAATAATACATTCACTGATTTTAAATATGTTTTATAAATATTAATAAAAGTATGATTAACTAAATTATTCAATATGATAAAATTATAATATTAATACGTGAAAATAGGCTGTACCCATTACAAGACATGATTATTATACGTCTTGGGGGAATTACAAAAAAAAAATATTTACTAGCTTAAGATTTTGAGTTGTTATAAAACTGCATTCCAAAAATTTACTCTTCTTTTGTTTTTTATTTGTTTAATCTTTGTAAGTGTCTCATTTCTATATCAACATATTTATATAAACTGGATATATTGTATTTACAAGATACTATGTCAGCAATATATTTCATAAAATGTTATAATATATAGGGTGTTCCATCTAAAAAACTATAACTATGGTCAGCCACTAAGCTATGGCATACTCTATATAATACAAAATATTTTTAAAATATGCTAATAATGAGCAGCTATCACAGAAAAAAAAACCGTAAAATCGGCTTTACCCGAGGAGATGACTCAACCTGTATATACCATTTATTTTGGTACAGCATCAATTTTTTTTCCTTCAACGTTTCGACATTTATTGTTAATATCTTCTTCAGGTTTATTAAAACCAAAATAAACTTTCTTAATTCTGTATAATTATGCTGGTCTAAATTTCTTCTGACCTCCTGGCAGGTAAGGTTTCCTTTTTATTTGTTTGTATTTATGGCCGCTATGCTCAAAGAAATGTTTTAATTTATTAACATAATAAGGCCGGGACAGAAAAAATAAGTGTACTTTTATTTTTATTTTTATATTTTAAATATCCATGGGTGAAAAAATGGAAATAGGAAACCTTACCTTCAAGGAGATCATAAGACATTTAGACCAATATAATTATAAAGAATTAACTACTTAAATAAGATTTAAATTAAATAGTGCAAGAAATAGAAAAACTTATTTAACAATTTGTAAAAAAAATAATTTACTACTATGTTGTTTATTAAATAACAACGTATTTTGGTTTCAATAAACCTCAAGAAGACATTAACAATAAATGTCGAAATGTTATAGAAAAAAAATGTGTAGTTGTATTTATGTTTATGGTCATATGATTATCAAGTATTGTTCATTATGTATATTAAATATTTAGGCACAAAACTGGCGGTAGAACAAATGATGGAGGACGTTTAGAAGTTGTCAAAATGATAAAATAATAATTTCTGAATACTAATGCCTGGGTAAATTACAGATATCCATTAGTTTTGTTTTCATGCTCTTTATCTGAAATTCTGTTTGACGGAATTGATAAATTTGAATTCCACAGATATGGCAAAATAAATTTTAAGAAGTATTAGTAATCAAAGAAAAACATATTCAATCTATAGTATTCACCCGGTATATTTGTCATTAACAAGGTACGTTAATTATATATAGAATCATAATACGAAAAGTTGTATTGTTAATACCACTTACAAAGCATGATAAAATTGTCATGTTTCCAGAACCGAGAATTTTTATTGTATCTCCATGTAGATACGTACCATCAGAATTACTGAACACCGACAAAGAACAAACTCATTTTAATTTAAAGAATGAATTAGACCTAACCAAAAAACAAAACCCTTTCTCATAAAAATCCTTAGGCAAACAGAACCCGACTCGTATTCAAAGTAAACATTTCCGTGTATTAATCAAACTGATTACTTCGTTTTCGAAGGCTCTAAACTAATACAATGTATGTCAGTATTACAAAGGTACACGATGGAGTATAAAGTAAATTTCTGTTCGCTACAGTTAAGTGATGGTTATATAGAAAAAGCAAACATACGTGGGCATAAGCGTATGTAGATGGAAAATGTTAGTGACTTGTAATTTTAATTTTAAAAGTCACCAAATTTTATTGAAGCCGTAATGCACAATGTAAGTGTTAAATATTAGTTCAAACGTTAGATCAAGAAATGTCTGTGACATGTACCACTCAAAATTGTTGGATATCTGTCACCTACATTAAAGTATGTACTGTGTATATAGGTATGTTAATATCAATTTTTTTATACTTGAAGTGTCTAATTCTTATATCTTCTGTTCATTAAACTTGAAAAAAATATATTATGTTAGGAAAATTTTATTAAATAGTTATACAAATATTGCAAGATATAACGCAGTTTACAAGAAATACTCGATTTCTAATAGAATTACCTATTAGATTTTATTTTATGTTACTTCTTAAAGGAACACCTTCTTTTACTATTTCATGTTGTGACTTTATCTTTTGAGTAGGACGTGACGTTTACAAAAACAAGTTAACAAGTCAGATAAGTCATTTATAGAGTATGAAAATTTCTAATTAGATACAGGTAGTAATAATTTAGAAGTATATACACCGTGTCTAAAGTTAAGTGTTCACCATTGCTAACTATGTTATTATTGAATCTACGAAGTCGGTTTAATTACCGTACTAGTAGTACTTTTCTTTTGCTGATTAAGTTAGTCAAAACAGAGAAACCATTGAAGAGCTAGTTTCTGAGATATTCACAAAAGCAACACTTTTTTAAATGGAACATCCTGTATATTTCGATACTTTTTTAAGAGAGTTAAATTCTAAACAAAAAGTAAGTAATATACTATCGTCCTAAATTTAAAAGTAAGCGAAGAAACAGCACTTAAACTCTTTCAATATTATTGCTTTAATATGTAAGTAGGCGATGAATATAAAATGAAATAAAAGATTACTTGAAACGTCAACGTGTTTGTAAACTGAATCTGTTTAGTAATTATTGGTTGTGTACGGCTACTATTGTTAACAGTTTATTACTGGTTGTTAGTATGCCTTTCGCACATCTAGAAAAATACGATATGGTTGAAGCTTATCTGTTTTGCAGAAGAAACACCGCGGAAGCATTGGCATATTATTGTAACAAATTTCCAGCCCGTGCAGCGCCAAATAGACAATTTTTTTCAAAATTGTACAGAAAACTAAGGAATAACGAAGATACATTTAAGAATTTTAGAAAAAGGAAAGGATTTATAATCAACGAAGAAACGAAATTATGAGTGTTAGCATATTTTGAAGCATTTCCTCAAAATTCAAATAGAGACATTACGCGAGAATTGCATGTCAATAGCTCTGCTGGTACACACAATATTACCAGGAGATGCAGATAGAAGATTAATTTTTTGTAACTGGCTAATTAATTTCATGAACATCCAGATAATTTTAAACTTATTTTGTGATCAGACGAATCTAACTTTTCAAATAAAAATATGTGTAATAAAAGAAACCAACATTATTGGTCTCGACAGAAGCCCATGATAGGGGATCCAATTGTTTCTCTGATTTGACTAACTTAATCAGCAAAAAAGTCCCACTAGCTTGCTAATTTAATCGACGCGTAGCTTCAATAATAACAAAGTTATGGCGAACACTTAACTTTAGACGCGGTGTAGATTGCTTAAAACCTACTGACAATTGCCTGGACTGCTTTCATGGAGTCGATGCCGACTGAATTTGAAAATGTTATTTTTCTATTAAAATAGGTTTATGGCAAAATACACTAACGGTGGTTTGCTTTTGGTTAAGCCTTTACTAAAATCGAAAAAACTTCATTCGAAATTTTCATTTTTTTTACAAAATTGCCTTCTTTTACTTATGTATTGCCGTAGAGGGGTTAAATGTATGAGTACACAACTCCACTCTAGACTAAATGTCAAGTTTTATCTCTATTAATTTTAAACTTAAAAATGAAAAATCTCTAAACTTTTTGAATGAACCCTGTATATGTAGTTAAACTTTGACTATAAATTCTTATATGTATTTAAAAATTTCTATCTATTTATTATCACTCCGACTAGCTGTACTTATGTAAACTCTTGTAAATTATTATTTTTGAGAATTTAATTGTTCTTTTGAGACTCTTAATTATTTCAATACTTAATTGCAACAATTATAATTATAACATGATTCTAAAACCGTTTTATTATAATTTTAACTCTTATATTGAATTCTCAAGGAACTTAATACTGTCCTGCCTCTTCTACTACTAAATATGCAGTTAATACAGTATATTTACTTTTATTAAGTTGGTTTCAGAATATCCAATCTCGTAACAAGTTGCTAAATCGCATAAATATAATGCTTTTACAAAAAGACCATACTTATCTGTTTAAATTCGGTGAATTTATTTATTATTCTTGACAAGACTGTTTTAAATTATATAGTGTCTACTCACTTTCTAATTTTTATAAGGGTAAGTAAACCATTAAGTTCTTGTATTTTTAAATATAGAAAATGCTTTTGTTTATGTTTGTTTTAGGTTATGGATTGGAATTACTAATACGCAAAGAATTCTTATTCACGTCTTTGTATATACCGTATGTGTCTATTTTCATTAGCTATAGGGATTCAATGTTTACATGCGATTTATACGTATACAAATAATACGTGGCAACGTGTGTCTCCCGGCAACAATCGACATCACAGTGACTTTCTCCGATCTTGCCACTTCTACATTAAATATTTAGCTGCGAACACGTTCCGATATAGTCTGGAATAAAATCCGTCATCATCAAATGGTCGGCGCGATCTAGTTGTTTATTATTATTTTCAGAATCCTTTTTTATTTACCTTATTTTTAATTTTATTAGAATTACGCTTTTGTTTGTGTCATGCTTAATAATTCTCTGCATTTATTGAAAGGAAAAAGAAAAATCCTTGCAAGGCGTAAATATTATTTCTAAGTGCAGTACAAACATCCAAGTCAATAGTCCAACAGCTACTGCTAACTTGAGCTTGTATCGGTCGCGCTCGCATTGAAGAGAAAAGTAGGGGGTGCCATGTTGTCACGTATTGCATGAATTAATCGCCTATGGCTAATGAAAATTGACACGTGCTGTATATTAAAAAAAAACTAAGAATTTTTTTATATATAATCAGATTTAATGAATATCATAAATATAAACGATGAGGTAGAAATTTATCAACGTTATCTATTATTCTAAGACATACATCGATACGAAACCCACATAATCGACGTTTAAAATGCTCGTATGATATGGACAAAAAAAAAATAATAACCATTGATTTAATAAAGGTAACTTTTGTATTATTTTGTTCAAATTTTAATATCAGCATACAGTTTAATTTTATTTATGAACTATTAGATGATTGGACACTTCTTTATCTAAATTAATGTGATTTTAAAATATATTCGTGAATAATTTATGATATTTTTATGTTGTGAGGTTAGATAGCTTACATAATTTCTGGAAAATTGAGATCTAAAACCTTAGTAATTCTGGTTAAGCTAATTACTTTTAAACTTTTTCACATAAAAGAAATATTATATGTTTGACAATTCGACTATAGCGATAAAATAATTATTGGTTCTCTTCTTTACTTTGATCAAATATGATTAATAAAAATTTCAATACTTATTTTGTTATTCTTGTAGATCTATATCCAAAAGTGTTGAAGATTATGATGCTACTAAGAATCCTTTTGATGTTTTCTGTACCCAAAATCTGGATGAATCCTTCTTGAATACAACAGCACTCCGAACAGCTATGGTCTTGTCTGTTACTTCTACAGGAAAATCGTTGTCCTCTTAGATATACAGGAAGCCTTCACAAAGAATAGCAGCCCTCTTAGTATCCAGACACTCTACGGTAATATTACAGCCCTCTACAGGAAAATCGCAGTCCTCTTGTAAATATGGAATCTCTTCAGAAAGAATTGCAGCCCTCTCAGAACACAGAACCTCTTCAGGAATTATATAGTCCTCTACAAGAATATGACAGCCCTCTACAGGAAAATCGCAGTCCTCTTGTGAATATAAGATCTCTTCAGAAAAATTACAGCTCTCTCTTCTGACAAATGAAAATCCTCTTGAAAATTCGGCACCACAACTTATTTCTTCTGGTAGAAAATCACAATTCTCAGGATTTCTTTATAAATATGGTAAGTCTATCACTTATTTATATTATATATTAGTTAATATTTCTTAAAATTTTATCAATCACTTTTATTTTAATTATATGTGTAGAATCGTGTATGAATATTCAATTCCTACACTTTTTCACTATTTTGGGATTATTATCGCGTTTATATCGTAAAGAAAATCTCTTTTACGACCTACACAACTACCTCTTTTTAAAGATTTTTTAAAAATCTCCTCATTTATCTATTATCGCGTTGACGATTGTACCATTTTCAAATTTGGCCAATGAACATTTTACAACATTATTTCTTAAACAACATAGATTTTATATACTTTAATGAACCTTAAATTCTCCATAATATTACAGTGCATTCGCGATAATATGAACTAATCAGGGCAGTTCAAATTTTTGGGATTGTTCATATTTACAAATGGCACAAAATTTTAATAAAACCAGGTCATTTACTTACCACCTAAAGTTCTTTCCTGAATAAATGAAAGTTTAATTTAAATAGTTTAAATTTTTGTTTTATTTTAAAACATAAAAGGAACTTTTTCATTAAGTTTGTTTGCAGCAAACAAAAATATACTTATTTCTATACATATTCATATACATAAATGGTAGCGGGCTTATTCATAAAAATTATGCAATGTTTAATAAGCTCTTATATGACAAATGTTTCACAGAAATATGTCAAATAAGAGCTTAATAAACGTTGTATAGTTTTTTTGAATAAGTCCGTAGAAATATAAAGCTAATGTTCAAAAAAGTCGGTTATCTTCTTTTGCCGTTTCTTTTGGTCGAGAACTTTTAAAACTGCCTTCTCACGTAAGTCTCTTAAAACATTAAAACTCGCTGTTCAACCATTTCACCTTCAGCCCAATCCAACGATTTATTGAAAATATCGACAGCCTCCCCGGCTTTAATCGTCCTCTTTGGTTCCTCCACACAATCATCTTCATCGGATATGGCTTCTACTTCTTTATCTTCACATTCAATAGCATCCTCATTCCATTCTTTAACGTTCGAGGCCGTATATTCAACCTATAGTACATTTCAGAGAATACAAACCTAGGGTAGTAAGGCGCAATTCATTTGCAAATTTTCTCTAACAACACTTAGAGGAATTTCATCTTCGGGATCATCTTGATTCACTACCATATTTAAAATGTTGTTCCAGCATTTGGATAACACAGCTGAATCCACTCTTCTCCAAGCTGATTCCAAAATAATGATAGCTTCCTTCAATGTAGTCTGCTTCATAGTTTCTATCAAACCACCCCCTTTAGCAGCAATGGAAGCCAAAAGGCTATTTCTGTAATACAGCTTTGTGATCCTTATAGCATTTTGGTCCATGGGCTGGATGAGTGGGGTCACGTTCGGTGGCATAAACATCACAAAAATAGAGCCGTTTTCAGATTTTAATTCGTCCTCAGGTGGGTGAGATGGGGCATTATCTATTAAGAGAATAGCTTTCACTGGAAGCCCTTTTTTGGTTAAAAATTGTTCCACCTGAATTATGTAAAAAATATTTTAAAATGAATAGGTATGTGTCGATTAATGTCAATATAAAAACTTTTACCTCTGGAACAAATGAGCGATGAAACCAGTCTTTAAAAATGTTACCAGTCATCCACGCTGATTTAGAATGACGATAGTGAACAGGGCAATCAAAATTCTGGAAACAACGGGGTTTTTTGACTTTCCGACAACAAGCAGTTTGAGCTGATGAGATCCCGTAGCATTTGCACAGCACAGGAAAGTAACTCTTTGTTTTTCAGTCTTTGTACCTGGGGCTGATTTTTCCTGAGACGACACGTATGTTTTGGTTGGTAAAATTTTCCAAAATAAACCCGATTCATCGGCGTTATAAAGTTGATCATTACTTAATCCAAGCTCTTCAATCTTCGATCGTCATCTTCGGGATCATCTTGATTCACTACCATATTTAAAATGTTGTTCCAGCATTTGGATAACACAGCTGAATCCACTCTTCTCCAAGCTGATTCCAAAATAATGATAGCTTCCTTCAATGTAGTCTGCTTCATAGTTTCTATCAAACCACCCCCTTTAGCAGCAATGGAAGCCAAAAGGCTATTTCTGTAATACAGCTTTGTGATCCTTATAGCATTTTGGTCCATGGGCTGGATGAGTGGGGTCACGTTCGGTGGCATAAATATCACAAAAATAGAGCCGTTTTCAGATTTTAATTCGTCCTCAGGTGGGTGAGATGGGGCATTATCTATTAAGAGAATAGCTTTCACTGGAAGCCCTTTTTTGGTTAAAAATTGTTCCACCTGAATTATGTAAAAAATATTTTAAAATGAATAGGTATGTGTCGATTAATGTCAATATAAAAACTTTTACCTCTGGAACAAATGAGCGATGAAACCAGTCTTTAAAAATGTTACCAGTCATCCACGCTGATTTAGAATGACGATAGTGAACAGGGCAATCAAAATTCTGGAAACAACGGGGTTTTTTGACTTTCCGACAACAAGCAGTTTGAGCTGATGAGATCCCGTAGCATTTGCACAGCACAGGAAAGTAACTCTTTGTTTTTCAGTCTTTGTACCTGGGGCTGATTTTTCCTGAGACGACACGTATGTTTTGGTTGGTAAAATTTTCCAAAATAAACCCGATTCATCGGCGTTATAAAGTTGATCATTACTTAATCCAAGCTCTTCAATCTTCGATCGTCATCTTCGGGATCATCTTGATTCACTACCATATTTAAAATGTTGTTCCAGCATTTGGATAACACAGCTGAATCCACTCTTCTCCAAGCTGATTCCAAAATAATGATAGCTTCCTTCAATGTAGTCTGCTTCATAGTTTCTATCAAACCACCCCCTTTAGCAGCAATGGAAGCCAAAAGGCTATTTCTGTAATACAGCTTTGTGATCCTTATAGCATTTTGGTCCATGGGCTGGATGAGTGGGGTCACGTTCGGTGGCATAAACATCACAAAAATAGAGCCGTTTTCAGATTTTAATTCGTCCTCAGGTGGGTGAGATGGGGCATTATCTATTAAGAGAATAGCTTTCACTGGAAGCCCTTTTTTGGTTAAAAATTGTTCCACCTGAATTATGTAAAAAATATTTTAAAATGAATAGGTATGTGTCGATTAATGTCAATATAAAAACTTTTACCTCTGGAACAAATGAGCGATGAAACCAGTCTTTAAAAATGTTACCAGTCATCCACGCTGATTTAGAATGACGATAGTGAACAGGGCAATCAAAATTCTGGAAACAACGGGGTTTTTTGACTTTCCGACAACAAGCAGTTTGAGCTGATGAGATCCCGTAGCATTTGCACAGCACAGGAAAGTAACTCTTTGTTTTTCAGTCTTTGTACCTGGGGCTGATTTTTCCTGAGACGACACGTATGTTTTGGTTGGTAAAATTTTCCAAAATAAACCCGATTCATCGGCGTTATAAAGTTGATCATTACTTAATCCAAGCTCTTCAATCTTCGATCTAAGTGCCACTTTAAATGGTTCAACCAACTGGGGTTGAGCAGAAAGTTTCTCTCCAGAAATTTGGAGCAATCTTACGCCGAATCTCTTTTTGAAATTCTGCAGCCATCCGTCACTCGCGTTGAAGTCAGAGTTATTTTCCTTAATATTATAATGAAGCTCCTTGGCCTTTTCTTTCAACATTAGTCCACTGATGGGGAATTTCTTATCCCTCGTACGCATAAACCATTTATACAATGATTTTTCCATTTTCCAGGTCCGATGAATGTATTGTTGACACATTTTGAAATTGCATTTTTATTCTTTTTTATTCCAGATACTGTGGACTTTGTCACTCCATATTTCTTCGCTAAATTAGTAACATTTGCACCTTTTTGTAAATTCTCCAAAATTTCATATTTTTCCTTTAAAGTTAGAAATTTATGTTTTTTTTGTATGCATATTTTACAAATTATTCACTTTTAATTAACACTTAAAAACCAAACATGCGTTTGCGTCTGCATACATGTAAAAACTAACTAAAAAGTGCACTTGTTTGTTTGACCATTGACATTTGGCATTCAAATGTTAATAACTCGGGGTTTCCCCTAATTTTTATACATATTATGTAGCTGAAATCCGTTTCAAAATAAAAAAAATAAATGTTCATATTTTAAAGCTTTTTTGTACAAAGTTCATATTTTGGAGTAGTCAATGGCAGAGAAAAAGTGTTCATATTTTGGGGTGTTCATTTATTAGGGTGTTAATATTATCGTGAGTGCACTGTATGTTACCTTATTAATTTAATTCTTTCTATAATTATATATACGCTTGCATGTTGTTTAATGCATCAAAAATTATTTCTATACAAATTCAAGTCAAATGTCATTCAACTGACAGTTCCAAAATTTGAATTCTGCGCGCGAACTTTTATCAATATACTTAATTCATTTTTCCTAATTGAATACATATTTCCTCATCACATCATTAACGTCAATTACATAAGTTTCTACAAAATCATAATACACATCATAATTCAACTATTAATTTTTAAATCTCTCCTTTCCAGATTATGTTTGTCTACAATAGAAAATGAACTGAACGACTTTTCCCAATACAGGATGTCCTTTTATTGAGTGATTATAAAACAAATAAAGTCTTTACTATATTCAATATACTATTTTACTAACAATCGTCACAACTTATTCTCACTATGTAATTACTCAATATACAGTAAGTTAACCAATATCAATGAAAATAATATGTAATACTATATTGTTAGACTATGTCTTCATACTATAACAGTATATAATATACTCAGCCAATTTCGAAGCACTAGCCGCTGTTTTCACAAGAACAAATACAAAATGTTACGATATTGTTAATGACATATCTTACAAGCGCCACCTTGTGGTAGTTTGTAGAAACTAAAATGGCGACCTTTGTATAATCTCCGATAATAGAGACTATTTTTAATATTATTTCTTAAAACAAAATTATGAAAAGGAGGTATTAAACTATATCTTTATTACAATGTAATGTCAAACATTTATGAGCAAAATAATTGAAAGTAAACAAAAGTAAGAAGTAAAACGTAAAATTCAAGTATAAATGTTATGTGTATATATGTTTCTTAGTTACTCGGTAGTTACACTCGCTTGGATAAAAATTCCAGTAGAATAACATTGGCGTCAATTATCGTGAGGGCTTTTACTTTCGAAGCCATGGACTACCCGGGGGATATACCCTACGTATTCTAAAAGCCCGACTTACACGGAGGACATGCCGTTCAACGACCATAAATGAAGTAGACCTTTGGTGGATAATCGAATTCTGATGCCATGTAAATGTGCCGATAAAAACGGAACCATTATATGAAATCGACTGTTGATTTTTTTGTTCAAACCGATATTAAAGAGTCTTTGCATAAGAATTGCTACCAGAGTTTTCCCTGGGCAATGCAAATTAATGTTGCCTGCATTTTTAGGAGGAAGATAAAATGTTTTTCCTTTGGAATTAAGGAAGCTGTAATTCTCTTTTTTTTGGTTTGTTTTGAAAGAATTTGTTTAAAGCGTTTTTCATGTGAAATCGATTTCTAGAATGTCCTCTAAATGTATTTCGTTGAACATTCTTATATAGATGAATTTAGGAAAGAACAGTAAATACGAAGGTAGTTTGCAAAAATAATATAAAATGATAATTATATTTTCATTATTTGATATTATATTTCGTTAATTAATAATAGCATTATCAGTTAGTATTATTTTGTAAGAATTCGTGAACTTTGGTATAAGCATCAGTCCGTGAGTTCTTGACAGACTTATCCTACAAATTGTGTAATATAATGAATAATTATATATTGTTGTATCAAAAGAAACAAAGACAGAGAATTAAAAATTTAGAGAAAAATAAAATACAAAACTAATTACAAATACCTAGGATTGAAACAATTGGAAAAAATAAATAACCTCCAAACAATGGTAAGAATCAAAGAATGACGTAGATTTTTCTTGAGGCACCATAAGCAAAACGGCAATAAGGCCAATGATAAGATATGCACGAAAAACAACAATATTAACTATAAAACCCGAAGAGTCCTTAATAATCATTCATAAGGAAATATCAAAGATAATATTTGTGAATAAGTATATAAAAACACAGATATAAAAGTGGTAGGCATGATCTAAAATGTAATATTCAAAAACACAAATAAAGAAAATAACACATTGGTTATCTGTATAAAAAAGACCCAAACGGAGGCACAAGAAGGTGGAAAATCAAATGCTAATAATCCAACAAATGGAAAATTTAATTAAAGAAATTACTTACCTCTGATGCAGGAGAAACATCATTGACAAAATATGACGTTATTTTTTAATTCGACTGTTCAACTGTACAATTAAACAAATCGACTTTCAAATGCGAAAAAAATTTAGTTGATTATCCATCAACGGCTTTGATGGAACACACTCTTAGGAGTGGATACATATTTAATTTTCTTTACAATCATTCTAAGAATCGCTGCGTTCAAGTTTTGTTAACTGATTTAATACTGGATGTTTTTTTTTGTGATAACTGACACCAATGGAATCATTATTGATCGCAAAGCCTTCCATTAAGCATGGCAAAAATATTTGATAGTTTTTTTTAGTATTAAACAAATTTTTTTATAATAGCATAAATTTAAGTGATATAAAAGAATAATAACAATTTGTTTGGTTTACATTAATACCAAGTAACTGATGATCGTTACAAAAGAATTTATTGCAATTCCTTTTTTTTCCAAATTTTAGGGGAATTTTCAGCATCTACCTATCACATTTTAATTTTCAAGTGTCTTACATATGGTTTGGTGATGCTTTTTTGCCTATTACAGAAACAACCTAGTTGTTTAAGAAATTCACGTCGTTTGTAACATTTTCATGTCTTTCATTCTTCGTTTAGATCAGTGGTTCCCAAACTTATTTTGCCTTCTGCCCACTTTGAGAATAAATTATTTTTTAGCGCCCCCATTTTTTCACCTACTCAAAAACCACTATAACTTCAAATTAAATTAATTATTGTGAGCTATATTAGCGGAGATTAAACATTCATTCTAAACGAGACTTTTACTATGGGTTATAGTAAAAGTCTCGTTTAGAATGAATGAGTTAACTTGAGACCTGAGCGTAGTAGGTAGTACACAACGGCGCTCAGGTCTCAAGTTAACTTTTACGGGCTACACCTGCCAATGAGAATGATTATTGAAACGCAACTTTATAGTATTCAGACAAAGTATCTTTTATTCAAAATTCAAAATAAAACAAACATAATCGATTCTAATATAAAAACTAATGTGAAGGATGAATCTGATGCTGTTTAATAAGTTTGTTGATATCAGGTTCCAATTTACTCAAGAACAGCCGCAAGTCACCACGTTCGGTAACGATTTCTCTTTTTAGTAAGCAGCGTTGCTACAGCACTAAATCCACGTTCACACAAATATGACGATGGGAATGCTATCAAGAATCGTTGAATGATTGACCACAATCCAGGGTACAATTGCGGGATCGGTTTTTGTAGCCAAAATTCTTGGTAGCCATTTTTGAACTTGATTTTTATTTCCTCGTTCGTTGTCAATTCTATAAGTTCTTCTTCCAGATGTGGTGATATTGCTGTGTTGACATTTGAAAACGGATCCAACACCCAGTCTGGTATTTCCAAGTTCAAAATATCCTGGTATCGTTCGGTGAAGTCAATGTGGAGCTTTTCCAAATGTTGGCAGTAGGCAAACAAGTCGTCGTTACTGCAGGATACTGATAAATTCGGAAAATTATGAAACTCACGTCTGCCCATATTCTTTTTGTGTAGAAGCAGTTTGGCTGCGAAAGCAGCAACGACATTTTTTGTTTTAATTAAATTTAGTTCAGCGCCTTGCAGTTGGAGATTCATGTTGTTGAACAATTTATACAGGTCTGTCATGTAAGCTATATCATTTTTTGATGTAATGAGCTTGTTGCGCAATTCTGTATCTTTAGTTTCCAAAAACTCTATCACAGAGTCAAACAGGTTGTAAAATCGAGTCAGACAATTGCCTCTTGATAGCCAACGAACTTCGGTATGAAACAACAAACGGTTGAAATCTTCGTCATTAGTAACACAAAGCTGATGAAATAATCTATCATTCAAAGAGCAGTTACGGATTTTATTGACTGCTTTGATGACATATTGCAGTGATTGAAATAGTCGTTCACTTAAATTTCTAGCAACCAAATGTTGTCTATGAATAACGCAATGTACAGCAAGGACATCTGGAATTTTATTTTTTACGTACGCTATGAAGCCTTTATGGCACCCTGTCATAGCCGGAGCGCCATCCGTAGCAACTGATATAATATTTTTCAAGGGAATCTCTTTCTCATCACAAAACTTTTCCAATGTATTGAATATGGTTTCGCCTTTTGTATCGGTCTCTAAATTTCTAGCAAACAATAGTTCTTCACATATTTTCTCATCTTTAATAAACCTCACGTAAGACAGCAACAATGCTTCATTAGTTGGTAAAGTGGACTCATCGAGCTGAATTGAGAATTGACTAGTCCTCAGATGATTGCACAATGATTCTTCTATGTTTCCGGCCATTTCATCAATTCGTCTTTGCACAGAATTATTACTCAAAGGAATTTTTCCGATAATATCTGCGGCCGGTTTATGAAGCACAGTAGTTATTACTTCCTTTATTGCTGGCAAAATTAACACTTCTCCGATGTTGTGTGGTTTGCCTTTTTGAGCAATTAACAAAGAGATGTTGTACGAAGCTCGAAGTCCGTCGTCATCTTGCTTAGCAGCCGCCGAAAAGAGTTTTGCTACACTTGGCCGAGTATTATGCTTCTTCTCTAGGTCTTGAAAATATGCTACATTCTTGTCTTTCTTATCTGGATGCATTTTATTCAAATGATCTTGAAGTCTTGAAGGCTTCATTGCTTCATTCGAAAATGTTTTTAGGCATAGAAGGCACAAAGGCGACGATGGGTTTGTAGGATTTTCAATGAATCCGAATTTAATATATTCCGCACAGTATTGCCGTCTCTTCTTTTTTACTTCCGACATTGTTTTGTTTTGAGAAATACGTAAGTATAAGTGTTGAACTTAAGTACTGCTTATCTATTACGCGCGAAACCGCAAATGAAAATAAAATAAATATTACGTTGTTTATATAGGATTGCATAAGCAGCACGCACCGACAGGAATAAGACAAACATGCATAAACTCGTTTATCTCATTCGACGCTCAATCGTACTCAACAAGTAAGAACAAGTATTCTATGAACCAGCCGATTGATACAGTTGCCTTTTTATTTGTTTGTTTGTGTCTCTTTTCGTTTCGAAACGGAGCGACCGATTGATATGTTTTTTATTTTATTTATTCAATAAAACAGGACAGATATATGAACTACTCGGAGAGAAATATCGAACCGAGTTGGATTGAGCAATCTCTTAATTAATATTAGTTGATGTTCACAAGCTGTAGTCGAGAGTAGGGATGGGACATCGGTGGGTAAACATCGATATCAAACATCGATGTTAACATCGTTGATCAACATCGATGGTTGCAAAATATCGACTACCAAACATCGATGTTTTTAAACATCGATAATTATATTTATAGATTTATTTTTTGGCAGTTTAACAAAAACTTTATTATAACTTAATTAATTTACGTCCTTAACAAAATGATAGACGAAGAAGATATCACTATTCAAAAAAAAATAATAAAAGAAATATATACATTTATAATATGTAGTTAACTTTAGAAACTACTCAAAAAAAACTATATAAAAAAACAATATTATGCAATTACGCATGAAACAACCACATGACTTAAATCGTCTGATACTTAAAAAATATATACATTTACGTGTATCAAAGCTTTTTAAGAGAACGATTTTTATTTGGGATTTTATAGTCTTGCATTTTTTTTTGACTACGCTGGCAAATACCGAGATACATATGGATATGGTTTTATATTTCTGATGTGTCATCTTGCATTTAATACGTGTATCGTCGTGTATGATTGTACGCACTAGGGAATTTCCCGAAGAAGTATACATCGGTAATGTCTATCTCCCTTCTTTTTCTATGAAAATACGTTTACCTCCTTCACTTATTCTGCATGCATACATAATTTAACTTTTATTCTGCACATTAAAAGTACTATAAATTTATGTATTTAATTATATATTATTTAAATATTTATACTGAGTAATATTTAAAAGAGCCTAAAATGAAATATTCGAATTTATATGATATAGCACTGTGTAATTTAAATACTTCTTTTATTCGTAGACAATTTTACATCCTCGTAGCCTGTATGTGAGCTGTTAATTTGGAAACATTTTTGTATTTGTCAACAGAGGACGCTGTTTTATTTTGTGATTAGTGCAAATACATTTTGTCAAGCTTAAAAGTTCGATGTTCACTATATTTCTTCTAACATCGATAGTTTATCGATAAATCTAAATTGCAAACATCGATGCAAAAACATTGAACATCGATCCTAAAATATCGATGTTCAATGAACATCGATGTTTATCGCCCATCCCTAGTCGAGAGTCGAGAGCTCAGTCGGTGTCTAAGAGTCCTCCTAGATTCTAGATGAAATTACAAATCGCCCCCTAAGCCTTTACACAACGCCCCCATTTTTTTTCTGGGTCTCTTACCGCCCCCCTTTAGACCTGCAGCGCCCACAAGGGGGCGTTATCGCCCACTTTGGGAACCTATGGTTTAGATGAAAGCATGTAATATAAGAGTTGAATGTGGTAATGTATCATGTTCTAAAATAGTGTCATAGATCTAATCACTATATACCTTAGAGCAACTATACGTAGTGTTTATCATGATCTCTGTTTTATTATAACCAATAATTATAAGGGGCTTCTTCTTATCACCGTCAGATACTTCACCACTGTCATGTATAGTTGATAGCAAGGTTACGTATTTCCTTTTTGGACTGTGCTAACTTGGCATTATCTTAATAACTGCCATAATTTAAAACAAATCTATAATCGGTGATAATTTATCAACCAAATTTTGATTTCTTATAATAATATTAATTATTGGGAATTGTCGTTAACTTTTTTTTGTCATCGTTTTATTGAATGTTGGGCATCTATATTCAGCAGATTTGTAATTTCTTCCTTATGAGGTTTTTAAACAATCCAACAAAACTTGGAGGAACTCTTTGGCATCCACATTTTTCCATAATTCTCCATGCTTCTTTTGAACACCTGCATTAGTCCTAGGAACAATTTGGTTTAAAATATTATCTTTAAAAAATAATGTAAAACTTTTGCTAATTGTGACTACGTTTTGCGTAGCATTTCTTGTTGACCCTTCTTCTTGAGGCATAACATTTCGTAGTTGTTGATGTCACCTACTTCGTGTTTCTGTTTTTAAGTACAACTCTTTAGGTTTCTTTCTCGATCTGCCATAACATATAAATATTTTCTGTTACTTTTGTAAATATAAGCTAGAAATTTACACACAAAAATCTTGTTAGTCATTATTATCACTAGATGTAGATCCCGTATCAGAAGCATTTTTGATGTAAAACTGTCATTGCACTTCTGTAAAGTCCTCTTGATCGCTAGCATCTGCATTGACAGCCACAATTCTGATTACTTTTACCATCACTCCCACATTCTTCAAACCACTGTCGTAATATCTTCGGCACTTTCGTCAGTAATGCAAGCCAAACTTCATCCAGTCATGATTACTGAACGAAAGAACAAGAGCAGCAGTACGAATGAATGAAAGCAATTATCAATAGTTTGATAAATAGGGAAAGCACATGGCAAACAGAAAGAAGTAAAAGAATTCGGGATTTTCTGTAAAAATACTGAAATTCTGCTACCCCCAAGCACTTTATCCTCCACAAACGTTTAGTCATAATGAAAATAAATCTCAAAATAATTGAAATAAATGCTTTCTAGCAAAATTATGCAGACTACAAAAATTGCGTTACCGCCAAACTTGACAAAAGGAAAAACCAAATGTCTTCAGAATTTTAAGTAAGATGGTTATAATAGAAAACTCTTTTTACAGGAAGCAACAAGTCCTCAGTGTCTCCGTGGTATTATGAGAATTAATGAAGAAACATTGTAAAAGAATATTTATCAATGGTTTGCCGAATTTCGTCCTATAGTGATTCCTTGGACATCGTAGACTGGATTGCATTTCATTTTGCATGAAAATTAGCTGTGACTAAGATCTGGTCAGTGGGTTCAGCATAAAATGAGCAAAGCTAAAAGAGTGATTGTGTTAATTGCTGTAAGGTAATGTTTAAAGAATTTGACTGCGAAACTACAAAATTCTTATACAACATCCTTCCAGATAACTTAAGTGGAATACTCAATTGTTTCCGATTTATAAGAATAAACCATAAACAATGCAACATTCCATTGTTTGAGTGCTCACTAGGCACTTGCAAGAAAATGATTGTTTATTTCTCTGGTTGTATTGAATATATCTTAAGAATTCCTCTAGAGAATGTAAGAATAGTTAATGCTGAATAATATACAATAATTTGTTTACCACAAGTCATCGCCTAAATCATTCGTCATCGTAACAATGCCAACTCCAACGAGGCATTTCAAATAATTGATTTTGGCACAAGAAAGGCGCCGAACTATTGTTCCCATTGTCGAAATTCCAACTAGAAACAGATCTTTTTGCCTTAGCGAAAAACAGCTTTTTGCAAATATCTCGCAAATTATGCATTCTATACAGATTTATCTTTTTATAAAAAGTTTCAAAATTTCGACCGGGAGTGACACACTTACTCTTATCGAAAAGCAGTTTATTGTAAAAATTTCTAAAATTATGCATTCTAGAGAGGCAATAACAGTATTTTGAGCTAGATATGGGATAATTTCTGTATAACAAAATTTTCAAAATTCGTACCGGAAGTAACACTTTCTCATAGATGTTTATTTTATTAAAAAGGAACAGAATTTAAAACTTAATTTGGAAGAACTTTGTATATACATTTCAAAACGTGAGGTGCCACACCTTTTTTTTTTACTCTGAAATAATGAAAGAAAAAATAATCTAAAATTTTACAATTTTCTAAATTGGTTTCAATGTTATTTGTGATGTGGAAAATCAAATAGAAAATCAGACATGGAGCATGAGAAAAATATGGAAAAAATTCCATCGCTGTTAATTTCAAATAAATTGATATTCAAAGTTATCACTGTAGATGTCGTTTGTATAAAATATTGTAAATCATTTTTAAGATTGGTTTTGATATGGTCCATGGGATAACAACTTTGAACAATTATAACCAGGTTTGCAATTAATCACCCTTCTAACTATACCATATCCAAAAAATCATTTTACGCTAATTTTATCTGAAAAAACATATGGCAACGTTGTACTGAATTTACACACAAACCACTTTAACTTAAAAAAATATCGAAATAAAAATTGTTTATTATTGTCATTTTGACGTTCTCCAATTGTCCTGCTTATTTTAACCCTCTTACTACCTTAGTTCTTAGCTGTATTTTCCGTTGATTAATTCTATAGTGTCTTTGGTAATTTTCGAGTATTACTCTTGCGTTGGTGTATTTTTTTAAATTTATGTTAAAATGTTTTCAAACGACGAATATGCAGACTTGCATTTGGTGCTGGTGGAAACAATGCTGCTGCTGCTAGAGTCTGTCGCAAAAAATATCCTCTGAAAAGACATCCTAGTAGTAATGTCTTTAAACATTTAGACCGTAGAATAAGAGAAACAGGAAGCGTATTACCAACAGGTGCCTTTTATAAGGATAGACGTCGCACATACGGGTATTTGAGCATTCTACGGGGCCAAAATTTTTTAAGCTTAGATTGCTTCTAAACGGTATAAAGGATACAACAATAGTGTTTGTAACTATATATATATATTTATTTTATGAAAAATATGGTTTAGGAAGGAAAAAATTACAAATTAATCTTCTTCAGAAATAAATTCCCCTTCATCGTTTTCAGATGGAAGAATCATTCGGTTTGGCTATGCTGGCAGAAGCATATTGATGGTTTCAGAAAAAAACAAAGTAAATTTTCTTTTTTTAAAAGTGGCTATACTACTGAGCAAGGGATCTGAGCTCAAGAGGACTCGGTTGGATGTATCTTTATTACAGGACTCTCTAGAAAATTTCCTTGAAAATTCTTGGCGATATGTCATAAAATGCTTGTTACGCGCTTCTGCTGCCTCCTCAGATAATTGAGCAATAGGTAGCAATGCATTTTTTATTATGACTGCTTCGTGAATTAGTATCTTCTACAGCCCAAATTCAATAGCTTCAAGATATTTGTTTTTTATTATCCAGTTGGTTGAAGTCTTTGGACGTCGCACCACAGATGTAGCAACGATTCGTAGATGTTGTGCCAGTAACTGCGTTGCAGACTTTTCCGTCAACCATTGTCATTATGAACAGATGTTTAACGAAAAACTTTTTTCCATCAATATCAACCTCAGCTGCTATTAAAGAGTTTATGGAATTTTGGACGTACTTCATCTCTTCATATGTGATATCAGTATTCTCTTTCACAAAACGGAATCTAATTGGGCGGCAGAACGGTGGAGAAGAAGGTGTTGGGTTTTCTCCCAATACTCTTTCAGAGTCCTTAGTTTTCACAAACTAATCGCACAGGTACAAAGCAGCTCTTCCTCATTAAATTTTTGGTTGAACTGTGATTGCTGCGACCCATCGCATCCCCATTTACATATAATTTTTAATGTATCCCTTTCTTGCTCTAATATTGTTGATAACACCTCTTCAAGGAATTCAGATAAGCGTTTAACGGTAATATCGATTAAAGATTGCAATTGGCTTTCGGCGTTGGTACTCGTCACTGTGCATGCTTCTCGGAGCGGATAACACTTTTTTTGCTTGCTGTATTAAACAACACGGGAAGAACTTTTTATTAGTATTTCGAATTACTTCATATTGTCCTCGTGTTAAATCAGCATCTATAAACATTTTCAATGTTTGGAACGGTGTCATACGCAAAGCGTTTTCACTTTTGGAAGTGGCATATGCTCTTTTGTATTTTGTTGCTCGTGTTGGGGTGCAAGTAATATCTTGTAGTACATCGGAAGCATTTTTTTTTCCAGATTTACTTAACTCAACTTGTGCTCTGTGACCAATAATACCGTCTTCTAAAGTAGAACGAAGCTCCTCTGTTTTCCTTCTTTTACTCGTGTCACTGGACCCTCCAAACGATATTCGAGGCCGACCTGGTTGAAATTGCGTAACCACCGGAATTTCAAATGTTCCTTCTAACCACAGGTGATTGTTTTTGAGAAAAAGGTCTTACTTTTTATGTGTTTTGGTCCATCTTGATTTCACTTCGGATTTGAAATGTGCGAAACTGCGTTTAAATTTTTTATATTGGTCTTCAGTGAATTCTTCACGCGACAAAAGTTGGTCTTTTAAAGCAATTTACTTTTTGTTCGAAATTTGACTTGCTGTAAGTTTTTATGAGGTCGAATAAGTATTTGCGGGTCACTATCCGTACTCCCGAAGTACCCACTGCTCCTGAAATAAGCAAAATGTTGCTTTGTAGTACATGCAACATCATTCACATATTCAGACATTTTCGTAGGAAAAAAATTAAGTACTGAGATTTTGCTTATCGGCGCTTTTCCGCGGCAAACTTTTTGATTATCTACTGCTCGATACTCTAAAGTTCTAATATTAATAAAAAAGGCCACCGGATCTATCCCGATACTGTAAGTAATACGTTGATCAACATAAACTTCTCTGAAAAATCATGCTTATTATAGATGTTACTTTTACGTCATCAAAAGAGTACATTTATAGAATAAAATAGAAAAAGCAATATTGCAGTAAAATAGAAAATTACCTGTAGAATCAGAATCCATCACTTTTCCGCACAAAATTAACGTAGAAAAATAATTATTCACTTTAAAAGTTAAGGTTTTCACAAAATCGCCGAGAAGAGTCACGTATGCTAGGTTTGATGACCAAATTTCTAATGACGCTGTCAGCACAGCGTGCACGGGAAAAGGGTGGGAGTTGCTGCGTATTATTCGCTGGAATGTCCCCTGACTTAGGTAGTTGATTTAAGATGGTTTTTCCATTTTTGTGAAATTCACTTTTGGCCGCCTAGAATGCTCAAATACCCGTCTGTGCGTCGTCCAAAGACTACAAGGACTCCTGAAGTATAAGATGCCGTTTTAAATTTATTAGCAGGCAATCCAACAATATCAACACGTGAACTCGATAATATACTAGACATATCAGACAGTTCGGTTGGCCGAATAATTAAGGATGAGCGGTTTCACAGTTATCATTACAGTAGAGTTCAAGCTTTATTATCTGAAGATTTTCCACGTCTTGAGAATTTTTATAACTGGTCTTTAGAACAAATACAAGGAAATCCTCAATTTTAAAGAAATATATTGTGGACGGACGAAACTAATTTTTCAGGAGATGAATTTTACAGTAAGCGAAATTTACATTCATATGCTTTGGAAAATCCTCAGGTATTTAGAGCAGCTAACCACTAGCATAGGTTTAATGTAAATGTCTGGGCAGGTATTATCGGGAATCGGTTAATTGGGCCAGTCATTATTTCTAACATTTAGAATATTTGGGTAAATGGATTTCAAAGTTTGATAGATGAACTTCCATTGGCGGTAATCAATAATATGTGGCTACAAATGGATGGTGCACCTGCTCATCATGCTGCACCGGTGAGAAACTCGTGAGCAATTTGCCAAAAGGTGAATAGGAAGAAGTGGAGCCTTCTGTTGGCCAGCTAGGTTTCCAGATCTTACCCCTTTAGATTTTTTTTTTTTTGTCACATTAAACAATTGGTGTACAGAACACCAGTTTTAAATTATACAGATTTAACTAACCGGATATTAGAAACTATAATCAACAGATGGAGAAATGCTAGAAAGAGTGCGGGGGAATATATTTAGAAGAGAGGAAATTTGCAGAGATCAGCATGGAGATAATTTACTATTATAATTTCATCTCGTTGACTCTTTTGACATTTATCGTATTTGTCATTGGCACTAAATCTTTTAATTCCATGGATACGGGCAACTCTAGTACCTTCCATTATTAGGATGAATAAAACGTGTTACGAAATTTACCTTTACAAAAAAGCCAATATCCTCTTGAAAGAATTTGGAATTTTTTAAATATTTTTTCCGTGTTCCATTATCACTACTTCAAACCATAGTGTGGACCTGTTCCGCGAATTTTGAGACACGTTGTATATATATTTTTAATTTTGTTTCCTATGTAACAATATTTTTTTATTTTTTGTTGACGCATTTGTATCTTACTACTGTCAAAGAATTCGTCTGATATTTATATCAATCCTATATTTTAAATTAGAAATTCACAACATTTAATACCACTAACCTATTGAAGAATTGCACGAAAAAGATAAGAGAGTTCGATAATATCAAGCATTCCTTGAAAACAAAGTGTCGGCATGTGCTTTTCAGACGTAAAATACATTATCTTTTAGTCCCTACATAACATATTTTCGCTTCTTTTAAAAGGACTAGTTGTACGTTTGAACAAAACATTCTAACAAAAAAATTGACACTTCCGCTACAGACGGATGACGGCTGCTTTAAAACCTTTACCTTGTCGTAGGTAAAATTAGATTAAAGATAATGTAGTCCTACCGCTCTTATACCTAAGTGAGTTATTAGAAGGCTCGCTGACATATTGTATTTGACAGGTCTTCAGATATTGCTTAATGACCACTGCTTATGTACTTCTGTGGTATAATAAATAGAATTCAATATGTAAGAGTACAGAATTACATTTAGGGTTATAAATCATTCAACACTCTTTTTCTATAATGTATTATTATGTTATACTACTACTTGAATAATTCTTTTATTATGATTGATTGAAATTTTAAATTTCATTTTGTTTATTTTGGTGTGTTTCTATTTAAGCAGAAATATATTTAATTATTTCAATTTTTGAGATGACATATATTATAACCGAAATACTCTTAATGTACTACATGTAGTACACCTCGTTATTCCCTCATTTTTTAATACTCGCCTACTTGAGTCATTGTTGAGCAACACTACACATTGATTTGGTATCTAGAAAAAAAGTGCGATCGATAAACAATCACAGTACAGCCATATTTGACATAAATGGAGGTATATGAAAAGTTAGGTTACTCAACAAAATGGATGACTATAGTGTGCGTTTTGTGTGGTAAGCTATTTTTATATTCAAATCTAATTAGTGATATCAATATATAGTCAACTAAAGTATCTTTCAAATGCCGTATCAACATTTTTAGCGTTCATAATTTTTGTTCCATGTAGTTCGTGTTTATTGATGGTTATGTAAGATATCAGGCAATATTTGGATCTTTGTTCAAGGTGATTAACTTTGCAGGAGGAATTTGCTATGTTAGAAAATAATAATGATGAAGAAAGAAATAGCTAATACAGTCGAAGATATAACCATTTGATCTCCCGTAAATGACTAAAGCGAATTGATAGATGAAGGTTAGAGCGAAGAAGAGAGCTTGTCTAGGTATAAATAATTTGCCAGAATCTCAATTTCAAACACAAGTTGAATACAATTTTCAGCAATTTGAAGATCTTGCTAGAAAAAATGAAAAGGGTCATGAAAACAACGAAGAATCAAAAAGAAGAGTTGAAAAGTGTATACAAGACGATTTGTCCAATATGAAAAACAATTTTGATTTTATTCTTGATAATGCGGTGCAATTTTCTACTCGTGCACTTGTAATATTTTCAATTTTTTTTCACTACTATATTTTAGAAGTAAGGTATGCTTAACAAAAAATAAAAAAGACAATATAGAACAGTGCAAGTCAAAAAGTGGATATATTTAATTACCTACCACGCAAAAGAGTATATTGGGGAAGAAAAATAAATGAACGGATTAGAGTTGGTCACCGTAGAAATGTATCGGGATAGATTTGAGTAGATTTTATCACAATTTTATTTGAGCAATATCGAATAATTTCCGCCCAATGATAGATTCGCTAAGGTAAATTGGAAAAAAATACATGGAGAAAGCTACATGTGAAAAGATGAACTCGACTGATGAAGCCCTATTTCAACCGCGCTGGCTGTAAACATTTCATCCGAAACAAACCTATGGGCTACGGGTATCAGCTAGGGGTAGGTACAGTTATATTAGGCTGCATCAATTGGTTCGGACCACATCAGGGTGCCTCTACGGATATTAGTCTGAATCGGGAGTAGAAGAAGTAGTAGTTTTGGAATATGCCGATGCCTTCGCAGAAATTGGTCTGATCACAGATTTAATATTTTTTTGATAATCTCTTCATGTCTATAACACTAATCATTTAGTAGGAAGCCATTTAATAGACTTTAAAATGATGAAAAAACAATACAGACATTCATTTAATTTCAAGAAGATATGGGAGAAAAATATAATAGCTGCCAATGGGACTAATGTTGCCTTTTGTTCAATTTTTTTTTTGGTGTAGTTAGCTTCGATAAAGCATTACTACCAAAAAGAAAATAAATCTATCCGGCTAAGTATCTATGACAACATAATACGTTATTTTTTTCATAAAATAAATTTTGCAGGTGGACCAACCCCAACATGTCCGTCGTTGATCGTTGATAGTTTCAAATAAATAAAATTTATAAAACTGATCCAAACCATTTATCTTCTCCTACGGAAGTGATTTAACAAAACATAACATTTCTGAAATGCAATAAAATATTTAGGCATATCTGGGTTAATATGCTCTTTTTTTATATTGATAGATAGATTAAGAAACTTAGTTTATGGACAATAGTTATTGAAAAAAAAGTAATTTCTAATATACTAAATTATACTCGTCCCTCAGGGTTGAATTTTTGCATGAGTTGAATTTGATAGAGATTATATTATCATGATACATATCTAATGTTCAGTTATCCGATTTACGTAATTTTCCAATACCACCAATCGAGATGTATTTTGAGTGACCGTCATGAATAATAAAATATTTAGTCTCTGACTTCAATAGTGTTTGGATGTCCAGGTTTTAAAATACCGATCTTTAATATCACATGTTTTTGGAAATTTAGCTATGCTACCTGAGCTCTAGTTTTTCCCCACATCCGATGAGAATTTAGAAATGACATCAGAGCAGTTTGTTCTCTTATATTCTTTTGACCCTTTTACAAGTACTATACATCATCTATACTTTCACATCATAGCACAGTTCCAAACGTATTTGATAACTTTTTCGCCACATGGTCAATGCTCTGTTGAAAGCGTTTGCCGTTTTCTCATTTACAGCACCAAAATTGAATCTAAAAAAATGATGAAACAAATAGTGCAATTTAATTGACATTATAAACCAGACACATGGTAACATTGTAATAAATTCTCTATTAGTTGCAAATAATTTCCACTTTTTCAATAACCCGGAAAGGAACTAAAGGCATTAATAGCATATAGTTTTTCAGGAACCATTGCATCTACAAGTTCATAATGTAACACCTTACAAATTTGAGGTTTTAGAAGATCAGAAGGCATCAACATCTGCAAAAAACCTATGAAATATTTGTTTTCCGGTGATATTAATGGTTATAGATCTCTTTATAATTGCTTGGTGCACATTTCAAATACAAGAACCTGATAAATTTCATTATTGATATGTAAAATATTTTATTGTGTAGACATGAATTATATCAAGTAACAAATGTAATTCAGTCAGAGTTGTAAATCGAACAAAATATAGCATTTTTGACTACAGATTCTTCCACTTTTCAATAATGAAATTCCAATTCTATTTTGCAGTGTTGGTACTATTCTTTTGTTGTAATCTACAGCTTAGCATATTACATGTGTAGCATGTATCAACACTAGGTCAATTGAAATTTAGATTTTGGACATCATTTTTGAAAGATCTCCTATAAAATTCGTGGCTTATAGAATACCTCTTCCATTTCCAAAAACTGCTTTTGATAGTTGGTGAAAACGTAATTTAAGACTTAGAAACTCAAGATTTGGCGGTAACGTAGTGTGGATATTGATGTATTATTTGACGGTTTGCTCATAAGAACGTTTGCCAGTGCGTGGAATTGCATCAATTTTTTCTTCTTTATTAAACCAATCGAAAATTTTTACCAGCAATGTTCTTAATCGTCTTTCTTGTAAATTTGTCCAAAATTTCCAGTGTGATTGGAAACTGTGTGTGATATGGGAATTTGTTTTTCTGTTTTCCGAGGCACTTGCGCCCAGTGCTTATTTAGTCCGTTAAATACTTTTGATTTATAGTTTTCAGCATAAAATCTCTCAAAAAGTTCAAGATTCTTCTCATATGCTATATCTATATGATTTTTGCAGTCATTATACCATTCATACGCAGCTTGTTAACATTTTCTTATAAGCAAATGATTTCTAAATAGACTTACTGTGTAAGTGGATTTTGAATCAAAACTACTGTTTTAACGTTAGCCAATTCTTTGATAATATGACTACAAATTCGGTCTATAAACCTTCTATGCCTCTTTTTTGATTAATTTTCGTATTTCCTAATATAACAAATCAAAGCGAAATTTTATCCTGTCGTTACAATCTTACTTAAATTACACCTATTAGAAGATAGCGCTCAACGCTATCTATATTATCTTCTGCGGAGCTTGTAATTTACATGGCACTATAAAACATTGCAGAGGTATTATTGATGTCATGTATAAGCATTCTAAGCAAATAATAAGACATTTATGTACTTAGTGCATTTAATACTTCGACTCCTAAATTATTTCATATGTGACAAACAGAACACATCCAACGGAATATGTTGATCATAATTATAAGTAATAGTAACTGACATAATTGGTAAATTAAAAGTAACACAATTTTGCTCTTATGCCATTTACGAATAATATAAATACGTTAGGTAGCTAAACTAGAGTTTATCTATAAGTATCACTTAAATATATTACTCATAGGAAATAATATATATCCTGTGATATACTAAAATTATACATATGAAACAAAACATATTATTAAAAAAAAGTTTTCACATTTTTCAGTGCCTGCCCTTCAATTTATGGTTTATTCTGCAAGAGATATACAGGAATTACTATCAAGTGAGTGTTTTATTATGTCAAAGAAATATTTTATTACTTTAATAACAAAAATATACGTTACAGAGGCTAAAACTTGACATGAAACAGTCATTTATTTGAAACGTTCATTGTTTATTTACTTTGACATTCCTCCCACTGTGGTATAAAATATTAATGAAAATATATAAAAGTATATACCTATTTCATATAACTTGGAAGATTTTTGTTTCTGTGCCGTTTACATTATTTGCTGAAAATATTATACAAACAATATAAATTGAATTACTTAATATAGAAAATAAGTGGACTTTTATTATATGACATAAGCATGAATATAAATTATAAACTTATTTTATATATCAAAACCCTCCTAAATGTAATTTTTTATTATTTGGACGTGTCAACTAGTACTGAATTGTATCGAAATGTACAGAAATCTGTGGTAGGGACGGTATATCTGGTCAACAGTAATATTACCAACATTTCCGACTACATTTTACCACGAAATAAATAAAAGAAATATTCAAATTGTTTATATATAAGTTTGACTATACATTAAATTTGTTTGTAATAGAAAATGCATTTAGAATATAAAAGCAGATATATTTAAAATATTTGTGTTAAATATTATGACCTCTTATTTAATATTTCTTGTAGTGGTTTATGTACTTTAGGTGTTGAAACTGTTTAATTGTAATACAAGTAATGTTTTATTGAAAACTAAAATGTGTTAAATATAATGATGTATCTGCTTTTCTTAAAAAAATGTATAAATATTTTTATTCTCAATAAACGAATGCTTCGAATAATTGAAAACTATATTCTTGCCAATCGGCACCGATATCCTTAATTAGCATATCCTGTCAGCTAACCAATCAAAGCACAAATCATATTAACGTATTTTATTATATTAAGAAAGAGGTGTTAAAAATGACATGCCTATGGGAGCGCGATATTCCATGAAATGAAATATTTTGTTGTGTCTGCAGGCGATTCTTGAAACATGAAACATATTATATAAATAAAAAATTCAAATAATATATTGTATAATAGTTAAATCAAAATAACACACTTGAATAACGTTCTACCAACATTTATTTCTACTGTTTCGCAACGTACTTTACCTTATACCATTTTCGAATCTAAACTGTGATGTAAGAATACCATAGTTTAGTTTCGAAAGTGTTATATCTGATGTGAATTTCACAAATCTGAAAATACCGTGCATATAAGTACGCGAATTATATTAGTTGTTATGAGAAAGTTGTTAAATAGATTGATACAATCGAAATGACAGCTTTTTAGGTTCCTTGTACTTAGCAGGTCTTCTGACAAGTGGCAGACAGTTCTAAAAGGTTTATGATCAACTGATGATTTGAAAAATACTATGTCTATTAGGAGATTCAAGATTTTGTAGCGGTGTTGTAGGTTCGACGATAAAAGTACTATAGAAAAAAGAAAAAACACATCTGAATGGTATGGTAACAATAATAACATTTGTATTTTTTGTAATTTCAATTATATTTTTAAATTTTTTAATAATGTTTGTTATATTACAACTATCATAACAATAATTCATATCATTTGTGCCAGCCATTATTATAACAGAATCAGTTTTCGTAAGATGATTTATTTGTTCTTTCAGTCTAGAGATTACAGCATCAATTCCCGCATTAGGCTTGATTTCACCAATAATCCAAACATTTTCTTTAAGATGTTTGTCCATTAATTGACTATAATGTCGAGCATGGCTATCACCAATTATAATGACATTTTGTTCAACGAGAGACTTTCGAATCTTTGCTTCATTTTTATTTAATTCATTAAATCTTTCCATTGAAGTGGCTTCAGATTCTACTATTTCCGTTGGGATCTGTATATCGCATTTCAGTTCTTTATTGTTTAATTCTATTGTCAGTTTTTCAATTTCGTTTTGTTAACCAATGATAACATACTCTTTACTTTTAATATTGTCAAGTGCACCTTGTAATTTATTTCTTAATTCGTTGCATTCGTCCCTTGCCCTTTGAAATAAATTATCTAAGATCTGTTATTAGGTAAGCCTCATCAACATTTTTTTCATCATTACTATGACTAACAATAGCTATATAGCCACTGTTATTAAATTTTTTCTTTGTTTCCTTACTAGATTTGTTTACCATATTTGCTATATTTTTTTGCGATCTTGTTTCGGATGGCATCTTTTTTCCTTTTCTGTGTTCGGTATCAGAAATCCTTTTACAACAAAGGCAACACGAGGACAAATCGCACTATTTTGATTTTATTTATTTATTTTTGCTCCTGTGTAAAACATGAAAATATATCTATTCCAGTGCGATGTATTTTTATATTTCATTTATGAATCCAGCACTTTCGTTCACTTTCATGCTTTTCCTTTTATTTTTTTACGATTTTTTCTTTTCTGCTATTTTTATTTATCAATAAATAGTACAACTACACAGGTCACTCGCTCGCAATAATCGACAGGTTCTTTCCCATTTGCGAATTGTTCTACCTCCTTATCAACTGATGTTAATGACTGTATTCCATCAACTAATATGCTACAATAGATGAAAAACTTGAGTAATATAGGCGAAAATGTTCTTTCACGCAACATATACCTTTAAAATATATATAAAAAAGTATTTGTCCTATTAGATTACAAATTATTTTGAGCTTTAATCTAAAATGTTTGCATGTGGGAAAGCAGCCTGATGGATCCTTAGAAGTTAGCAATACATCTACTCTCTTAACACAACTTGATAAACATTGGTGTTCATTTCAAAACTTCGCATCCTAAATTTCTAGAAATCTGGATATCTATTAAGATTTCCCTGAAACACGTAAGAAATATTATCGTGGGGGCGATTACTTGATGAAAAAACTGACTCACTCACTTTAACCCCTTGCTCCCGGGAGCGGTCCCATTAAAAACCTTAAATGGAAAGGGGTATCGAGTAATATGTCATTTTAAAAGTCTTTTGAAACAGCACATTTTGGCGTAGGTTTTTTTTAAATCTTTTTGTATCTCTAGCTAGTCGATCTATTTAAAGAGCAACGGAAGAAACTTTTATTTATTGTTATAAACCCAAAGTTATTAAAATAAAATAACAATAATGGTTTACAGTTTGCAAGAAAGTGTTGAAATTGTATTAACCCATTATGTACTAGCGTGTCATATATGACACGTAAAAGTTTTAATTTTTTAATCAATAATTTAAATAGTTATTAACAAATCTGTGACTGTTAATCAATGTGGGTAGGTGGGGTATTATGTTGTATACCAGTAAGGCGTTTCATGTTGACGTTGGTAATGCTGTATGCTACATCTAAATTTGTTAGGTTATGTGAATATACGCAAGATGAGTTGCTCTAAAGGGTAAGTAAATTTATGTTCAATTGTTTTTAAAAATAAATATTATTACAAGTAATCTTTAATAGAGTGTAAGTAATAGATTGTTTCTACATACTAATTCATTGATATTATAAATTAATTTTTATCTCAATAAGGTGTTTTTGTTGACGTTCCATATATGGCACTCTAGTCTCCTACAATACTTGCATTATAAATTTGTGATAGAATCTAGCTGTTGGTTATTTTTAGATTAACTGTGCAAGAAATTGCTGATTTATTGAAATCTGAAGATTTTTGGAAAGATTTTGAAAATGACACTGTACAACCTGTGTGTATTGAACCTCCTCAAAATAGAAATGAGTCAGACGAAAATTCAGATGACGAATCCGTTGGGCTTTTAGATAACTTAACAGAAAGGCAATTACAAGCGCCTGCAGAAATTGTTATGGTCAGTGGGAAACGGATTGGGTGTAGCGATGATGACGAAGATGGAATACCCCTCAGCCACTTCTTAAATAAAAAATCAAGGTCATATAAATGGCTCAAAGGTCAGGATTTGCCCACTGAAAACAACAGAATATTTCCTGAAAATAATTACGCACAGTACAGAAATATGTCGCCACTAGAACTATTTGAATTATTTGTGAACGAAGAAGTTATACAACTGTTAGTCGTAGAAAGCAGTAGATATGCTTTGTTCATAAATTATCCTGATCCGAAAATATCGCCGGAAGAAATGAAGTGCTTCTTAGTTATCCTAATTGCCTCTGGTTATGATAAAAAGCCAAACAAGAAAAACTACTAGGATTCGGGGGAGGATATGAAAAATACTGCGGTTTAAAATTCCAAGCGACGGGATCCATTCATTCAGATTATGAGATTTCTTCATTGCGCGGGTAACACATACCTTAATCTTTAAGACAATATGACAAAATTGAGACCTTTGATAAAAAAAATAAAAGAGAACTTTTTGACATATTACTTACCCGACCAGGAAATTGCGTATGATGAGAGCATGATTGAGTATTATGGCCGTCACGGATGCAAACAGTACATCCGTGGCAAACCAATTCGATTTGGATATAAGGTATGGTGCCTAAATTCTAAAAGTGGATACCTTATAAATTTTGAAGTTTATCAGGGCTCCATACCAAATTTTAATGCAGAGCGCCAAAAAGAATTGGGAAAAGCCACTGCACCACTAATTAAACTCTATCAGGATATGTCCAACGAAGTAAGATCTTTGCCCTTTAGACTTTATTTTGACAATTTATTCACTTCCATGAATATTTTGAAGTTTTTGAAGAATGAAGGATATAATGCAACAGGAACTGTTAGACAAAATCGCTTTCCAAAGACCTGCCCTATACGCACAGTGAATGAAATGAAAAAAAAACATATCGTAGAATTTATGACTATGCTGTGACAGAAGATAAATCTGTAGTTGTCGCACGCTGGATGGACAATTCTGTAGTTACTGTTGCTTCTACAATACATGGAGTTTTTCCTATATCAACCGCAAATAGATATTCTGCCGCAGTAAAAAAAGAGAATTGGCATACCAAGACCAAGTTGTATTGCCAAAAATAAATCGTTTCATGGGCGGTACAGACCAAGTGGACTCCAATATAAACGTTTACCGCATAAGTATAAGAGGAAAAAAGTGGTGGTGGCCAATTTTCACATGGATCATTGATGGATCCATACAGAATGCTCGGATTTTATACAAATATCAGAACCCCGATACACCGCAGCTAGTTTTCAGAAGAGAAATGGCACAAACTTATTTGAAAAAGTATCAAACATTACCAAAATCAGCTGGTCGACCTTCAACATATTCACAAGAAAGTAGAGTTTCGCTGGACATAAGGTATGATAAAATCGATCATTTTGTCAATATGTTCCGAATAATAAGAGAAGAGGTTGCGCAGGAAATCACACTATTGCAAGTGTTGTAAGAACTCAATGTTCAAAATGTAATGTAGGTTTATGTATTACTTGTTTCATTGATTATCATTCTAAAAATTAATTTAAAATAAAGTACTATCCAAATATAATTCTTCTCATTTTCATAACCTAAGATACTAGTATGCCATATATGTCACAGCCTATTCTTTTTTTTCTGTGAATCATGAATTTAAAAAAAATACTTTAAACAAAGCGCAGATAAATTACAAAATATTATTCTTTTCAAAAAATTTATAATTCAGTCCCTAATGGGTTAATTTATGGAGCCGAAAATCAATGTGCTCGACGAACTGCCGAATTTAAAACATAATCAGTCGAGAGTTTTAAATGCAGACGCTGATTTGGAAGTTTTTGGTTATTTCGGGATAAATCCTAATATCTCGTGATGTCAGATTTTTGCGGAACTGGAATTTCCTTGGGTTCGGTTCATAAAATTACAAAACTTCATAAAGTCCATCCTTATAAACTGAAAATATGTCAAGAGCTAACTGAAGACGATTATGACAGAAGAGTGGGTTTTGTGAACAAATAACCATTATGATTAATAATAAAAATGCATTTGTGAAAAATATCTGCATTAGTGATGAATGTACTTTTCATTTACATGAGTTTGTAAATAAACATAACTGCAGATATTGGAGCAACGAAAACCCTCATCTGTCTGTAGAAGGACACACTTAGTATCCTGAAAAAAATAATGGATGGGAAGGCATCTTGCGGGACCAAGTGATTGGTTCGTTGTTTTTCAATGGTAATCTAAATAGTGAAACATAGTTGGATAAGTTGGAAAATCAACTAGATAGAGATGGAAATACCCTATTTTATGAGGACGAATTACATTTTCAACAAGATGAAGCTCTTTCTCACTATGTTCTTCCAATACGGCAGTGGTTAGACAATGTATTTCCATATAAATAGATAGGACGAAGAGGATCTATATAATGGCCAGCTAGATCGTCTGATTTGACTACAATAGACATTTTTCTTCATCAGAAGATTAATGCAACCTGCCGTGGAATTCAAAGAGATGTTTTTGGAAAGGTACGCCGCAGTTATGAACAACGGCTATACCATTGTTTAACGATAAACGAACAACATTTTGAACAAATATTGTATTGAATTTTTCTGCAAAAAAATATTTGAATTCTTAAATAACTTTGAAAACAAAAATAAAACATTTTGAGCAGTTAAAGTGTGTGTGAGTAATAGATATTTAAGCCTAAAACAAAAAATTAAACAAACCAAAAGATTTTTTCAAAAAATCTTCAAATTGAATATATAAATTTTACAAAATTTAATTCCAAAATGTACTGTTTCAAAAGACCTTTAAAATGATGTATTCCTCAATACCGCTTTCCATTTAAGAGTTTCAAGGTGGTAGCTCCCGAGGACAAAGGGTTAAAGTGGGTAACGATAATACTTCTTACATATTTCAGGGAATTTTTCATAGATTTCCAGAAATTTAGGGTGGAAAGTTTTGATGTGAATAACATCCGAAGAAACATTAATGGAGATAATTTGTTTACCAATTTCGATTTCATCGGAAGACTAAGGAATAAAAATATTTTCTATATTGCGACCATAAAAAGCAGTCAGATTCCTCCAAACCCTTTTGATCGACAAAGGAGAAGCCATATATTCATCTATGTTTGGATTTAGTAAAACTCACTTTTGTTTCGAATGTGCTAAACAAAGCAAAAAAATTTGTTACTTCTCTAATCTTTGCATTTTCATGATAATATCAAACAAACACATGGGGACTTTATAAATCTCAAACAACCCATTATTATAGTGCCACAAATTCCGGAGTTAATACTTTAGATCAGTGATGCACCATATATAACTGTGTATGAAATGCATAAAGATGGCCAAAGATAATCCTCTTTTCCAGGGAAAATGTTGCAACCATTAGCAGCATGATAGTTTTGCTGTTAATGAAAATACCTTCGGGCAGGAATATTTAAACATGTTAGTGCAGAATTTAATTGCAGAATTTCTTGGGTGGAGGAGGCAAATGAAGAGCCTCCCAACACATCGGCAGCAAACACTTAAGAAGATTAATCTCATACCAGAAGAAGAGCAATATCCTCCAGAATTTGTTATCAGAAAAACCTGCATACTCTGCTGTTCAAGAAGTGAAAGAAGACTAACCTAGAATTGTTGCCGCAAATGCCAATTATTTTCTTTTTTTTTTTTTGATGAATGCCAGCCATCAACTGGATGACAGGTTTGCTGATAATAAAAATACCATCGCAAGTAGGAAGGAATACCTAAAAATGTTAGTTCAGAGTTTAATTACAGAATTCTTATGCGGAGGGGTCAAATGAAGACCCTCCTAATACATTCGCAGCAAAGAGTCAAGAAGGAAAATCACATTTTAGCAACACGTATCTACGGTTGCTCTAATTTACCCAATATCCGATTATTTCTTGTTTTTTATGTATCCTCGATTATTCCTTTTTTTGAGTATAAATATATATACATATATATTTTTGTATGTATGTAGGTGAACAGGTAAACAAAATAATTTTTTAGTACATTGTTTAATCGAATGTGTCATGCTGAACGTTTTATTATTCCGAACAAGAAACATCTTTCAGGAAAAGAATATCGGAAATACATAGTTCAACTTTAGATGTTTGTTTATTTGAGGCAATCAGTATATTTTTAAACAATGTGTATCATCAGATTTCATAAATAACAGGTAGTTTTACTAACGCAGTTCCAAATAAATTTCTGAAAGATCCAGCTTAATAATGTCAAACATTTTGTACTAGATTGCTGACTTTTCCACTTTCTTTCTTTCGTTCATGATAGAGAACAGTAGGTCCGATTACTATAATTACAATGCCCTTCAATTTCTTGGGCCTTAGACTAGTAATTGTAACTTTCCTTTTAAGCAATCGCCGCACAAATAACGTAAAATCAGAAACACCACCCTCCACCGTCAACAAATCAGTCGTCTATTCATATGTCAGTTTATTGTCCTGTCGTTTTCGATATAGTAATCAAAGTTTCTACTTCCGAGGGGTGGCGTTGCAAGACGTCCACAGTGAAGGTTGTCCGTGCAACGTGACAAAGAAACACGTTCGCTGGGGGAACAGATGCTTTCTGCAAAACTTTGCAGCTCGTTTAACTCAAGAACTCTACTTGGAAAGTTAAAACAGCTCGGCGGACAGTTTAGAAACTAGTAAGAGTGAAGAATAAAATTGAAAACAGCTCCGGGTTGAAACTCCACGATGTTGCTTTGCATCGTCGTCATCCTCGTTTTCTTATAAAGGCGACGGGGAAAGAAGCTTAATTGGTTAAATGAATCAGCTACAAATAGACTGCAATAAAGCTAAATGCTACTGCTTCTGGTGCGCTAGAAGAAAGAAAATTAAGATAATAGTTTCTATTCAAATGCATATTAGCAAATGAATCGTAAGAGAAGTTTGATATTGAGAGAGGAAAGAATGCAAATTGGTATAATATCATACTACTAAAAGGATACACACATCGCATTCAAAGTATCTCATAATCTTTATTCTCAAAGCCAATTTGTTTAATTAAAAGGGGAGTTCTAATAAATATACATATACGAAAAAGCATTCGCGTTACAGAATATAGTATAAAAACCAACCAATAAAATGAATGAAACTATTTAATGAGAGCGAATAATCTTGAGCAAATAAATGTTGAAGTTACTTTTCTACAACTGATCATAATCATAACATTTCAGATAATTGATATGTTGGCTTGTTCTAAATAAAATACGTGCGATCTTACGTGTAGTAAACTATTTATTAATCTATTAGAACACGGAGTTATATTTTTTAAGATTTACAATAATAATAATTGTGATTCTAAATTTACGATATGTAAAAGATAACATTCATTACTTTAATAATCAAGTTATTGAATTATTTAACATGCACTTCGTTCGTAATTGATTAAGATGAAATTCAAATTAACCGCCCAAAATTTAAAATTAAATTTGGTAAAAATAAATTTCCCTATCTTCATAATATATCGCTTATTATTATGTCTTACTATTATGTTTATTTTCTATTAAATTTTATATTTTGATTTTTTATTTGTTATGTATTCCCTTTTCTTGTTGTTATATTGGATTATTTGAGAACCTGTAGAGCTATAATTTTATTGTAATTCGACAAGGTAATATAATAAGGGGTATTGCTGAATTCAGAAAAAAATATACTTTTTATTTCTAGCAAAAAAATCAGGAGGTTCCATTTGAAAAAGAAGTCTATGACCTCATAGGTGCCAGAGTAGTAAACCAAAGGAAAAAAATTGACTTCCATAAAATCCGGAGGAACAAAATAAAATTTACCTATCCGAGCTTTTCTCCCAAACAGCGATAATAAACAAAATATGAATATTATTCCTTACTTTATTTACACACTGTATACATCAATTCATACAACTTACGAGTTCGGGCCGCTGAGTATCCCCATGATACTATTGAAACCCCTTTTCATCCTCCGAAAGTAGGTGTGTGGGTTGCTATTTCTCGAAGACTAATAATAAGACCTGTATTTTTTCACGAAACTGTTACAGCAGAAAGATACAGGCACACTATTTTACAAGAATTTTGAACACGGCTTCATGATGATGAAGTAAAACTGGTTACTTTAAACATGATAACGCACCAGTGCATACAGCAGGAGAAACAATAACACTTTTTTAGGAATTTTACGATAATAGGATCATTAATCAAGACCTATGGCCTCCGAGATCCCCTGAACAAACACTACTTGATTTTTATTGGTACGGCCGACTCAAAAATAATGTTTTTAAGAACAGGCTCCATAATCTGGAAGAGCTTCAAGGCAATCCAACAAATTACGCTGGAAGAATTACAAAGATTGTTCGAAAATATGAAAATAGGACATTTTTAACATTTATTGTATTGTACTCGCATTGCTATTTTATTTTTAATAAACTTTTTAGGTAGTTTACGTCATTTTTAATCCAAACAAATATTTTACAAAGTATAATCATATTTAGGAATTTTTTTTTGGCGTTTACCAATCTATATATTAGGTTGCCTATGGTTCTCATCTTAATTATTTACGAGTGCACTGTACATGCACCATTTAAAACAGCTCGGACTACAAGACCTAAACAACCCTGGCCGAGAAATGAAGCAAAGGCTTAATTTAGAAGAACGGGGTTGATGGAAAATAGAGATTATTAAAAGTCTTTGAGAAATGAAGAATAGAAAAAGGACTTATATTTATTGTGTAAGTAAGCAGTAATGGCCAGAGTTATGGCTTCTTGACATTATTAAACGCAAAACAAAACAAGTACTTTTGGGACAGGCGAGATCCTCACGTTGTTATGGAAGGTCGGCATCAAGTGAGATTTTGTTTTAATGTCTGATGTGGCACGTTAGGCGCTCAACTTATTGGGCCCAAATTTTTTAACGGAAGACTAAATAGTGAAAGGCATTTGAATTTACTACAAAGTGATTTAGAAAATGGACTTGAAGATTTACCGTTGCTTCCAACAAGATGGCGCCCCACTCCACAATTCAAACATAACCAACGAATATCTTAAAATTGGTTTCCAAATTCGTGGATTGGTTATCGAGGACTGACTTTATGGCCACCTAGATCTCCAGACTTAACGCCATTGGATTGTTTTGTTTAGGGATACTTAAAATATCGCATGTACGTGCAAATATATGATAATGCCGAAAATCTTCGTAAAGGCTGTATTACATTTATCAATTTCTTGACCAAGTTATTGGCCAAGAACTTAATCAAGTTAAAATTGATGACAAGTCGTGTATTACACTTGTCAAGTCGACTTGATCAATTTCTTGGCCAAAAACTTGGTGGCTTAGAACATGTTCTATTTTTCTTCTCAACTTGATCAAGTTTTTAGTGATTTCTAGTAATATTCATGTTATAAAGTTTTTTGCCAACTATGTAAAATGTAAACACAAATTCCATTTTAGAATATCGTTAAAAATGACATGTTAATTTGATACTTCTTGAAAGAATTGTATGCGTAAATTATTTATTTTCTTTTGTATCTCCTGTGCAGTTATTTTTACATTCAATATCAAACACAAATGTTCGGTAACTTTATTATTTTTTTTATTTCGTACTTTTGCACTATTGGTATTGCTAATTCACCTAAAAACTTGGTCAAGAAATTGATAAGTGTAAAACAGCCAATGTCAACAATAACTTGATCAAGAACTTGCCGACAATTTCTGGGTCAATAACTTGATAAGTGTAATACAGCATTAAAGCTGTTTTTGCAGCATTTGGGTGCATTTAAAAGCAAAAACTATGCAATGCCGTTACGTTGACACTACGCAGAGCACAATTATGTCTAGAACGGAATATATAATTATATGTATATAATTATTTTCTTTTAATATTATTATCATTACTATTCTTATTATTTTCTTTTACTATTGTTATCTGTTACTTGTCGATTTATCATGTATCGCGGCCTATTTATTGTTGAATGTTTAATAAAATTTGTTTTTTAATATCGTCTTTGTAGTTTTTAAAAATAAATAGCACATATGCTATATCATAGTAAAGAGGTTGACGTTCCATAAGAAAAAGGGTTAAGGGTTAAAACAAAAAAATTTGCAAGAAAAAATGCAAGTGAATATTTAAATTCTGCATAAAAATTGTCTTAAGAAAGCGCAAATTAAAATTATGTGTCTTCCAAAACAAAAGAATTATTACATGGAAAAGAAATTTGATATTATTTTTCTTGCTGGCAGTGATTCGTCTAATTTAACCAAACCTCTATATTTTATAATAATTAAGATTCCTGTGCTGGAAATGTTATCAGGGATATCATGTATAAGATTAGATATCAAAATTTGTGGAAATAATTGCGAATATATGAGCAAATTACAAAATTTATTATTACTGAATTTATTTACGAAATATATACATAAAAATAAATGCTGATAATTGCAAACAAATATACACGCCTCAAAACACATTGCTCTCAAGACATTCGTTCATATTCGTTGGACAAGCACCATCTTAAGAGTCCTTATCTGCGAATCTTTTAAGGAAAATCAACCATCACCAGGTAAGCGTCATTCAATGCACGCAGACTGCGGGATTATAAATTTGTATACGACGAATCAATTCAAATAGCTCAATCGATGTCGAACCTCTGCCGTTTCCAGATTATTATCTGCGGCCTTCCTCAACAGCTCTTGATGCACAACATCCTCTTACTATTCAACTAAGAAACTTACCACTGTTGAATAGAGTATCTCGAGGTACGGTAGAGACGTAGATATGCGGCGTTTCGTGAATGTATGAACTCGGCTGTGTATGATTTAAGACTTCACCCTTTACTTGTGAAATTAAAAAATATTTTCTTAACAGACTAAGGATAAGTGTAATCGAACATTTTGTATATCCATTTTAAGATTAATAGTTAACTATAAGATTTGCATATTTTTAAATGTTACTTTAAATACACTATATCAGTGAAAAAAATGAGGAGTGGCAGCACACGACTTTCTTATACGTATGAGCGCTTGCAATCATACAATTTTAAAAATTATTTTATACAAAAATTATTCAAAATCCTATTCTAAGTACTTCCAATCTCT